>ONZH01029442.1:0-164895 GCA_900303285.1 Rhinella marina | reverse complement strand
GGGGGCTAGCGGAATAGGACGTGGACGAGGACGGGGGCGCGGAAATGCTGTTGGGGGCCTTGTTGAAGCCAGTGGGGATACAATGCGTGCTGGTGAGGGTCAGCCAGGATCCCGCTCATCCAGAATCCCTGCCTTTATGGGACAGTTAAGCAGGGGGCGGGTTACACCGCTGTTGAGGCCTGAGCAGGTTGAACAGGTGGTGCAATGGATAGCCGATAGCGCTTCCACACAGTTGTCCACCAGCAGCCAGTCATCCACACAGTCTCACTCTGACCCTCCTTCCTCCACACCTGGCCAACAGAGTCATCCCACCATTGACCCCTCCCAGGAGCTCTTTTCGGGTCCTTTTTCAGATGTGCCGGAAGAATCCCAGGAGCTAGCAGAGGAATTTTGTTTGTAGTGATGCCCAAACACTTGAGTTTTCGCCATCTCCTGCTGATGTGGACCCTGAGCCAGCATCTGTTATCATGAGCGATGATGATGATGAGACGCAGTTGCCATCAAGGGAGGCTGTTGGAATGTCCAGTGGGCAGGAGGAGGAGCAGAGTGAGGAAGAGGAGGTGGTGGATGACGAAATGACCGACCCCACTTGGCCAGGGGTGATGTCCAGCGAGGAAAGCAGTGGAGAGGTGGTGGTCTGCGCAACACCGAAAAAAGGCAGCAAGAGGCAGAGGGATGTCCAGAGGCAGAGGGATGTCCAGAGGCAGAGGGATGTCCACAGGCAGAGGGATGTCCACAGGCAGAGGGATCCACAGGCAGAGGACAGTCCAGACAGAGAAGTGAGGCCACAGCCAGCAGGGCCGAAGCTGTTCCCGGCAGCGGGCAGTCGCGCGAAGCTCCCCCATCGAGGCCTCGTACTTCTGTGGTGTGGAGATTTTTTAATGTTTTGTGCGGATGACAAACTGAGCGCGGTTTGCACACTCTGCCACTCAAAACTGAGTAGGGGCTCTGAGAAGAGCAATCTGACCACCTCAGGCATGCGGCGTCACTTGGAAGTCAAGCACTGGGCTGAGTGGGAGAGAGCAAACGCAATACAACCTGCGCCCGGTCTTGCTGCCACTGCCTCTTCCCCTTTGTTGTGTGCTGCCACTGCGGTCCAGACCTCCAGCCAGGACACCTCCACATCTGCCTCTGCCTCGGCTACTTTGGGGCCTTCTCCTTCAGCCTCCCCTTCCCCCGCCTCTTCGCCTGCACCTTCACACTCCTCGTCCCAACAACTGTCCATCTCGCAGGCGTTCGACTGCAGGCGGAAGTACGCCTCGAGTCACCCCCAAGCCCAAGCCTTAAACTGCCACATCTCAAAACTGCTGCCCTGGAGATGTTGCCGTTTAGGCTTGTTGGAGACACAGGCCCTTCCGCGACCTGATGGCGGCTGCCGCACCTCGCTATTCCGTCCCCAGCCGCCACTACTTTTCCCGGAGTGCCGTCCCCGCCCGCACCAGCACGTGTCGCGTAACATCAGACGGGCCCTGAGGTAACGCAGTCAGCGCAAAGGTCCACTTGACCACCGACTCGTGGACAAGCGCTTGCGGCCAGGGACGATACATCTCTTTGACGGCACACTGGGTGAATGTAGTGGAAGCGGGAACGGGGTCGCAAACAGAGACGGCCTACCTACCACCCCCGCCCAAGATTGCCAGCATGGGTTCTGATAAACCCCCCTCCTCCTCCTCCTCTGCCTTAACATCGCCCTCAGCCGCTAGCTGGAAGCGTTGCAGCACTGGCGCGGGGAGACGTCAGCAGGCGGTGCTTAAGCTCATCAGCTTGGGCGACAGGAAGCACAGCGCCCCAGAGGTGAGGGACGCCATATTGCAGCAGACGGAGATGTGGCTGTCGCCGCTGCAGCTAGAACCAGGCATGGTCGTGTGCGATAACGGCCGTAACCTGGTGGCGGCTCTGGAGCTTGCCCGAACTCAATCACGTACCATGCCTGGCCCACGTTTTTAATCTGGTAGTCCAAAAATTTCTAAAGACTTACCCCAACCTGGCAGAGCTACTGGTGAAAGTGCGGCGCTTGTGCGCTCACTTTCGGAAGTCAACTGTAGGCTGCTGCTAGCTTAAAAAAACTCCAGCAACGCCTCCATTTACCTGAACATCGGCTGTTGTGCGACCTGCCGACTCGCTGGAATTCCACCTATTCCATGTTGGCCAGGGTGTGTGAGCAGCAGAGAGCATTGATGGAGTACCAGATTATGAATCCACGCGTGCCTCCAACTCAGCTCCCTCATTTTGCCAACCACGAGTGGCCATGGATGGCAGACATATGCGATGTACTGCGTATCTTTGAGGAGTCCACCAAGAAGGTCAGCAGCGAGGACGCTATAGTGAGCGTAACCATCCCGCTCCTATGCGTCCTTAAAGAATCACTCATCGCAATAAGGGAGAACGCATTGCACGCAGAGGAGACGGGGGTAGGAGGAGACGCAACGGAGCTACACAGTCAGACCACACTTTTGTCTGCTTCACGGTGGCAGTTGCAGGAGGAGGAGGAGGATGAGGAGGACGACGTGGAGGTGGCTGTGGAAGAGGAGGAGGATGCTGGCGGCGAGGGTAGCAGTCAGGCTGTGTGCGTCCCATTGATTCAGCGCGGATGGGGCGGAGAGGAGGCGGAAGAGGAAAAGGAGGAAATGGCAAGTGATCCTTCTGGTGGGGGCAGTGAGGTCATGCCTATTCAGAGTCTGGCACACATGGCTGACTTCATGCTGGGCTGCTTTTCCCGGGACACACGTGTTGTCCGGATAGTGGAGAACAAACTGTACTGGGTCTTCGCAATCCTGGACCCCGGTATAAAGATAACGTCTCCTCTTTTATTCCGGTAGAGGAGAGGACGAATCGATTGCTGGAATACCAGAGGGAACTCGTGCAGAACATGATGGAGATTTTCCCACCCACCATCGCTGGCGGCAGAGAGGAGAGGGTCTCCCAGAGTCCCTCAACATCGATCAGGCCCACAGCCACCAGGGGAACACTCTCCAAGGTGTGGGACACGTTCATGGCACCCCCTCGTGCAACTTCCATCACTGCGGGGCCCGCTATCAGCAGGAGGGACAAGTATCGGCGGATGTTGCGGGAGTACCTGGCAGACCGTACCCCTGTCCTCCCCGATCCCTTGGCGTCCTACACTTACTGGGTCTCCAAGTTGGACACGTGGCTGGAACTGTCCCTGTACGCCTTGGAGGTGCTTGCCTGCCCTGCCGCCAGCGTGCTATCAGAAAGGGTGTTCAGCTCAGCCGGGGGCATTATAACCGATAAGCGCAGCCGCCTGTCAACCGACAGTGCCGACAGGCTGACGCTAATCAAAATGAACAGCAAGTGGATTGACCCGGAGTTTGCTTCTCCAACAGTGGAAAGCAGCCAAAAGTGAAGTGCCATCTGTATGAAGTGCCATTTCCTCCTCCACCTCCTCCTCCTTAACCACCGTAGAATTGCTCCGTAAATAAAAAAATTTATATATTTATGGCTCACCTCTTGGGCCTCCACAAAATTTTTAAGAGGTCTCACCTCTTGGGCCGCCACATAATTTTTAAGAGGTCTCACCTCTTGGGCCTCCACATAATTTTATCGAGGTCTCACCTCTTGGGCCTCCACATAATTTTTAAGAGGTCTCACCTCTTGGGCCTCCACATAATTTTTAAGAGGTCTCACCTCTTGGGCCTCCACATAATTTTTAAGAGGTCTCACCTCTTGGGCCTCCACATAATTTTTAAGAGGTCTCACCTCTTGGGCCTCCACATAATTTTATCGAGGTCTCACCTCTTGGGCCTCCACAAAATTTTTAAGAGGTCTCACCTCTTGGGCCGCCACATAATTTTTAAGAGGTCTCACCTCTTGGGTATCCCACATAATTTTATCGAGGTCTCACCTCTTGGGCCTCCACATAATTTTAAGAGGTCTCACCTCTTGGGCCTCCACATAATTTTTAAGAGGTCTCACCTCTTGGGCCACCACATAATTTTTAAGAGGTCTCACCTCTTGGGCCTCCACATAATTTTTAAGAGGTCTCACCTCTTGGGCCTCCACATAATTTTTAAGAGGTATCACCTCTTGGGCCCTCCACATAATTTTTAAGAGGTCTCACCTCTTGGGCCTCCACATAATTTTTAAGAGGTCTCACCTCTTGGGCCTCCACATAATTTTTAAGAGGTCTCACCTTGGCCTCCAAATTTAGAGGTCTCACCTCTTTAGCCTCCACACAATTTTTAAGACGTCTCACCTCTTGGGCCTACAAACAATTTTTATTATGGGCTCACCTCTTGGGCCTTAATACAATTTTTAAGAGGTCTCACCTCTTGGGCCTCCATATAATTTTTTCGAGGGCTCACCTCAAGCTAACTTTGCGCACTCATTAAAATATTTTCACAACAAGGACCTAAGAGCCCTCGATGGGAGAGCTTTGTGTGGGGGCCTGTTTTAGGGAAGAGATGCGGCCCTGCGGGCTCTAGCCTGCCTTCTCCATGAGCCTCTGGCCAGCCCACGGCCTCTTCCTGCCTTTTGCAGTCCTACGCATCCCTCAACATCCCCACTGCTTTACCTGCTAGACATGACACTGGGCCAGGTCGGGTCACTGACATCTCAAGCGCCAACAATTTGGGCATTTTAAGGCTTCTGCATGTGTTTGAGTTGTTTTTACATTTTAAAGAAGACATGTCTGACCACATCTCACACACACAATGACAATTAGGGGTGGGGTCTATTTGCTTTCCCCTTTGCCTATGCCATCTGTGGTTGTCATAGGCAACATGATTTTAAGGGGTGCAGAATTTTATCTTCTTTTTTGTCTAGTTTGGCTTGGGGTCCATGGCAATGTAGAGGAAAAAAGGTTTCCTTGTATGGTCTCACTTTACAGAGAGGTTACATTGTCTTTGGAGTGTATTGTTGAGAGGCTGTGATAGTGGCGTAATAGTGCGACTTGGGCGTGTTATATGCACCCAGACATGCTTCCCCTGCTGTCCCAGTTGCATTCCAGCAGTGTTGGCATCCTTTTCTGAGGTTTCAGGGTGGACTTGGTGACCTCCAAGTGGTCGAATTGAGATTTCCAAGTGGCGAGCATTTTTTTCCCATAGACTTTAATGGGATTCGATATTCGGTCGAATAGTCGAATTTCGCGGTCTATTCGAATCGAATTTCGAACTTTCGAATATTTCACTACTCGCTCATCTCTAGTAGCAAATGACTTGGTTGTATTGTGTGACGTACAGAAAGTGTCACCTGGACACTATATACGAATGGGAGCGAATGTGCTGAACTGTGACACACAGAAAGGTTACACAAAGCTGAGTAAAATGGATTTGTATCACTGAGCTAAAACAACTGAAAAAATATATATTTTTTTATATTTGTTTTTTTATATTTTTTTTACAATTTTGCTTTTTTGGGAACGTAACGTGCAGGAACTATGGTAGGACTGACTGACACCCTGTTAACGGTGGCTATTTAGTCTGCGACCCAGAGAAATGTCGCACAGAGATTTTCTGGATCAAGCGGTAGATGATATTGGTAGCAAATGACTTGGTTGTATTGTGTGACGTACAGAAAGTTTCACCTGGACAGTATATACGGATGGGAGCGAATGTGTTGAACTGTGACACACAGAAAGGTTACACGCAGCTGAGTAAAATGGATTTGTATCACTGAGCTAAAACAACTGAAATAATAATTTTTTTTTTTAATATTTTGTTTTTTTGGGAACGTGACGTGCAGGAAATATGGTAGAACTGACTGACACCCTGTTAACGGTGGCTATTTAGTCTGTGACCCAGACAAATGTCACACAGAGAGTTTTCTGGATCAAGCGGTAGATGATATTGGTAGCAAATGACTTGGTTGTATTGTGTGACGTACAGAAAGTGTCACCTGGACAGTATATACGGATGGGAGCGAATGTGTTGAACTGTGACACACAGAAAGGTTACACGCAGCTGAGTAAAATGGATTTGTATCACTGAGCTAAAACAACTGAAATAATTTTTTTTTTTATATTTTGTTTTTTTGGGAACGTGACGTGCAGGAAATATGGTAGAACTGACTGACACCCTGTTAACGGTGGCTATTTAGTCTGTGACCCAGACAAATGTCACACAGAGAATTTTCTGGATCAAGCGGTAGATGATATTGGTAGCAAATGACTTGGTTGTATTCTGTGACGTACAGAAAGTGTCACCTGGACAGTATATACGGATGGGAGCGAATGTGCTGAACTGTGACACACGGAAAGGTTACACAAAGCTGAGTAAAATGGATTTGTATCACTGAGCTATAACAACTGAAAAAAATATTTTTTTTTTATATTTGTTTTTTTATATTTTTTTTACAATTTTGTTTTTTTGGGAACGTAACGTGCAGGAACTATGGTAGGACTGACTGACACCCTGTTAACGGTGGCTATTTAGTCTGCGACCCAGAGAAATGTCGCACAGAGAGTTTTCTGGATCAAGCGGTAGATGATATTGGTAGCAAATGACTTGGTTGTATTGTGTGACGTTCAGAAAGTGTCACCTGGACACTATATACGAATGGGAGCGAATGTGCTGAACTGTGACACACAGAAAGGTTACACAAAGCTGAGTAAAATGGATTTGTATCACTGAGCTAAAACAACTGAAAAAATATATTTTTTTTATATTTGTTTTTTTATATTTTTTTTACAATTTTGCTTTTTTGGGAACGTAACGTGCAGGAACTATGGTAGGACTGACTGACACTCTGTTAACGGTGGCTATTTAGTCTGCGACCCAGAGAAATGTCGCACAGAGAGTTTTCTGGATCAAGCGGTAGATGATATTGGTAGCAAATGACTTGGTTGTATTGTGTGACGTACAGAAAGTGTCACCTGGACAGTATATACGGATGGGAGCGAATGTGTTGAACTGTGACACACAGAAAGGTTACACGCAGCTGAGTAAAATGGATTTGTATCACTGAGCTAAAACAACTGAAATAATAATTTTTTTTTTTTAATATTTTGTTTTTTTGGGAACGTGACGTGCAGGAAATATGGTAGAACTGACTGACACCCTGTTAACGGTGGCTATTTAGTCTGTGACCCAGACAAATGTCACACAGAGAGTTTTCTGGATCAAGCGGTAGATGATATTGGTAGCAAATGACTTGGTTGTATTGTGTGACGTACAGAAAGTGTCACCTGGACAGTATATACGGATGGGAGCGAATGTGTTGAACTGTGACACACAGAAAGGTTACACAAAGCTGAGTAAAATGGATTTGTATCACTGAGCTAAAACAACTGAAATAATAATTTTTTTTTTTTAATATTTTGTTTTTTTGGGAACGTGACGTGCAGGAAATATGGTAGAACTGACTGACACCCTGTTAACGGTGGCTATTTAGTCTGTGACCCAGACAAATGTCACACAGAGAATTTTCTGGATCAAGCGGTAGATGATATTGGTAGCAAATGACTTGGTTGTATTCTGTGACGTACAGAAAGTGTCACCTGGACAGTATATACGGATGGGAGCGAATGTGCTGAACTGTGACACACAGAATGGTTCTACAGTGCTGTGTGCAATGGATTTGTATCACTGAGATAGAACAAAAAAAAAAAAAACAGGGTTAGATATGGCGATAGCTGCACTACTAGTGCCAGCCAGCCAAGTGACAAAAAAAAAAAAAAAATGTCTTCTAGCCCTTAGAAGGGCTGTTGAGTTCTTTGTGGGTGATCCCTTCCTAACTGAGAACTAAATTCAGGCCCTAACACTGTCCCTGAAAGGCAGCAGCTCTATCCCTAACGATATCCAGACGGCATCTGAGACGAGCACCGCGGCCAGTCGGTAGTATATTCCAGGGTCACCTGATCAGGCCAGCCAACCCCTGCTATCGACATGTAAGGGCCCCACGTGATGCTGGGTGGTACGCAGAGTCTCCTGGCTTGTGATTGGCTGTGTTTTTAGGCGCCAAAAAAGCACGATGCGGAAGTTGCCATTTCCTCGAGCATGGCGAGATACTCGTCCGAGCATCGAGCAGTTACGAGTACCCTAATGCTCGAACGAGCACCAAGCTCGGACGAGCATGTTCGCTCATCTCTAGTCGTGTTATTTCCACTATTATTTAACCTATTTATTATAATTATATATGATATGTTATTATGTTTAAAGGGGTTTTCTTGTACTTAAATATTGATAACCTATCCACAGGATAGGTGATCAATATCAGATAGGTCCAATGCCTGGCGCCCCCACCAGTCAGTTGTTTTGGCAAGTATAAAACATACGTATCCGGTATGTGAAAGGATAGAAGGCTCATTTCTGTGTGTAGTTTCCAGTGCTAGTGTAATGCACCTCTCTACCAATGCTTCTGGTATAGTTTCCAACTTTGATCTAAGACAGGTGTGGGGTTGGGGTGGTGTGTGTTTATGTGTATGTATGTGTGTGTGTGTGTGGGGGGGGATCCAGCTGCAACCCGGTAGATATTGTGGCCGGATCTCTGCCAGCCCCCCTTTTAGTGAATGGGGTCAGATGAAATTCCTGCAGTGCATGGTTGTACCTGGCAGGGATGGATCCGAACGGCTGTTCCTGGCCAGACCAGTCTGAGAGATCTGTTTTACACATATGTGAAATAAGCATAATATTAATGACCTGTCCTAAGTTTACCCATACACTTTTGTGTTCAAACACATCCTATCATATGACTTGTTTGAATTGGTACATACTGTATAGATCTAGTATAGATCTTTCTGTATTGCGGTACAACCTTCTTTGCTAACATGCCACTCTGAGTCACTGAAATAGAGTAAACTTCTGTGTACACTAGATAAACTCAATAACAAGCCAGTATACAGTAAGCTCCAGAGCTCCCTCTAGTGGTAGCAGCCAGTATATCATTTTGGCAAGAGACTTGAGCATCTGTATCACCAAAATAAATCTATAAAGACATATTAAGAAATGAATCAAATCCTTTTTTAACAAAAACATGGATGGAACTTCTCTGTAAATGTCATGAACCTTTCCAAATTCTTATGACTGTTTAGGGCACCTTCCACATATTTTTTCTGTTTTAGTTTCATAAGTGAGAACTTGGGAAGGACAACTATTAATTTGATGGCTAATTGATATTTAGGATAAATATAAGCTTTTAGTACTCGTAGTATACAGACTTATAAGGCATATGCCAGGTTCTATGCATGAGGGCCATAATCTGACACAAATGTAATTTACCTTTCATAAAAGAAGGCATACATGCTTATTGTGCACAATTATGAAGACAAAGGGCTACATAATTCATAGATATACTGCTGTTGTACATGTCTTGTGCAGCTTGATAGTGGAATGGAACATAATGCTTGCTGTAATCTCTGTAGGCAATAAAACTGACCTTAAATTACCTCTAGTAACATTGGAAGAAAAACAAATTGTACATGAGTAAAGCTGCCAATAGGCAGTTCATTTTTTGCGCAAGTTAATAGGATTGTTTTATTAGTTGCTACAGTTTAAGTATGGTTTGCACAGTTCTGTAGCTTTACAAAATAACTTATGCTGTCAGTACATTTTTTCCATGGTTGACAGCTAAATTATGTGCAATGAGCTGTAGATGCAAAGAGTAAAATACTGGATGAGAAGTTTTTGACAAATTTCACAAGGTATGTTTAATGGCGCAGTTAAACATGACTATATGTTCTTATGTCTATATTTTATATCCATGTCATTTCATATTCAAATATTCTTTTTTAATAGACTTAATAATATAATCTGGTTAAGGAAGGACGAATTAATCTCTTATGACTTTACATGAGAAGTAGTCAAGCTTACATAAAAAGTTTAATAGCATGTTATACTTAAGCATTAAAAGAAGATTACAATGGGGTTTGAGACTGAACTCTTAATTTGCTATTTAGGGTCTAAGCATGAATGTTTGCATGAAAGCAAAGAAAGTCTCTAGTTTACAGGGAAAAGAGCATACTGAGGTACAGTGTGGCCCTATGATAGTTAATAAACGCCTTATTATAGACATGCATGAGGAATTTTTTTCTATTAAATGACTGGCTATATTTCACAAATAGGCTATTGATGTATGCATGAAGATGCCCTTTAAAAATGACATAATGTATCTTTTTGCTTTTATAATTTCTATTGTATATAAATATAACTTTTATTTGCTTATTAGAGGACACAGGGCTTTAATATTAGATTTTACCCTTTTCACATTATTTTCTGACCTTGGATTTTCTGTGCTCGATTAGAGTATGACTGAGTATACCAGAGATATATGAAATAGGTTTAAATGCTGTGATATATATATATACTAGCTGAAGGACCCGGCTTCACCCGGGTATATTTAATTTATTTCATTTACTGTTTGTGTGTGTGTGTGTCGTTAAAAGATATCGAGAGTGACCTCTACAGTGCCCGTCCCTTTAACAGTGACCTTAACAGCAGGCCACTTCTTTAACAGTGACCTCTACAGCAGCCCACCCGATTAAAAGTGACCTCTACAGCAGCCCACCCCTTTAACAGTGACCTCTACAGCTGCCCGCCCTTTTAACAGTGACCTCTTCAGCAGCCCGCCCCTTTAACAGTGACCTCTACAGCAGCCCACCTCTTTAACAGTGACCTCTACAGCAGCCCGTCCCTTTAACAGTGACCTTTACAGCAGGCCGCCCCTTTAACAGTGACCTCTACAGCAGCCCGCCCCTTTAACAGTGACCACTACAAAAGCCCGTCCCTTTAACAGTGACCTTTACGGCAGGCCGCCCGTATTGCAGTGACCTCTACAGCAGCCCACCCCTTTAACAGTGACCTTTACAGCTGTCCGCCCCTTTAACAGTGACCTCTACAGCAGCCCGCCCCTTTAACAGTGACCTATACAGAAGCCCGCCCCTTTAACAGTGACCTCTACAGCAGCCCGTCCCTTTAACAGTGACCTTTACAGCAAGCCGCCCCTTTAACAGTGACCTCTACAGCAGGCCGCCCCTTTAACATTGACCTCTACAGTAGCCCGCCCCTTTAATAGTGACCTTTACAGCAGCTCGCCCCTTTAACAGTGACCTCTAAAGCAGCCCACCCAATTAACAGTGACCTCTACAGCTGCCCGACCCTTTAACAGTGACCTCTACAGAAGCTCGTCCCTTTAACAGTGACCTTTATAGCAGGCCGCCCCTTTAACAGTGACCTCTACAGAAGCCCACCCCTTTAACAGTGACCTCAACAGCAGCCTGCCCCTTTAACAGTGAGCTCTACAGCAGCCCGCCCCTTTAACAGTGACCTTTACAGCAGGCTGCCCCTTTCACAGTGACCTCTACAGCAACCCACCCGATTAACAGTGACCTCTACAGCTACCCGCCCCTTTAACAGTGACCTCTACACAAGCCCGTCCCTTTAACAGTGACCTTTACAGCAAGCCGCCCTTTTAACAGTGACCTCTACAGCAGTCCGCCCCTTTAACAGTGACCTCAACAGCAGCCCACCCCTTTAACAGTGATCTCTACAGCAGCCCGCCCCTTTAACAGTGACCTCTACAGCAACCCACCGGATTAACAGTGACCTCTACAGCTGCCGACCCCTTTAACAGTGACCTCTACAGAAGCCCGTCCCTTTAACAGTGACCTTTACAGCAAGCCGCCCCTTTAACAGTGACCACTACAGCAGTTCGCTCCTTTAACAGTGACCTCTACAGCTGCCCGCCCCTTTAACAGTGACCTCTACAGCTGCCTGCCCCTTTAACAGTGACCTCTACAGCTGCCCGCCCCTTTAACAGTGACCTCTACAGCAGCCCGCCCCTTTAACAGTGACCTCAACAGCAGCTAGAGTGGCCACTGTCTTCACCCCAGAAAGCCAGATCCCACTGGCCATTCTGCCAAACGTGAAAAAGCTCCCCCAGTTCCAATGAAGACACACCACTAAACATGAGGCCACGCCCCCTGGCTCCGTGAAGACACGGAGGAGCTTTCTGAGTGTGAGCTACTGAAAGGGTGGACATCCCTGTGTCTGTCCCGGCACTGCGTCGGACGGAGAACAGGTAGCCAGAAAACTGGACTATCCAGCCTAAAGCCGGACATCTAGCCACCCTAACATCAGCCTGGTCCTAGGGTGGCCAGAGGTCTTGTTTTAGGCTGGACAGTCTGGCTTTCAGACTCCCTGTCCTCCGTCATGCGCAGGGCCTGGATGGACACAGGGATGTCCTTTTGAACAGCTCACTCTCAGCAGCAGCACTGTACAGTCTGAGCAATGAGCTGCAGGGAGAAAGTCACCCTCCCCGCACCCCTGCAGCTGAAAGAAGGTGATTTTTACCTATATTTTTAATCCCGGTCAAATGCGGCATGGAAGGGGCGTGGCTTGACTGAGTCAGGGGCGTGACTTAGTGGGAACTGGGGGTGGGGCTTTTAAGTCCTTCTTTTGACGGTGGCCTGAACTACAGGTCGATGCAATAGTAATTTAGGAGGAAGGTGGGCAGCAGTGGAAGAATACATCTTTTATTACTACTGAACAGCAAATATGTGAAATTTACATTATATGAGGTAATGATTGATGATGAATTAGTCTAAAACATAAGTCATATTTATGGTAACCGAAATACCTCTTTACCATTGTCATCCACAGTGCTCTGCCTCTTTAATGCAGACCTACAGCAGTGAACTGGCTAGGTTGTCATAGAAACCTGGTGTGTGGAGACTGCCTATGAGCTTCTATTGGCTGATAAGGGTCATGTGACCAGGCTACTATTGGCTAATGCATTTTTTGGGAATATCTATGGAACCTGGAGAGCTAAAAACTGTTCTAAAACCTTCCCGGACACCTTATGTACATGTGTGCCAAATTGCGTGATTGTAGCTGCAGCGGTGCAGATTCTTTTAGCGGGCATTCACACACACATACACACTCAGCTTTATATATTAGATATAATGAAGCAACACTCCAAAATAAGGTGTAAGGGTGGTGAACCCACTTTTTTTCACGTCAAAAAGCAATGTTTCAGCCAACGCAATCAGGCCTTTATCAAGATTGAAGCTTTAGATTTATTCACAGTACAATAGGACAGCTTAGTTCTGCTGCATTTCCCCTGCCTCTGGCCAAGCCCACCCCTACTCCCCCTCACACACAGTTTTTACTTTTAGAAGTATGTGCTTTCACGTAAGTCAAGAGAAAAACAATGATTTACACAATAGATATTACTTTCCTGCATATACTCCTAGAAATTAGGCAAATCAGTGTCATGAAGATATTTTTTTATAGATTCATCAAAATTATCGCTTTACCTCAAAACAAAGTGCAATGAATGAGGTTAATCACTGGCTTTGTATAATTTCCATGTGTTTGCGAGGAATAAATATTATACTTTTATAAACGTCTATCTTCTGATGCTTATTTCTTATTGCTTTTCAGTAAGCTGTAAAGATGGTTCTTCATTACTATTGTTAAAGTAGCCAGCTTGGCTAAATTGGTTTTCTAGCCTGGGCTGGATGTGAAATTAATATTTCATCACGGTGAATTGAAACATTCTTCTTCATGGGCTCATAATGGCAGGTCATGGAGCCAAACTCAGATGTGGCAAGAAGAGGAATGGAACACTGCCTGAATTGATGGTGGATGTAAACTGTAAATGTTCAGCACATTGCATTTAGGTTGAAGTGTTTTTGCAACTAGATAAGAATTCTGTACAGCATTGAGTACAGCATAGTCTAATTTTAAATGGAATTTGACACCATGAAAATGAGAATTAAACTGCTGGTTGCATGTTATAGAGTAGGAGGAGCTGACCAGATTAGTATATGGTTTTTAGGGAAAAATTCAGTATAATTTGCATTTTATTAATTTAAATTCCTGCTCATTCTGGGCTTTGAAGTCAAGGAGGTAGTCCTATCAGTGATTGACATCTCTCTCTGTATACACAGTCATAGAGGGAAAACTGTCAGTCACTGATAGTACTACCTCCTTTACTTCAAAGCCCAGAATGAGCAGAAATATAAATTGACATATTCAAGTTTCTTTTCTAATAAAACTATATATCAATCTTCTAAGCTTCACCTACTCTATAACTTGCTGCCTTGAACTCAGGAACCATGTTCAATGTGACAGGTTCCCTTTAAGCTTGAGTCTTTCTACAAAATTTCTACCACACATGTCTGTCTGCAATTGTACACTATAATTATGAAATATATTTTTTTTGCCTAAAACGTGCTTAACTTAGTTATATATTGCTGCCCATTAGATTTACACTGCTATAGTTTTTTTCATAACTCGGACAACCCCTTTAAAGTGGCTTTCTGCTGATAACAAGGCTACTACAGTATAAAGAACAATTGGTATACAAAGACAAAATAATTATCACACTATAAATTCACATGTAAGCACTCATGTAAGAACATAGCAAGGGACCATGATGGCCATACACATTTTTACACTAAGGTTGGCTGACATTTTATAGGCAAGGGGATACGTAGGTCAAGCAGAATTTCAACATATGTGATCTTTTCTTGTTATCAAGGAAGAGACGCCACCACTAGACATGTCTGAAAGATGGAAACTCCTCTTTCCCCATTGAGAACACATGTACGCTCAGCTGAGACAAACTTGTATGTCCATGGGGAAATCAGGAAGATCGAGCTATTGAAGGTCTATGTCCACATACTGTAGTTATTAAGCCACAGAATGTGGTCAAGCAATACTGACTCTGGAATAGTTGCAACTTCTTCAGGATAAACAAGCAAAATTAGTTAATGCTCTAGGTAATATTGAATTTATAGCACACCAAGATCTGAGATTTCACATCTGAAACATCTTATAAAGATGATAAATGCCTCAATGTACAAAACATATGCCATTCTTACTTCTTTAATCAACAGGCATAAATGAGCTAAGGAGAAAAAGTCAATTGAAAAGCTTATCTGAGATGTTGATGAATTGCACTGGGTAGTGACACAATTCTCCTCCCTGACAGGACTGACAAAAGTACAGAATGTTCTGTGTAAAAGATGTGATTAATGAATGGGACAGGGTTTAGTGGTTTAGATCACCCATTGTTGGGTGTCAGGATCTAATAATGTACATCCGTCTCCTATAATAGTAGGCTATTATTAGAAGCTATTCCAAAGTAGCTAGTAAAAGTAATGAAAACAATAGACTTTCCTTAATATTTTGTATTCTGCATTAATTTATAATCCTAAATCCATACACTCACTCATGAATAGTTAAAAAAAAAAAAAAAAAAAACCCTCAGTTCATAGGTAGGAATAAGCGAACCCGAACTGCAAAGTTTGGGTTCGTACCAAACTTTGCAAGATCGGGTACTTGGACCCAAACCTAGACTTTTTCACTCTCCCACATGGTGACATCATCATGCATATCGCCAGTCCTTAGGCAGGTCCTGTTTAGTAAAGATAGAAGAAGCTGCTGCAGAGCGATCAAGAGGATGAGGTGTTTTTTTAACCCCTAAATGTCCATATTATTTTGCATTCTGTCTTAAGAATGCTATTATTTTCCGATATAACCATCTTATAACAGAAAATAATAAAGTAAAGTTCGGGACAGCATTGACTTCAATGGGGGTCAGGGTCAAGTTTGGGTCAAGTTCGGGTCCAGAACACGAACTTTGACCTGAAGTTCGGATGATCCCGGCAAACCTGAACTTCTATGGGTTCGCTCATCCCTATTCATGGGCTTTATTGACAGCAGCACCCCACTGAGCAATTGCACATTTTTTTCATATAAAAGACAGTGCATTATACCTGTGTTATTAAGCACATTGCAAAATACTGCGACATAATGGGTAGTATCAGCACAAGCAATACTGCAATAATGCTATTTTATACCTTTGATATTGAATGCATGGTTCAAAGACATTTTACCGCTAACATTGCATTTTTATATCAGTGAATGCATTACTGTATCAGACCATTTAGTTCAAAGACATTTTACAATTAACATTGCATTGTTATACGCTTTAGCGAATGCATTACTACATGAGACCATGTAGTTCAGAGACATTTTACTACAAAAATTGCATTGTTATACCCATATTGAATGCATAGTTCAGACCTTTTACTGCAAACATTGCATTGTCATATCCTGCGAACACATTAGTACATCAGACTGGATAGTTCAAAGATATTTTACTACAAAAATTGCATTGTTACACCTGTGATATTGAATGCATAGTTCAAAGATATTTTTCTACAATATTTACATTAAGACCAAAGTAAATTGTCAATGCCAGTGTGCAGTGTGTTTTAGAAGAGGAGGGACATTTTACTGCACCTCTGTCTTTAAATTATAGTAAAACACTTGCAATTTTGCTAGTACCTTTTAATAATCTGTGAACAAACCATGACTTCTCATTTATAGCCCTCACAATACAATGTTTGAAAACAGACTGCAAAATGACAGAACCAGGCCTCAGCATCCAAGATTCAGAATGTGGCTAGTGGCTACAGTAGCAGCACCAGCCATCTGGCTAGTAGTAGTAGGCTACAGTTCTCCCTGGCTTCTCATTTATAGCCCTCACAATAAAATGTTTGAAAACAGACTGCAAAATGACAGAACCAGGCCTCAGCATCCAAGATTCAGAATGTGGCTAGTGGCTACAGTAGCAGCACTAGCCATCTGGCTAGTAGTAGTATGCTACAGTTCTCCCTGGCTTCCAATAGGTACTGCATTATTATTGAGGACAAAGAGGATTACATTGTGGACTGGATGTTCACAGCAGGATGATGTCAAATCTGAGTCCCAAACCATTTCTTGGAGCCAGAGAAGCCTTGTCTTCACTGCCTAGTGGGGCACATTGTTTTCCAACAAAGAGGCAATAAAACTCCATGTGATATGGAAAATACTTAAAGATTCTCTATTGATGACTTGCGTGAGAACAGTCTGCATTTGGACTGCCATGAGGAGGAGGTTCAGGTGGAGAAAGGGGACTCCATTCATAGCTGTGTTAATAATGTGGTAGTAGTGGCACTTGTAGTGGCACTTTTAGCCATGGTGGTGGTAGTAGGTGCAGTTGTAGCGACAGTGGCACTGAGCAAGAAATCAAAAGCAGAGCCAAGGACATATCTCACTGGCGTGGAGGATGAGGATGACAATGATTGTATGTTCGATAGGACCATCATCACCATCAGCTGGATAGGGGTGCTGAATAGGAGGTAACATCAGAGGAGTTGGGTGGTGGCTGTGGCTAGAACCTCCCAAACAACTGCTAGTGCCAAATCGGATTCTCTTATGTTCATCTTGGGAACTGGTGATGAATTTAATACTGTGGACACATGCTAAAAACATGCCAGACCTAAGCCAAGCTTGGCTGCTGCTAGGTCCCTGTGGAGTGTACAAGTTTTAGCCATCTGCCATTTCTTTCTCAACAGTGCCACAAGGCCAAAACATTGCTATGTGCAAGATCTGCAGGATTAAACTAAGCTGTGGCTGTTCAAACACAACCATAGGCACCACCACTCTATTGCAGCACATGAAGCAACCTCACCTGATCCAGTGGGAAAATTGAAACGGCCACAACAAAAGTGTCTTCCTTTTCTCGGTCTCCTTTGCAGTAGCCAGATCGCATTTATGTGCAGTGCATTGTTCTTGTCATCATCACCATCAGAAACTGCTTCTCTGGCTCACACTCCTCCTCCTTTGCTCCATTGTCATTCATCAATAATGGAATATGTGGCCAGGAATGAACTTTACATGCCAAGCAATCACCTGGTGCTCAAACTTAACTCCCACCTGGCTAAGTTGGGGTTGATATACTCCGTATACTGCTGTAGATTCTACTGCCTTTAGGGAGCTGATGGTGTGCATTCAGCCTTGCTGGAAGATACCTAGCTGGCATTATTTGTCCAGAAAAGCCATCCCTGCCTTGTACTCTCACATTGAGGAGAATGTGGGATTCTCCTTGCAATTCTCTTTGTGTGACAAAGTACATGCCACATTGGACACCTGAAGCAGCTGTTACAGGCATGGACAGTACATCATTCAGGGCCAATTGGTCAATGTTTTTCATGGCCTGGCAACTCAGCAGCAAGAAGGACAGCTCCGATTAACACCTTCACGTTTGTGTCCCTCCAGTTCCCACTCCAGGTGCTTATCTGCCTCTTCCACATCCTCCCTCATGGACATCTGTGGTGACCCAGAGGGAAAATACCACTCCTACATTCCTATTACTAGCCTGTTTGCCACCATTGCATTGATTTGTACCTCCAACTATACCACCACCAGCAGTGTCATTTTGTTATATGCAAAAACTATTATTAAATGTACTGTGTCTGTTTCACCAGCAGGTGGCAGTGTATCTGGCAGAGAGTACCTTTAGATAGAATGGGGTTGCAGGAAGCTGGAAGGGAATTGAGAAATGGAGTAAGAGAGTAAAGCAGCATGGTGTGGTGAGGGAGAGTTTCCCCCTCAGTGCGGCAGAAACTTTGGGAAAGTTGCTCAGAGAGCAGCCCATTCCTCATATATAAAAATACTTAATACCTCTGAAGGGGAAAATAGAGACAAAGACACCCTACTCAGCAAAATGGGTTACAGGATACCTCACTCTCACAGCAACTGAAGCTGAGAGGAACTAGACTGAAGCCAGAGATTAGCACACCAGCAAAGTATTCAAGTTTACCTGCCAGTTTACTCTTGGATCCAAGAGAAAGATCAAACATTGTTTGGATGACACAAGTTTATTGCAAGTTTATTCAAGTAAAAACTGTTGGACTTTACCAAGTCTGGACTCTTTTAACTCCACCAACTACAACTCCTTTGTTGCTATGGAGCCTAACACAGGTTAGCAACATTATCCAAGTAGGAGCACCATGACATAAACTGTTAGAGCCACAACATACCACTTAGCATTCGTAAACACTGGCACCCAATTGGCCCTGGGGACCAGCCTGCTGCACATCCCCCCATCCCCAACACCAGTACCTCAACTCCCTCCTATCATATACGTAAAGTGAAGCATTGCCATGTCAAGTTAAAACTGATCTGCATAGGCAATAGTAGCCACACACCCGATCAGTTGTTGAAGTGCCTCAAGCAGAAAACATCCTACAGG
Source organism: Rhinella marina (assembly GCA_900303285.1). Classification (NCBI taxonomy): domain Eukaryota; kingdom Metazoa; phylum Chordata; class Amphibia; order Anura; family Bufonidae; genus Rhinella; species Rhinella marina. The sequence goes on along the minus strand of ONZH01029442.1, from coordinate 145,914 downwards.
CTATCTCATGGCCAACACCAATAAGGCAAAGTAGTCAGTGACAATGGCAGTCACATTGTGGCGGCACTTCATTTGGGGGAAACAACCCATGATCCTTCATGGTGCATATGATAAATTTAGTGGTGCAATGCTTTTTGAAAAAGCATAGTAGCTTGCAAAAGGTGCTGGCCATGTCTAGGAGACTGTCCTCACATTTCAGCCATTCTTATGTGGCAAGGAATGCCCTCCTGGACAGGGACAGAAAAGTCTGCCACTGGACCACTTGATCAGCAACATTCAAACTCACTAGAATTCCACCTTGCATATGCTAGAACGTCTATACTAGGAGTGTAAAGTGGTGAATGATTTTGTCATGCAGCACATCACCTCAGCAGGGAGCATATGTTATTTTGAAGTCATACAGTGGCAACTTATCAGAGATGCCTGTTGTCTACTCAAGCCCCTCGAAGAGGCCACCAGATTTGTCAGTAGGGACAACTATGGCATCAACAATGTTATCCCCTGATATGTATCTTAGAGTAGAGACTCACACTCAGTAACAAGGGATGGTGAAAGAAGAACAGCTCACACATTTTGCTGACCAGCCTGTGGCTTTTCGGGACCCATGCAAAGAAAGTTTCATGGAAGAGGAAGTGGAGGATGAGGAGCTGACACTGGATGATGAACAGGAGGAGTTACTTGTGCAGGAGAACAAGGATGGTGATGATGATTACACTGGCCATGATGACCAATCATCTCAGAGGGGGGCAGAGCTACAAAGAACTGGGTCCCTGGGCACACTGGCAAGAATGTCAAGCTGTATGCTTGCTTGCTTATGTAATGACATCTGTATCCTTACCATCAAGCAATATGATGATTACTGGATAGCAATGCTTTTAGACCCTTGTTATCAAAGCAAAATGGGGGAATGTTTTCCTGTTGCCAAAAAGGAGGCAAAATTGCTTTATTATCAAGATACACTGTGTACACAGCTTGCCACAGCTTTTCTCATGCAGATGCTTATCTACCACTAAGTCACTCACCTCCTGTTGTCTACACTACCACAAGCAGAACCAGCAGCAGCAGCCAGTTCAGTGTCATCAAAATATTGGATCATTTTTTTCATGTGGTGCATCAGGCTGATGCAAATCAGCAAATGGTGATGTATCCCCTCAACATCCAGGTTCAGTCTTATCTGTAATCTAGCCTTTCTCTGGTGTATACCTTGATCCCTGACCAAATGAACTTCTATGGACTTCTGGGTAGACAGATTGGAACATTGCCTGAAATGGCCCAGTATGCTCTCACTGTTCTGTCTTGCTGGCCTCCAGAATCATCTGAAAGATTATTTTTAATGTGGAAGGTGGCATCATAATACCCAAACTGACAAAGTTGCCCTCCGTCAGTGTACAAAACATCACTTTTGTCACAGTGAACAAGGCATGAATCCGTGAGAATTTTGACACTCCTCTAGCTGATACCAATGAACAGATCTGCATTGCTGACTGTTCTCCATTATGCTACTGGCATTGTATGCCTCCCTACCATTATGTTTTGTACCATATGGTTACTTATGCCATTAGTGCCATCATGCTGCTACAGAGAAACATGTTGCCATCATGTCGCTGTTTGTCTGCCTACCATCATGTTCTATACAATATATGGCTTATTCTACTGCCATACTGCCACTGTCTGCCATATGGCTACTGCTGCCATCATCCTACTGCCATTGCCTGCTTGACTACGACTACGCTACACAGCCACTATTACTATTACTAATACACCAAAGCATCTACTATCTTGTCTGTTCCATGCTGTGCTGCTATTACTGCCACTACTATTGCAGCCACATGCCACTATTATGCTACCTTTTCCACATTCACATTGTACTGCTGCTTCTCCAATTTAAAAGGGAGAATTTCTACAGCCTTGTTCTGAACAAGACACTTTTTCTTCTGACAATTGACATTTGTATGTGTTAAAACAGGGCAGGCATTCTGCCCCCGTTCATGCATAATTTTTGGATGCTTGTACAGAACAAGCCATTGTTACTTATGATATTAATGTCTGTGTGTGTGTGTGTGTGTGTGTGTGTAAACAAGGGCAGGGATCTGCCCTTTTTAAGGCAGACTTTTTGGAGCTTGGTCCCAATAAGTCACAGCTTTTTCCCGATAACACTGTTTGTGTTTAAACACCATTTGCACCCAATAATGGACAATTTTTGGAAGCTTTTTAATCTTGTTAACCCTGTCAAACATTCTTTTACCCATAGCAATATATGTCAGTGTTGCTCTAACATTATTTGTTAAAATTGTTAAAAAGAGACAAGGAAAAGAATAAGAATCAGAGTCCTAGGAGACCTTATACCAATAGACCTTCATCAATTTTCAGGCCTATTGGAGCAACTTTGATTCATGTAGAATTGATTCGGACTCCAATCAAATTTTCTGAAAGTTCAACCATGAAACAATTTTCAAGAAGTTTACTTACCTCTAGCATACTATAATAAAATAAGTCAATACTCACCTGACAGATCTAGTGCCACTCCTGTCCTGTAAATTCACAGTTCCCTGCTGGTCTCTATTCTCTGCTTCAGGGTTACTGCTGCAGCCAGTGAATGACTTAGAAGGAGATTGAAGCAGAGACCAAAAGGGGATTGTGGATCACTGGGATGAGAGTGGCAGGAATTCAGTGAGGTGAGTAAAGCACTTAAAATGTAAATCACTTGAACCTCTGCTTTCAAATAGACTTCTTTTGGAGTACCTTTTGATGCTCATGGGGCTTTTAGATTTTGGTTTTGGTATTGTTTTCTGTAGTTAAAGAGGTTTTGTGAGATTAACAAAATGGCTGAAAAATGGATAAAACAGTTTAATAACATATGTATATACTAACATTGATATGGTTTCTGCACTGCGGTGTTATGATGAGTCATCTTGAAAGACAACATCATTATATTGCTAAGGTAATCTGTTGAAGTAGTGCTTGACAGGATAACAGGGGGAGAAATGTTCATCTGTTTTAACCCCTTCACACCCAGCGCCGTACATGTACGGCGCTGGGGCAATGCGGGCACATGGCACCTGCTCGCAAGTGCGGCGGGCGTCATGGCCGGCAAGTCTCTGCTGTTTCTAACATCAGAGACTTGCCGCTACTTACTAGATCGGCGGCGTCTTCCTGGGCGTTTAGATGCCGTGATCACACGTGATCACGGCATCTAGTTGCGTCTGAACCCGGAAGCGTTCGCTTCCGGGTGGTATACAGACACCCCGTGTGGCCAATCGGGGTGTCTGTACACCATATGAAAACTGTAATCCTCGCTGGTGAGGATTACAGTTTTCAAAGTGCAATTCTTATTCTGGCCACTAGATGGCAGGCCAGGATAAGAAATGAGCAATTCTTGGATTTCTGAGTCTAGAAAATCCCTGATTGCTCATAAAGAAAAAAAAAAAGCCACAATATATCAGTCCCTATTTGAGCTTTCAAATAGTAAAAAATTTTTTTAAAAAAAATGTTAAAAAATATATAAAAAATAAAAAGATATAAAAGTTCAAATTACCCCCCTTTCGGTATAATTAAAAAATAAATACCTAAATAACAATAAATATAGACATCATGGGTATCACCGTGACCGAAAACGCCCATACTTTTAAAATATAAAAAAATTCCAATGCGGCGAATTGTGTGGCGGAAAAAAGCGTCCAAATGGCGATTTGCCGTTTTTTGTCGCTTTTTTTTCTAAAAAAATTAAATAAAAAGTGATCAAAAAGTCATACACACCCCAGAATGGTATCAATAAAAACTTCAGATCGTCCCGCAAAAAATGAGCCCCCATACAGCTCTGTACACATAAATACCAAAAAGGGGTCAAGATATGACAAGGAAAAAAAAAAAAAGGCAACTTTCTAAGTATTTTATCACTATGAAAACGCAGGAAAAACTAACATATTAGGTATTGCCGGATTCGTACTGACCAGTAGAATGAAAGTAATGGATCAGTTTTAATGCACATCGAACACTGTAAATAAGAAACCCGTAGAACTGTAGCGGAATAGCGGTTTTCTTGCAATTTCACCCCATTTGGAATTTTTTTCCTGCTTCCCACTACACCATATGCAATATTAAATGGTGGCGTTGGAAAGTACAACTTGTCCCGCAAAAAACAAGCCCTCATACAGCTATGTGAACAGAAAAATAAAACAGTTATGGCTGTTTGAAGGCAGGGAGCGCAAAACGAAAATGCAGAACCAAAAAAACCTCCGGGGGTGAAAGGGTTAAGGCAAGTATATGTCCATAGAGTACTAAATAAAGTGCCATTTCTGTAGAACATTGGGTCTACAGTGGGTCAGGATAATCATTCTGCAGTGATGATTCATCCTTCATCCACTGATAAAGAAAAAGGCATTTTTTGAACAAGTACCAAATTCAGTGAACTTCCATGTGTATTCTACCACGGTTTTGCATTGCTTGTGCAGCATTAATTATTTGGGAGCAGGTACAATACTGTGTGCCTTGTAGTTCCATAGAGTCTTTTGCTATATTTGCGCTGCGAGCGGCAATATTGCAGCTTGCTGCTGCATCATATTGGGCCAACTAGTAGCGCTTGTATGATTTGTTGTGTTTTGTAAATGTAAGAGTTATCTGATCCAGAATACTATATTTACCTCTAATATTTTGATCTGTACAAAATCCAATATTTGCCAAATACTATCCAGTACCAGACTCTCACAGTTTTTCTGACCACCAAGGACCATATACTGATTTTTACTGTCCACAAGGTACCAGATATTGCATGTATACTGATTTCCAAGTACTATTTGAATACTGACCATCGGAAACAGACATGGGCAGTATAAAAGCCATCAAGCATCAGACTCTAGAGAGATTGTACACTAAATAGTAAGAAGCAGTTGCTGATTGCGTACTGAGTAGTGAGTAATAGAAACTGAACACTGGCCACCAAGAAGCAGACACAGACCATATGCCAGACACCAGATTCTAGACACTGACAGTATACAGCTCAACAGTTATCAAAGCTTAGGTATTGAATGTCAAGCCATGACTGTATACTGACCACCAGGTACAGGATGCTGAATGTATAATGACCAGCAAGTGCTAAATAATTACCATATTGCAACAGATGTATCATATGATGATATTGGGGCAGATTGGTGCTGGATGCTGAGCTTGATTCATGATGAGATGCACACCCGTCATAAGTTAGGCGCAACATCCGACAGTCCATGCCCCTGGCTGTCATAGATTTCAGCATTCTTCTATGCCAGAAAATTGGTGTAGAAAACGATAAATGTGGCGGGCTGCTGATCTCATACCCTCCTCTCCTCATCAGGTAAGTGGCGAGACCAGCAGTGAAATGGCACTTGTGCAAAAAATTTTGCACAAGTGCCATTGAAAACGTCGCAAACATGCATTTTGCGCCTTTTTCACAGCACAAAAGTGGCATATTCTAATGATAAATGTGGCTCATTGAGTGTATCATGATGACCAAGTATTGATCACCAAGTGCAAGATATTGAGTACATACAGATAACCAAGTATTAAATAATGACTATACGGTATCTACTGTTGATCACTAGGCACAAGATGCTGAGTGTACTGAGGACCAAGTGCTACATAATGACTATGTGTATTGTGTACCACTGATCACAAGTAGTGTTGAGCAAATGGAAGCCAAACAAATTGACTTTGATTCGACACAAAGACAAATTTCTTTGTGCTTCATGGTTACAAATCTATTTTTCCTGAAATGGTGGTAAAAGATACATACGTACCTCATCCATTCGCATGAGAAGAGGCCGTTGTGGCCATCCTGATTGCAGAAACTGTGCAAAATATTGCATGGAGTTACGTATGATGTCACCATGCCATCGTGCTGTAGAGGGGCAATGAAGTTATCAGGGATGATGTCACCACGCACCAGTGACCGTGTTTTAACGTTGAATAAACTAACTGCAATGGAATCTGGTGAGTGCCGCAAGTTCTTTTCTTCTCCACACTGCATGTGAACATTGTCTGCATTGCTGACCACCACCTGAGTGTCACACAATGGTTGCGCAAGTCCCATATGATGCCCACATAAATGCAGCAGTGCCGACACCGGATTATCTCTCAATATTATAATCTTAATGATGACTATTAGTGTTGAGCGAATCAAGCTTTGGATCAAAGATCCGAAGTTGATTAGCTCAAATACGGTTTTAATGCTATCTCCGCATCCAGATATTTTCTAGAGTCTATACATTATGTCCATGTAATGACCTTTGTCAAATGTCCAATAAGGTAAGCATTCTAGAGTTGGACATTCAAAAGTTTAACTTTTATCTGAGTTGTCTCTTATATGATAACTCTTCAAGAGAGTGTATCATTTTACATCAAACCATTGATTTTTTGCTGCAGTACAATGTACAGCTGCTCTGCATGCTATTAAGTGGGAAAAGTCCTTAAATAGTATGGAGTACAAAGTACATTATTGCAGGAATGTACAGGACAATACTCTAGAGTACCACCTAGTGGCCAAGATGTAAATTGCAAGAGCATGTATTTTTTGTATAACATTTTTCAAAAAATCTGAATTATGTTGTTTAACATATAGTTTATTGAAATAAAACATAGCTTTGGGAAAGACATTTTTCTTCGCACAGCATAGGATCTGATCCTGTCCTTGAAACTAAATATGCTGCTTCATGGAGCCATAATACACTAATGTGAAATTGGCATTAAAAGCTCTCATCTCAGGAAATGAATTATTGCAGAATAGTATAGAATATTATGAGATATGAAGACATGCATTGCTATGTTCAATCAGTTTTATAATGCCCTGACCACCCCTCTTTGTGTGCTTTAATGAACAAAGATATGAGCTGTCATTATAGGAAATGGTTGTAAACTGCAAAATAGAACCTGCCTTCTCTCTGGTCAAATTAGTTCTCGGTAGAAGCATTCCATATACTGTGGTAATGAATTACAGTTGTTACTAAACCAATACATATTAGGTAGCCTCATAGTAAGATCCATAAATGTTTCTAATGCAGATTTGTAACAATGATCTAATTCTACCCATAATAATGTTAAAACGTAGTGTATATTGAGCACAGATTTGCCATACAAGTAATACTAGTTTTTTTTGCCTGCAGGCATCACTCATTTCAGTTAACACTTGTCACATGTAAACATGAGGAACAACATCTCTATAAAATATCTTCGAATAGAGTCAAATAGAAATGTATTTTCTTATTAACTGCATATTTCAAGTAAATATAATAGCATATAAAAATGGTATAGTATATAAAGTATATAAATGGTTACTTTATAACTATGCGGCCTCACTACAAGCATGTTGGTTGCTAGATATTAATAGAATATGTGAGCACTACACAGAATGTACAACATCTTGCCATCTAGTGGCTTTCCACAGAACACCAGCTTTCATTAGCCTCTTTCATTCCTGCCTCTGAGCCTCAGTTTGCAGCACAGTACATGCTGCACGCAGAGATAGTCTTCTGTAAAATCAAACAATTTTTTGAGCAATACTACTAGAGGAGCATAATGATTAGAAGAAAGATTTGCCAGTAGCTAGAAGATGAAGCTTAAAGGGACACTATCGCGAAGAAAAAGTTTTTGATATGTTTTACAACATAACAAAAGCAGGTTTTAACATAATGTATTTTTCAAATTGTGTAAATGTTTTGTTTTTTATTCAGTTTTCTTGCCTTACATGGGGGCTGCCATGTTGGAAGTAAAGTGTGACAGTCTGGGTTTACAACACAATGGCACCTCACTTACGGCAGGCATGTACATAGGTTTCCTCAGTCGCTGCCGACCCTATAGAGAATGAATGGAAGACGTGAGCCCGCCCCTGTGATCACACCAGTAACACACAGCCAGGTCCTCCCTCCTTGCTGCTGGGGGAAGCCCACTGTGCCAGCTCCTCACTCCTGCAGCAGCGTCCTTGTCTTCATTAGGCTGCCTGTTCTAAATTCTATGGCAGCTCACCCCAGCAGTGCAGACAATTTTTGCTGAGTGTACTGCTGGGGTGAGCGGCCCAGGACTCAGAAACAGAGTAGATGGAGGTTCTTGGGGCTGTAGGACCTTAGTGATGTAATCGGCCATGTGACCAGTGGGGGAGGAGCCTGAGGAGCAGAGATCTGTGTTTTTGTAACGAAGCCATTGTCTCATCTTATCTTGCTGAAGCAGTGATGTCACCGCTGAAGGTGTGAATTGGTGATGTCATTGGTACCACCCACTTTTTTGCAGCATGCCTACTTACAGGTTGCTCAAAGCCTCATTTGGTCAGCAGAGCTCCCCCTGGTGACCAAAGATGGTAAATATGGTAATATCTAATATTTATTTATAATATTTCACACATTGGAATTTTTATTTATTTATTTATTTATTTATTATTTCTTACAAATATATAATAGATTTTTTTAGCATAAATAAAATATAGAACAGGTTTTTGTGATAGATTCCCTTTAAGACTTACCGTAATGAAGGTAAAAAAAGGCCTAAGTTTTTGTAGAATACAGCTCCAAGTACATATACTGTAGATTCATCCAAGTCTAGAATATACAAAGTGATATTAAATTATTTTACCTTGCATTTCACGTGAACTCAATTCTTGAATGTTCACCATTAATGTATGCATAGCTGCATGTTTTTACAGGTCTGTAAGTTACTTATGTATTATTGCTTATTCCATTTACTCCCCTTTCTTTAATGTTTATAGTATAAATAGTATATAGTAACTTTTGTTTTATCATAGTATGAAGGGAATGAGGACCAGATGAGCTACAGAGAGTTGGTGTTGGAAGCACCTTTCTCACATGTTAAAACAAAGAGCACCTAGGAGAAACACCACCATGATTAAACAACAGACTCTCTAGGGGGGAGTATAGCTAGAGCCTCAGGTGCTGAGTGTCAGGGAGCCCAACACTCTGCTTTGGCCAGAGTATTTAGATACAGCACTAGGTCACCAAACTGATTTTTTCACCTTAATAAAGGAAAACCTAGTTCTAACTCTGGCTAAGGTAACTTATATGGCCTTATTATTATAACCTGAGAAACTTACTTTAGAAGGTCATTTGCGGGACAAGTAATATAAAAATCCCATCTCAGGACAACAGGCTGACATATTATCAGCACTGCTCAATGGTATAGGACAGTGATGTCTAACCTCTGGCACTCCAACTGTGGTGAAATGATGACTCCCAGCATGCTCCATTTAATTCTATGGAGTTCTGAGAACAGCCAAGCAAATGTGCATCTTGGGAGTTGTAGTTTTACCACAGCTGGAGTGCTGGAGGTTAGCAATCACAGGTATAGGATATCTTACAAGTATAGTCACTATCATTAACTGAGAGATCTTTTTTCTTTTGGAACTTGATGATTCTGCTTAAAGGTTTTCTTACTTTATCAACTAGTGACATCAAAATAAAACCCAAGTATATCAAAGTTCAATTTGCAATGAGCTGTAATGTTTACACTTGCGTTCTATACCCCATTAAATTGTTCAGCACCAAGGGCCTCCCCATCAGACGTAGAGGAGGTAGAGGGGCTCCTAATTAACATGGATCATTTACCCTCACCATGGGCAGCGTAAGCATATATATAACACTACAATAGTAAGATACAAACCAGTCCATGTCACAGTGGAAACCTCTATATCAAGGCATAATGATGGAAGAAGGTAGGATAACTAAGAACTGGGTCCTTCTGCCCAGGGATGAAGAAGGCATTTGATGGTTTAAAGGGAACCTGTCATCAACATTTTGCTGTCCTCATTGAGGAGATGATAAAGTAGTGACAGGCTAATTGCAGTGGTCACTCATGAGGTAAATGTAAGTGGTAGCTAAGAACCATCAGCTGTCTGAGAATAGTAATGGTTAATCATGATTTCCTCCTCTCTCTACCCACATAAGGAGAAAGCCAAGGAGAAAACTGACAATCATCAGCAGGTCAATGGAGAAAGCAGGAAATCATGAACAACCATGACTCTTCTCAGGCAGCCATGGCTCTTTTCCAGGCCCAAGATGCTTACTTTTAGCTCTTGAGTGTCACACCACTGAAATCAGCATATCTGTCACTACTTTATGCTACCATCAGTGAGGGCAGTATCATGTTGATGACGGGTTTCTTTTGAAGGGAGTCTGTCACCTATGAAATCTGTTTACAAAGTAAGCACACTGTCATGTATGGTAGGTGCCCCCAAACAACTACATCTTTCTTGTGAAGATTGTGTCCATTAATCTTGAGAAATACTTATTTTTACTTTTATGCAAATATGGTTTCCGATGCACCATCGCTCCACTATTAAGCCACTTAGTGCCTCCCACTCTTGTTTGATTGACAGTCCCTAATGCCAGGGCATCCAGCTGCACCAAACAGAGAAACCCCTGCGCACAGTGCCTGGAAATCCTTATTTGCATAAAAAATAAAAAGAAACATTTCTCAGGATTAAAGGACTAGATTTTCAAAAGAAAGGTATGGTTATGTTTTGAGGAACCTACACTATATGATGATATGCTTACTTTGAAAATTATGTGAGAGGTATCAGGCTGTCTATAAGTAGTACTCTAATTTAAATTTCTCTCTCCCTCTCCTTTCTCTTTCTCTCTCCATTATTGATTGGAATTAACAGGTTAACAAAAATCCAGTATTATTAAAATAATAATTTTGATGTCAGGGCACACAGACATTTAGCTGAAGTATGTTTATATCTCGGATTTCTTTGAGCTATGTATTATAATCCCAAAGGGACTATGAAGTACAGTTCATTGTGTTTTATAAAATGCAAAAAAGGTATAAGTGCGATAAATAGCCTACAGTACAATGATGATATGGTGTTACAGAGTCATATTTCATAAGCAATAAGTCACAGAGGCTGTTTCTGTAGCTAGACACTTGGTAACATCTACTCGGACTTGCTCCCTATGGCAGTTCTGAGGTCTCAGCACTAATGGTACTTTGAACGAGCAAAGGCAAATGCAATAAACATATAAATCATGGTGCCATTCTGTAGAATCATATAGCAAACTGGTATTTTAGTATGTAAACACCATAATGTTTTAGACATGTTGCCCATGTTATAAATAATGTTTTATGATCTGTAAATTACAAATTAATTTTTGTCAGGATCATGGACAGTTTGATAAGCAGCAAAGGCCAGATCACTTCTGGTACAGCTTTTGCTTCAGTCCCCATGCAGTTATAGATAACTATAGAATAAATGTAGGATGGTTTATGGTTAAAAAATCCTGGTAGTAAACAGGAATTTGTAGATTCAGTGCTTAGTGACGGACTTTAACACAAAAGGGGCCCCCTGCTGGCCACAAATGGTTTGCCAAAAAAACAAAGGGTCGGACATACTGCCTGTATAACCAGTTCACCTGCATAGGGGCCCGTGGGGGAGGTGACTCTTCCCATCTGTAGAGCAGTAGCATAATTGCCCAGGATACACTACTAAGCTAAGAGTGGGGCATAGCAGGCCCATGGGGGCAGAGATCAGCAGACTGATGAGGCTGGAGCTAATTGGTGATCAAGGACTGAACATACAACAGGGGCACCCATAAATAACTTTCCTTGGGGTCCCAGAAATACCAAATCTGTCCCAATCAGTGCTAATTTATTAGCAATGTGGTTGTTGGTGGGAGAGAACCCCACAAACTGCTTTATTTTCTTTATAAAGTAACTGTAACTGTGCTTTAAAGAGGCTCTGTCACATGGATCAACCCTATTAAACCAGACATACTGGCTGATAGGGCTGATCATGCTGATTAAAACTGTACCTTTCTTTTGTCTGCATGATCAATAGCTGCAGAAATCCGCATTTTTATTCATATGCAAATGAGCAATTCAAACACTCAGAGGCGGGGCTGAATATTCTGAGTACTGCTGTGTAACACCCCCTGTGCTCTGCATACGCCCCCTCCCATTGACTGACAGGTCTAAACAGCAGGCTGAGGGCAGAGCTGTGTCCAGAAGCTATGTGCTAGCAAGTAAATATAACATACACTATAGCTGCACCACACTGAGATCTGCTCAGAAAGATCATCTACATATTACTGCTTTCTTCACAGGCACAATATATGATTTTACAGACACCAATAGTGTGTGTTATCTTATAAGCCTAGAAACCAAGCATCTTTACATGGTGATGTTATAGCTTGGTAGTTAAGTGGTTGGTTTTGTAAAAAAGAGATCCCAGGTTTGAATCTTGGGAAAAATATCAAATTCTTTTTCTTCCACATTTATCCCATAAAAAAGTCTATGGGGGGAATTTATCATTAGGAGAATGTTTGAAGTCAGTTTTGCTTGAGTCTGTGTTGGAGTACTTTGTGCCACATTTATCAAATGGCGCATGTTGTTTGATAAATTTGGCTTGTCCTTAAACCTAACACTTCTGTCTAGAGAAGCTACTCCAGTTTTCCTACTCCACCATCCTCCTGGAGTGAGATTGCAACTATTTTGCGACTTTTTAAAATGGTTGCAATGATAAATCTGTTGTGAAACTCATTAACATAGCTAACCACACCCACTTTTTCGACCCATATTACAAAACTGGAGTGAGTGGTGTACACATGCAAAAAGTTGTAAAATTTTGCGCGAGTGTAAAAAGTCACAAATTTTTGCGCAATCGCATACATTTTGTGCAAAGGAGAGCAAAAAAGTTGCAAAAGCCCTATTTTGCGACTTAAGATATGATAAATCAGGGCCTATGTCTTTATTATATTTAGAAAGCTAATAAGTATTACTGGCTTCTTTATAATCATATATTGTGTTTGTGAATAAACCAGTAATAGGTTTTAGAAAAAACAACAACATTTTTCTCAATATAGTAAGGTCTTATTATTATTTATTATATAATTAATATGGTTTTGAATAAAAAAAATAAAATAACAGAAAGAAAATGTATTTGAACTTGGTTGATTTGAACTTGGAATCTCTACATGGAGGGCAGACCACTGTACCTCTAAGCTATAGCATCACCTCATAGAGATTCATGATGTTTTTATGCTTATAAGGTAATAGATATCACTGGTGTCTGTATAATCATATATTGTGCCTGTGAATACAGCAGTAATATGTGTATTAGCTTTCCGAGCAGATCTCAGTGTGGTGCAGCTATAGTGTATGTGATATTTACTTGCTAGCACACAGCCCCTGGACAGGGCTCTGCCTTCAGCCTGCTGTCTAGCCCAGCAGTGCTCAGAATATTCTGCCCCGCCCCTGAGTGCTCGAATTGCTCATTTGCATATGAATACAAACACAGATATCTCCACAACTATTTATCATACAGACAAAAGAAAAGTATCGTTTTAATCAGCATGATGAGCCCTACCAGCCAGTACATCTGGTTTAATAGGGTTGATCCTGGTGACAGAGCCTCTTTAAATCGGTATCCTTGTTTCATTATAGTGATGACTGATTATCAAGATAGATCATCCATATCAAGTCGGTGGGGGTCTGACTTTCAGCAGCTCCAGTAATCATCCCACTAATAAAGGGGCTGTGGCGCGTATATGCGAGAACTGCATTCTCTTCAATGTTTACCTGCAAGCCTTCTACATAGTAGCGTTGGTGCAGTGTAATTACAGCCTCCTCTCCTATTCACTTGAATGGATGGAACAGTTGTAATTACACCGCCCCACCATTACAATGTAGAAGCCGTGCAGGTAAACATTGAGGAGAACTCAGCTCTTGGACTAGCGTTGCAGCCCCTTCAACAGGGATGCTGAGAGTCAGACCACCACCGATCTGCAATTGATGATGTACTGTACTGTATCCTGAGGACAGGTCATTAATTTCATGCAACCGGAATACCCCTTTAACCTAACAGTGGAATAAATGACTTCCATTTCAGTAACACAACTGATCTCGTCTTATCTACCAAGACTTCATACATATAGAACCTTTTCCTTTATATGCAAATCCCCTCTATTCATCTCATTCTTTGTATGCGCAGACTGGCTTTATCATTAAAATGCATTAATGTTTGTACCTGATGGCATTGGAGTAAAGATGCTTTTTGGTATGACCACCTTGTCTTCCGAGTTCCTGGCCCAGTCTACCATGCCTTTTCTGCCTCTCATGGGGAAGGTGATATCTGTTAGGACTGATGATGCCGGCAGCTTTTGGATGCTGGCCACTGAGAGAAAGAGACAGAGAGTTTAATGAGCAACATTTTATTCATTTTAGCCTGTTATACAACAGATTATTTTCCAGCTTAAATGCCCCAAGTAAACTAGCAATAAAGGAAGGCATCCATCTGCCATCTAAAACTGTTTATTTCACGGTTTCAAACAAATTCAGCAAATAACATAAATATTCAATGCATCTTATCTTTATCTAGTTTAAATATGTTGGTTTATGTGTGCACGTCGCATATAGTTGTGTGAAGCTGTTAACTATGCTCATGAAAGCTTAGGGTTATATGGAAGAAATAACAAGTAAGAGTGTTGCTGCACAAGTTCTTTAGATACAAATTTGAAATGATTTGAAGTGACATTACAGCGATGAAATTCTGTAAACTTCTCTTGGAGACAAAACTATTAGATTCTGACTAATGAAGCTCTGACAATGTGTGGATGCATGGAATATCTGATAGGATTTTTAATTCTGACGGAAGGTAATCCTACAATGCAGAAGGTACGGTTCTTGCATGTGACAAACTACAGAACCAGCTCAAAGAGGATGGCCTAAAAGAGCTGCAAACCATCCAAAAGTATTGCCTATTCTTTGTATACTTCATTTTTTTAGGTCCTATAGCATTACATATGCCAGTCTTTGTAAAAAAAAGTCAATAAGTGTAAATTGTATAGGCCCTTAATAAATTTGATGCATCTTCTGGCAGTCGGTGCACTACAGAATTAACCAAAGTGATGAGAGAAGTGAAAGGTTGCAAATTAGGGTGAAAATAATGGCATATACCACAATTTCAGATAGGCGGGGGTCTGACACCCTACACCCCTACCTATCAGCTGTTTGAGGAGGCTGTAGTGCTCTGGTGAAAAGCTCTACACCATTGTAATACATATTTGTAACACAACTTTTTTATGTAATGAAAGTCATATAAAGAGGTTGATATATAAACTGCCCTTACCAAAGTCACCAACGACCTGCTAACATCCAAAACAAAAAAAACATTACTCTGAAATATCAAGCAAAGCCGCTCTCCAGTGGACCGTGCTGTGTTTGGTAAGCTTCAAGGAAGCTGTCTGGAAAACCACTTTTAATCATATATAGGTCATCAATAGCAGATAGGCGGGGGTCTGACACCCTACACCCCTACCTATCAGCTGTTTGAGGAGGCTGTAGTGCTCTGGTGAAAAGCTCTACACCATTGTAATACATATTTTGGGTAATTCAACAAACTGTTGTAAAGTAGAACTGGCTTAGTTGCCCATAGCAACCAATCAGATTCCACCTTTCACTTTCCAAAGGATCTGTGAAAAATGAAAGGTGAAATGGGCTGCTAGGCCAGTCCTACTTTACACCAGTTTGATAAATGACCCCAATTGTGTTCCAAATCCTCATCATTGTTGAGCTATTAGCTTACTGTCAATGAATGAGAACACTTTTGTATACATTCAGAGGCTGAACAGCAGTACCGACCCATTCCTGCTCTCAGCTCGGAAGTGAATAGACAATGCTGACAGCCTGCAGTTCAGATTGATACACTGGAGCAAATTGCCAGATAGATTTGTGTAGCTATCATGGATGCATTTAGCGCATGGCAAATATCTCGAAAATGGTGAGAAATTTAAACATAAATGGGGTAATTTATCAA
Organism: Rhinella marina; assembly: GCA_900303285.1. Classification (NCBI taxonomy): domain Eukaryota; kingdom Metazoa; phylum Chordata; class Amphibia; order Anura; family Bufonidae; genus Rhinella; species Rhinella marina. The sequence continues at coordinate 130,133 of ONZH01029442.1, read as the reverse complement.
ACTGATGTAAAGTAGCACTGGCTTAGTTGCCCAGAGCAACCAATCAGATTCCACCTTTCATTTTCCAAAGGAGCTGTAAAAAGATTTGTTGCTATGAGCAACTAAGCTAGTTCTACTTTACACCAACTTGATAAATGACCCCAAAGGTGTATTAGAAAGCTGCATACATTTTAATTCATGTAGTGTTTATGCTTTATTAACCTAAAACTGAAAAAAATATTTTTTTTCTTACAAATGATATTTACGTGATTATGAAGAATGGTTTCTGTACAAATGAGAACCTCTGATGAAAGCAAGATGGATAGGAGGGAATACAAAATTTCCCAATGCTCTACAGTAAATTTTGTAATATATATTCTTTATTCAGGAATTAACACATGCAGATGATGCACATGACAGATAAGTGGCCACTGTAAATTATATCAATCACAAAAATCTAATATTATCAACTATCCCTAAAGACCCTATTACACAGGCAGATAGAGCAGACGATTGTCAAGAGGGAAGCATTACCTCCTGTCAATCGCCTGCTCGCTAAAGGAGGAGACCGCGGCTATTACATGCAGCAATCTCTTCCTCAGTATAGGGATGAGCGATTGTTAATGCCATCGCTCGTCCCTATACTGTCTCAATGTTATTACACTGCTTGATCTGCCGCCGGCAAACCAGGACTTATTAACATGTTAAAAGATCCCAATTACCCAATGAACGAGGTAGTTAGCAATCATCCTAACAATAATCTGCCCATGTAATAGGGCCTTAAAGCTGACCATACTCTTTAGATTAATGACAACCAAACCCACAGATTTCTGACGGACCAGCCAATAATCTAATGTGTTTAGTAGTGACCAAAGTCCAAATCAACAATGGCCACACACAAGACAATTTTCAGCTATGTGCTGTGGAACTTTATGCATGATTATGGGGATGTGTCCTCCAAAACGTCGAGTGAATGGAGCAGAAAAGTCAGGGTTCTCTAAATTCTATACTATGAAGTATAAATTGAAGTTAGAGGAATGAATAAAGAAATGACGCCACTTTAAAAGTACCTTGTGGTCGTTAGTAGAATATTGATGCTCACTTTGATATACTCAATGAACTTTTTGATTGCTGAGATGCATTAATTATACATAGTGGTGACCAAACCCAAACAGTAGATGTCGGGGGAAAAAAAGATCAGGCATGCTGTATTTCAATATGCCCAGTCCTTTTGATCCCAAGGAAGATAAGATGCTGGCAGAGGTATCCGGCAGTGTCTTGTTCCCCCTCTCCCTACTAAGAAAACATACATGCACAGCTGAGCCATGCATGCCTGTGCATGAGGGAGTAAAAAGTGGAGGTATCAGTAGTGTTGAGTGAATCGAAGTTGACGAAGTGGACTTCGATTCAAATTTCACAAAAAAGCCGAAATTCCTCGTGCTTCATGGTAACGAATTGAGTTTCCCTAAAATGAAGGTAAATTTTTTTTTAAAAAATCATACTTACCTCATCCTTTTGAGTGTGAGGAGACCACGGTGACCATCACCACCCCAGCCGACATGATGATTTCATCAAGCGCCATGTGAGATTTCACGCTGGATCTTCAAGCAAGATGGCCGTGACAGCCTCTTCGCGCTCAAATGGATGTAAGGTGGAGGTGGAATTAAGTACAGTTTAAATAGCTAACAACTATATAAAGTCTATGCTCAGTGTAAAGTTCTTATCAAGCTAATAACATAATATGATGGTATTAATCACAATGTAATTCCTAAATATGATTATTATAATATCTCGAAACATGTATTTTTTCTTGAAGACACAGTAGCATTCTACATCCGCTCAATCAACACTCTAAAGATTTATTACACAATGGAAGGAAGGAGGTCTGGCATGTATGGGCAGGGGCATGTATTACTTCAGTATTGTAGGTGCTGATGAATCTCTCTGAAGTGTGTTCTAAAATAAAATAAAATGTTAGTGCAAATCAGCAGGGATGCCAACGGGTCAATGAGCAAGTCTCTCCATAGTGTCAACACAAATCACACTCAATTTATCTCCTTCCAGCACAATATAATGTAGTCTTGTATCATATATAGTATACCTGTAAAGTCTTGACAGAAGAGGGTTTCTGGATAGTTAGACACGTGTTTTCATCTTTTATTGGCAAGTGATCTGAAGAGTTTGTCTTATCAAGGTCTAGGCTGTATGTCTATAGTTACTATGAATCAGGTGTAATGAACAGTATATATATATATATATATATATATATATATATATATATATATATATATATACACAGTACAGACCAAAAGTTTGGACACACCTTCTCATTCAAAGAGCTTTCTGTATTTCCAAGACTATGAAAATTGTAGATTCACACTGAAGGCATCAAAACTATGAATTAACACATGTGGAATTATGTACTTAACAAAAAAGTGTGAAACAACTGTAAATATGTCTTATATTCTAGGTTCTTCAAAGTAGCCACCTTTTGCTTTGATTACTGCTTTGCACACTCTTGGCATTCTCTTGATGAGCTTCAAGAGGTAGTCACCTGAAATGGCATTCCAATAGTCTTGAAGGAGTTCACAGAGGTGCGTAGCACTTGTTGGCCCTTTTGCCTTCACTCTGCGGTCCGGCTCACCCCAAACCATCTCGATTGGGTTCAGGTCTGGTGACTGTGGAGGCCAGGTCATCTGGCATAGCACCCCATCACTCACCTTCTTGGTCAAATAGCCCTTACACAGCCTGGAGGTGTGTTTGGGGTCATTGTCCTGTTGATAAATAAATGATGGTCCAACTAAATGCAAACCGGATGGAATAGCATGCCGCTGCAAGATGCCGTGGTAGCGATCCTGGTTCAGTATGTCTTCAATTTTGAATAAATCCCCAACAGTGTCACCAGCAAAGCACCCCCACACCATCACAACTCCTCCTCCATGCTTCACGGTGGGAACCAGGCATGTAGAGTCCATCTGTTCACCTTTTCTGCGTTGCACAAAGACATGGTGGTTGGAACCAAAGATCTCAAATTTGGACTCATCAAACCAAAGCACAGATTTCCACTGGTCTAATGTCCATTCCTTGTGCTCTTTAACCTAAACAAGTCTCTTCTGCTTGTTGCCTGTCCTTAGCAGTGGTTTCCTAGCAGCTATTTTACCATGAAGGCCTGCTGCACACAGTCTCCTCTTAACAGTTGTTGTAGAGATGTGTCTGCTGCTAGAACTCTGTGTGGCATTGACCTGGCCTCTAATCTGAGCTGCTGTTAACCTGCAATATCTGAGGCTGGTGACTCAGATGAACTTACCCTCTGCAGCAGAGGTGACTCTTGGTCTTCCTTTCCTGGGGCGGTGCTCATGTGAGACAGTTTCTTTGTAGCGCTTGATGGTTTTTGCAACTGCACTTGGGGACACTTTCAAAGTTTGCCCAATTTTTTAGACTGACTGACCTTCATTTCTTAAAGTAATAATGGCCACTCGTTTTTCTTTACTTAGCTGCTTTTTTCTTGCCATAATACAAATTCTAACAGTCTATTCAGTAGGACTATCAGCTGTGTATCCACCTGACTTCTGCTCAACACAACTCATGGTCCCAACCCCATTTATAAGGCAAGAAATCCCACTTATTAAACCTGACAGGGCACACCTGTGAAGTGAAAATCATTTCAGGTGACTACCTCTTGAAGCTCATCAAGAGAATGCCAAGAGTGTGCAAAGCAAAAGGTGGCTACTTTGAAGAACCTATAATATAAGGCATATTTACAGTTGTTTCACACTTTTTTGTTAAGTATATAATTCCACATGTGTTAAGGATAAAAAGGCAATTTCTGGATCACTGTCTATATGACTACAACAGCTGCTGTTAGCCATTTTATAGTTTGCAGTGTGGTGACTTTGTATATTGTCGCTGTCTCATTTCTCACACAACTTCCCAGGAATTACATAAAAGCATAAAGCACAGAACTTACTTTCAAGTGGCAAAAATATTTTTATGTAAACATTTCATAAAGTGGCTCATTATTTCAAGCAAATGGCTAAAGCTATCAATACAGGTATATCAATAAGATCTGGGGAAGTCAATTATGAAAGGAAGAAGGAGAAGTAGATTTCAGATTAAACGGCAAGGAATGAAATACCATGGTAACAAGCGTTTTCCCTTTAGATACATTAGTTAGTGAGCTTGAGAAGATAACCTCTCCCATGTTTATTTGTGACACAAGAATATATGATTACTGCTGAGCTATATGCTGGGGTGTACTTGTATAGCATTTTTTTTTCTTTATAAAAATACAGTCAATGATCATGTGTTTTTATTGTATGAAAGACTTTGCTTTGCAGAAAATGATTTTGTTCGCAAAGATTAGATCGTACTAGACTGCATGTAGCACCCCCTCCCCAGCTTCTGCCTCCCCTTGTTGTACATTTATTCCTAGGACCGATACCTGATGCCATGGCAACTAGTACTATTACGGCACTTTATAGTAAGGTGCTCTACTGCAGTCAAACATAATGCAGGCAGGATATCTGCTCAAAAAATATGCATTAGAAGATGTTTTATGTGCATGTGTTCCTTTGTCAGCTGAAACAGGCAGCTAGAAACATTAATAACATTAGCGCTTAGTAAGGAAAGCCTTTACATTATGTATAGTGCATACTAACAAGGCGTAAAAAATAGCCACATAGGACATTGTGTGGCTGCACACTCAGATCAACAGACAAATACAGAAAGGCATACATCTTGTTCCAAGCAGCATTTACCATACAGCTAATAGAGGTATGTGCCTTGTACATCTCAGTTTAGAGGAAAGCACAGAAATGGGCACACATTAACTGTGTTCCTTCATGCGCTGCTTGTTTCTAATACTAACCACAGTTTTAACATTAGAAGTATAGAAGAACTGTGCAAAGTGGCATGGGTCAAAAAGGTGCACAGGCAATAAGGTCATAGATGTCTTTTATTTAAAGGGGTTCTCCAGGAATTAAGAAAATACTTAAATATTACATTATAATAAATCTATTCCCAAATACCTTTCATTATTTATAATGACTCATGTTGTCTAGGGAGCAATCATCAGGGAAAACAAAATGGCCGCCGACCTGTTAGTGCACACAAAATCTGTCCTAATCACACAGCAGGACAAGTTACTTCACATCTCTGCTTTACCTGTCAGGTGTTACGATCCTGAATACAGATGCTAAGTTCTTCAGCGGAATCTCTGTAGGAATGGAGTTCATGAGGAGACATGAAGTATAGACAGGATGGACAGGACAGACTGTGGGCTGTGGTAATGGAGACTGCATATAATAGCTGCTGCTCATTATTCACACCCTCCCCTCTGTACACTTCATGTCTTCTCATGAACTCCAATCCTACAGAGATTAAGCTGAAAATCCTATCAGCTGTATACTGACAAACAGAGCAGAGAGGAGGATGTGGCAGCTCTTTAGCTCAGTGTTGTGAAATAACTTGTCCTCCTGTGTGATTAGGACAGGTTTTGTGTGTACTAATATGACGGAAGCCATTTTATTTCTCCTAATGATTGCTCCCTCAACAAAAAGATCCATTATAACTAATGAAAGGTATTTGGGAATATATTTATCATAAATTAATAGTTAAGTATTTTTCTTTTCTTAATTCCCGGAGAATCCTTTTAACTAGGGATGAGCGAACCGAACCGTAACGAACCAGATTCGTTACGAACTTTCCCGAAAGTTCGGTTCGTCATCGAACCGAATTTTCAGAAAGTTCGTGACGAATCTGGTTAAAATAACGGCGACGCAAAATATACGCATATTTATTGAGAATGTACGCTAATGCGTACATATTCAGTTAAGTGGCGTACCTTTGACAACGCTAAACTGTATGTTCGTTACTTGAGTAGGAATGTTCGCAGACGCAGTATATGCGTACGCTAATGCGTACATATTCAGTTAAGTAGCGTACCTTTGACAACGCTAAACTGTATGTTCGTTACTTGAGTAGGAATGTTCGCAGACGCAGTGTATGTGTACGCTAACACGTACATATTCAGTTAAGTAGCGTAACTTTAACAACGCTATACTGTATGTTCGTTATTTGTGCGGGAATGTTCGCATTAGCGTACGCATTAGTGTAAATTCTCAAATATGCGTATATTTTGCGTCGCCGTTGTAGAAGTCACTTGGATTTTTTCCACTTTTTTCATTGTAATAGCAACTGCAAGTAAACGAAACTATACCCTATCAGACTCCCATTATTGTAGCAGCAATTATTCAGCCATTATAGCAAGGTTCGTTTTAGGTTCGGTTCGTACGAATCCGAACTTCACTAAAGTTCGCCGAAGCGAACCGAACCGAACTTTTCAAAAGTTCGCTCATCCCTACTTTTAACTAATGAAGATTCCACCTCATAGTCTGTCTGCATTGCTAATGGCCGTGCAGAACCTTCAATACTACAAGGCCATCGTAATAAGGACCAGCTAAACAGTGCGGCCTTCATTAAAGAGGTTGTCTCATCTCAGACAATGGGGGCATATCTCTAGGATATGCCCCCATTGTCTTATAGGTGCAGGTCCCACCACTGGGACCTGCACCTATATTGAGAACGGAGCCCCCAAAGTGGGGGAGGGTGCACTATGCGTGTGCAACTGCCCTCCATTTATTTTCTATAGGGCTGCCGAATATAGCTAAGCGCTGGTTTAGAAGTGAATGGGAGCAGTGGCCAGTCATGCGCGGGGCACTCCCATTCACTTCTGTAGGGAGAGATCTTGGTGGTGGCTCGACCGGAGTCTTTGCGGGGCTCCGTTACCAATATAGTATATGCCCCCTAGCGATATGCCCCCATTGTCTGAGATGAGACAGCACCTTTAAATAAAAGGTAGCTGCAGCCTAATTGGCCGCGCGGTTCTCCACTGCAGCCGGCCACAACCTGAAATGCTCACGACCATGCCATGTGGTTGTATACTATATAATAAGCTTAGAATGTTGGATAACTTTCAGAATATTTTGCTTCACTTGCATTGATGTTAAGTATTACACCTCATTTCCTCCCAGTGCTGTATTTAAAAAATCTGGTGGTTGCCTTACATTGTAGCTAATCTCCCATAATGCAATGCACCCCTGAGAAATAAGCTTTTTCATTATTGTACAAAGGCACATGGATACTAAATCTATGATAAGATCTGAATAAGCCAGGTCTGAATATTACTGCCTCATACTGCACAGAAGTGACTACTATGACTCACAAGCAGTGTCTAGTACAATATCCCCATATCTGCTAAGCACATACATATCTTTTAAAGGTGTAGTACAGGATTAGAAAAACATGGCTGCATTCTTCCAGAAACAGAAAGTACTGTGGATGGGTTGTGTCTGGTACTGCAGATCAGTGGTATTGAAGTGGATAGTTTTGAGCTGTAACACCACCCACACAACATGTGGATATTTGTGACATTGATTTTGGAAGCCATCTTTTTATCATTTTGAACAACTCTCTCCACAGCAAAAACTTAATTATAAACTCACTATTCAAGTACAAATCTATTGCGAAGTCAGTTTAAACCCTTGCACATACACATTTTGGTTTATACGCTTAGGTTTTCTCATGCAATTTTTTAAGTCAAAACCGGGAGTGGATTACAAAAAAAGAGGTAGTATCTGTCCTTAATTCTTTTTCTTCATTTTTGATCCATGCCTAGTTTATGCTTCTAAAATGGCATTCGAAAACCTGAATATAGAAACCCTTATGTGTCCCAATTTGTTAGATTGTATTACCATCTGCTAATTAAGAAGAAGATAACTTTCCCTTGTTAAGTAAAGTCTGGCCCATCTGTACATTTTCAATCATACATTATCTAACTAGAGATTTTGAGGGCACAGCAGGCAATGTTCTCAAATTTTAGGACTTATGTGGGTAAAACTATTTGCTAGTACCAAATGACATCCTTTTCTATATTGTTCGGTTAATAAACAAATGTTACTCTATTTACTGGAATATTTAACAGAATATTTAGCAAATTCACTTCCAAAGTTAACTACTTGATGCCTACTACATATACATGATGGGCAGACCAGTGGGTCGCAGATATATACCGCACAATGCTGCTGCCTGAGTGATGAGACGGCTGAATGGGGTGCCTGTTGAGAAGATAGGAGTTTTTGTCAGTTCTGTCTTCTTTGATCTCACATACACAGTACTCAATGATCAATGTGTATAGAACAGAGGCAGAATATACCAGTAAACATTCTTGGCATTAATGTGTTCAGTGGCACTCTGCTGTGTTATTTAAACTGGACAAATTACTACCTTTAATGATGTTGTTATTGCAATTATGTTTATGGTACTTTCATTGGTAGCACTCAGTCTATCTGTTCACTTTTTAATAAAGGTACCAGTTGTGCATCGTGCTCTGCCTATTTTACATATTTTCTTCCTATTTACCGTATCTACATTTTTTTTGTTTCCCTTAAACATCCCATTTTCAGTGGTCCACCCCTCATCACGTCTCTCCCATAATTAGAGATGAGCGAAGCGATTCGTCGATTCGTTGATTCGTATCGAATCTTGGGATTTTTCAGCTGCGAAGCGAATCCGAATATTAGGTGATTCGCTTCGCTTTCGTATGCATTGCTACGTAGTTTGTCTGCTAAATTATACGCTATTCTACGTATAATTTAGTTACTCTATGCGCTGTTGCGCAGACTCCTCCCTGGTAGTTACTCTACACGCTGTTGCGTACGAATTCCATTCAGCGATGCAGACTCCTACCTGGTAGTTCCGCCCACTTCTTCTGCGTGCGAGGAAAATGTGGCAAGTCAGCAGAGTAAGATGGCGGCGAGACAGCGAGGTCCTGACTGGGGAAGCATGTTGTGGGCAGACGACCCCTATGAGGAGAAGGAACCGGAGGAGATCTATCTCTCACAGCTCAACAGGAAGTCGGATGAGGTGCCTGCTGAGGTGGTGACTCCATTGGCTGACAAGGCGGAGGCGGCAGGAGTTCCCGCTCCGCCGCACAAGGACTACTTTTTACGCCAGAATTTGATGGTCCCTGAGGCTGTCACCCAGAACGCCCATACCCTCTGGGAATATAAAAAGCTGGTGGAGGAGTAGGTGGTGCAAGTTTTGGAGCACCCACGGTCCGGTGACCCTAAGCTGGAGCGCCGAAGGGGAACCGTTATTTGGTTCAATGTGGAGCGGGGAGTTGGTTTCATCGGCGATGAGGAGATGGCGGAGGAATTATATGTTAACTGCCGTTCGGTTAAGCGGCTGTATCTTCCGCCCGTACGCCACAATCTCCACGCAGGGGATTACGTGGAGTATACCCCCATGAAGAGCCTCCAAGGCCCCTTTGCTACTGGGGTGAAAATCTTAAAGTGACCACCTACTCCTGCGGCGCCCCCGGAAGACTGGAGTGAGGAGGCTCAGGCCGCAGAAGAGGCTTGTGACCAAATCCCAAGGTCAGGATCAGCCGGAACCCCTGATTCCTGATTTGCCGCCACCGATACCACCGATCCTTCATGTGGGACAGATGACCACGAACACTTTCGTGTACCATCCAACTGTGGTACAGTACCACTACCAACTGCCATGCCCATGGCAGTTGCAGGCCGCACAGTCCACCGCTCGTGGAAGACCGTTACCATTACCGTTACAGCCGGAGATTCTGTTACCTGGTATGCCGGCAGGAGGATCTGGCCACTACAGAGTGATGGGCAGGGCCAAAGTTACCACTGCCTTTGCCAGTGTGACAGCCTAGTCACCAAGAAGACCATCCTTGAGAGGTCGGCGGGGGTCTGCTGCCGCAGCCAGGGCCGCTTTCATGATGAGACAGGAGCCCCCTCTCATGTCCTTTAGCTCCAGCAGCAGTGAGGAGGACCTGCTGGCCTTTAAGTAATTCCAGCAGTTTTTATTGGAGCCACAACATGGACTTATCCTGAAGGGTGGGCACTAGTTGGCCCTTGTTTTTAGTTTTGTTGCCCCGCGTTTGTCCTCACCCAGATGGCCATGGATTGTTAGGACTCCCCCCATAAAAAAAAAGTTTTTTTTTAATCTAAGTTGCGCATACGTGCGCCTCAGCGCTTTTTTCCCCCTTTTCAGGTTATTTGGGGAGCCCCTCGAAAGAGGGTTTTTTAAAGGGAACCTTTGCTGCTATTTTTTTACCCATTTGGATTACAATTTTGCCTTTGTGGATTACAAATTGCGACTGAGTTTGGGACTCTGCTCCAGTTCTATGACAAGCGTCAGAAGAAAAGAGACTTAAACATGTCCATGAGCATACTAGGTAGGTGATATTTAAAAGTTTATATTATACTTATAATAATGTATTTGCACTATTTACTATATATGTGTCTCGAATATTCGCTCTGCCTCTGAGGAGTGCACGCCACGGCCTCTCCTCTTACGTGCCTGCGTATTACGTAATCGCTTAGACAATAGTACGCTGAGATTCGTAAGCTATTTGTACGCTCATGCGTACGTCTTCTAAGAAGTTGTGTACATTTTGTAAATGAACGATCGTTATTAGTGAGCGAATGTTCGCTAATAGCACATAATAACGTATATTTTGTACGCAAATACAACAAATCTATTCGTCGAATACACGAATTTTAGGAAAAGTTCGGCAAATGTTCGGCGAATAATTTTTTCAGTGATTCACTCATCTCTACCCATAATGTTTTTATTTTTCTCACAACCATTTCCTATCGCTCTCAATGCTCTTTATGCCTTTGTAGTCATTCGTTCATTCATTCGTCTATTCATTTATTCATAGATTCTGTCCAGTCATTTCATTGATTCCAAATTCCGTCATATCATTATCTCTTTTCTCTTCCCTTGACTTAAATGGGAGGCTTAGAGGTTAAGCGCTTTTTTAAGAAGGGTTCTGAGAATATAAGTGGATTACAGGCTGTCCTACTGCTATGACTCTCAGCAATCAGCTGTGTGTGGGTGAAAATAGCTACAGGTGTTCATTTTTCCTGCAGTGCTACCACAAGTGAAATGAAGCATTATACAGTTCCCATTGAATCAACGTGACGCCTGTATAATGCATAGACTTGCCAGATGCTCTTTGTAGCAGCTTTATTCTGTAGCTAATAGATAATTTAAAAATAATTGGAAACTCTACTCTATTACCTACTCTACTCTATCACTCTATTACCTCAAATCCAAAATAGCGTATTTGAAAATTGGCTTTCAAAACCAGATATCTCCTCTAATAACACTGTAGAAATGATTTGACAACTATGAAATATGGTTAAATAACAAAGGCTATGACAATAGAAGAGACAAGTAACAACAGTAGAAGGTGTTTGCCTATTTGGGTTTACAAAGCACTATAAATGTTTATCAGGCAAAAATACAATACAAAATAGCACTGGTTATATTAAAAAATAAACAGGTAAAAAAGTTCATGGCATTTGGCTCTTTATGGATCCGATAACTGGAAAATAATGAAGTAGTACAGAATTTATTGATGACCTTGAACTTTGGTATTTTCAAAGAATATTGAGAAGACTATGAATGAAAAGGAATTCAAAGATGTGAATCCTTGACTAACTCATAAAAAAACTTCCACTTGATATATAAAGTAGATAACCAGAAAGCAGCTATTTTAATTTGGGGATATCATAAGACCTCATATGAATCCCAAAGATTTTTACCTTCACTTATTGTAGATTAGCCAACCATATCTACTGGAAGTTTGTTCCAAGCATCAAACCTCCAGTAGAAGTGGTTGAAAAATGAATTTAAATATGTCATTCTTAACAAATTTAAAAAAAATTAATTTTATAGAAATACTTTTCTTATACTTGCAAGATAATCATAACATATAATCATCATCATAATGCACTAATAATGCATTTAAAACGTCATTTTAAAGACTGTTAAGACAGTTTGGTAATTTGTAAGTATGATTTGCAGCAAGAAATCCAGTATGTGCACTTGCTGGTTAAAGGGTCACCAACTTTTCAAAAACATTTCTTATGCCATAGAGAAATATCAACCATCTCTAGAACGAGGGGAAAGAAGTGCATGCATATTGTTCTCTCTCCTCACTACACAAGACAGAATCCATAGAATTCTATAGGCCTGTCTCTATTTTGTCCTCTCCAGTGAGGAGAGAAAGCATGACATGCATATGCTTCTCTTCCCTCATTCTAGTGATCGGTGGGGGTCTCAGTGCTCAGATCCCCACTGATCCAAACTTTTGATATTTCTCTATGACATATCAACAGTTTATTGAAAAGTTAGTGACCCTTTAATGTCCCTATGTAGGTTTCCTTCCTAATTAGATATATAATTAGCCATAATTTGTTTTCACATAATTACTATTTCACAAAGAATAGTCTTACTGAGTTGGCTATAGCAACAAAGAAGCCATTCCGTATTGCAGATCAGCCTCATTTACTTCAATGGAGCTGAGCTGCAACTAGGCCATTTGACCATATATGTTGAAGTCATATGGCCTAGGAAGAGGCTGCAGCACTCTTCTAGAAACTGATTGGTGGGGGTCCTGGGTTTTGGATCCCCACTAATCTGATAAGGAGGATAAGTCATCAATATAAATTACTAAATAACCCTTTTAATGTCTCTCTTTATTTTGCATGATTTCAAGATGAATCAATACCTTTTGTAAGACTGATCATACGACATTTTGTACGGTACAGACGAAACCTACTCTGTACTGCCAAGAAACAATAAATCTGAAATAGTACTGTCTACTCATGAGTGTATCTGGTTTGACAGCTAACCTGAGTCATGCTTCAAAGCTCTATAAAGAATTGGTCATAAACTTACATATTTGACACCTATAGATGCCACCAAAAAGGCAGTTTTTCCCCCTGTAATAACACAATTTTGTATAATGTTCGCATAGTGGCTGACACATTTTCTTTTTAATTGAATAAGCCAAGAATAGAATATCTATGCATCTGAAATATTAGATCAATGTACAATAGTGCATTGTTTTGTTTGGTAAAACTGAATTAATTTTGCAAACAATATCCAAAAATGTAAAAGGGAGATTTCTAACATGAGTTAGACCTAGGGCAGAGGACCCACCAGTAAAGTTAATTCTGGGGGCCACTATATGGGAACACCTATATGCAAATACTACCTGTTCACACAGCATCAGGCAACAGCAGCATACTTATAATTATTGCTTATGGAGCCCCTACAGCAATTTTGAGAAGGCAGGTCATGGAGAAAGAGGATACTGGCTGCTGTATATCTGGGCTTAAAAGTCATCTCAGCCACCCGATGCATACTTAATAATAAACTGCTTATCTGTATGTAGTCACAGGGCATTCCAGGAAATAGGCAAGTGATCATTGTATTGAGGACAGAGAGAACAGGCATACCATAGGTTAAGTATTTCTCAGGCAGTATACCAAAGATGAAAAATCCCCGATTGGAGACTCACTTTTTATGATTGTGCTAGAAATATGCACAACTCTATTGTAGGCTTATCAGATGAGAAACCAAGTTGTCAGATCTGCAGCTGTAGTATAGATGCCTTCAGGAGAGGTGCCCAACTTCTCTAAAGGAAGAGTAATGTTTCACAGATCACTGTTCAGCGCAAGGAACCACCACAACATGGAGATGAATTAGGAGTCTTCTTTTATTTCATAACAAACAAAACAATGCGTTTCGTTGATTCAAAGGTTCCCTTCAATTTACAAATGCATTCTGAAGAAGGGGACTTTTGAATCCTTGAAACACATTGTTTTGTTTGTTATGAAATAAAAGACTCCTAAAAACTCCTAATTCCTCTGCATGTTGTGATGGTTTCTTGCGCCAAGCAGTAGTCTGTGAAACACAACTCTCAGGACATGTCTATTTTTGTTTATGCTTGCATTCCCCATTGGAAAAAAAAATTCTGAAGCATTTTTCTCATTGTTTTTTTTCTTCTGAATATTTATTAATAAATTGACATCTGAGTGGTACCATTCCCTTTGCCAACGTTCAGTGATTGGACAATATCAGAGTGTTCAGAGACACATACCCCAAGTGGTAACACCCAGTTGTCAATTTTATTATATATTTCTAGGAGTAATAGTAGGATAACTGGTAAAACCTAGGGTTATCAGAAAAAAAAATGCTGCAGAGTTGTTGTTTTTTATGAAAAGTGCAGGCAATTGCTAATAAAAGTTTCAGGACAGCTGACAGATCCTTGTTCGAATAAACACCAGAAAAGACTATAGAATATATATAATCTGTTATCCAAGGGGACAAAAGCTGGATCTCTAGTGCCACTTATTGGATAGCTATACTTTAGGTCAATGTCTGAACTGGTAAACAGGCCTTGAAACATGCCCCATTTAAAAGGCCAGAGATTGATTTATTGGGTATCTATCCAATATTTGACTCTAGAGAGCCAGCTTTTGTCCTCCTGGATAACAGTTAATTTACATTCCATTTTGAAAGCGAGTACTACCTGGCCTATAAGACTTCCTAAGTCAAGCTGACAGTCTTTACAACAAGAAAATTTATTCCCCTAGACCCACATCTAGTTCCAATGTTAACTGCACCATAAATCCAAATTCCTATATTCGACATTTATGTTCTGAGAACTTACGGTATATACTGCCCTAGATCATTATTAAGTAAGATATTGGGCAACATTTGTGGTTATTATGCACACCTATGAAATTAAATAAATAATAAGAACTGTACTAAGTTCCAGACCAAAACATCACATGCATTTTAGAACAGATTTGTCACATTCATTTTGCACATGAATCCAAGTTTGCAGAATTTATTGCTGAGCTAGAAGTCCTCCTGCTGGCAAATAGAGAAACAATTCATGCATAATATAAACTCTCTAGTCTAACAGAAGTGCTCATGTTTCTACGCTTGGCAGGAGATTGAATATTCTCGCTGTAGCATCATGAAAGAAGTTTTTCATCTTTGTATGTTTCCCTTGGAGGTTCAATTATTTAAGTAATAAAGGGAAAAAGTTTAAAAAATGTTTTTGTTCCATCTATTTGCAAAGAATGTGTGCAGTATATATACATACATTGCAAGGACTGGCTGTAATTGGAATAGTGAAAATACTTGTACCATGCACTCTCAAATCAGATACAATGCTAGACATCTTAAGCATTAAATCTCATCGAAAATTAGTTAGCATATTCTTGCATTTTGATTTGTACGGAGCACTGCAGAAAACTGTGCCAGGAAAAAAGCGGCGCCAATAACAGGATGACATGTCTGCCATAAGGAATAAACTGAGTGTGGGAATGAAAATGAGTTCCAGCACCATCAGTTTGTAAAATCAAGTGGTATAGTTAATGATCTATTAATTAAGCTAGCTTTTTCAATTTTAGATTCACTTTATGCAAACCCTGGACTCCATTACAAAAGAATGTCTGCATTAGGAATTTTCAGTTACCATAAAATGTTAGCCGGAGACACATGTTGCATGGAATAAATTGAATAGAAGTATAGTAATTTTTTTGTATAATGACAGAATCGGATGGGAAATATGTACTGCAATCCAGGAAAAGCTTTTGTTTTACATCCTCTGTAATTGGAAAGTACTATTAAATTCTCAGCTCAGTTTGAAATATACATAAAATACCAATATCCAATTAATTTAGGTATATTATATGGGATCATTTGAGATTAAAGCTAAGAAAGGTTTTGTTGAGCAGGATAAATTCTGTGCCATAAAAAAAGAAAAAAAAATGTAATTATTCCACTGGTCAAAATAAAATTCTAAGTCAGATATTAAAATCACCAGGCTCCATGTTTTAAAGATCGCACCAAACCAACTACTACACATATTGTAAACTGTAATGGTGGTTTCATATGTGGCACATTTTGTTGCAAAAATTTCTTAGATTAGTTCCATTCATCTGAATGGGGTTGCTTAGGGCAGCAAGCATGCAGAATTCTGCATGTCCCATTCATGGAATGGAACTGATTGTCAGTCACAGAAATTTCTACAAGAAAATCTGCTATTGTGTTAAGGTACCCTGACAGGTAAACTTTGAGAATTGCGTAACTTTGCTATTGTTTTACCAAGTTGTTTCCCTTGTAATATTTTGACTGCATATAGTACAATAAAAGATCATACATATCTCTATTTTAGTCTCTATTGTCTTATTCAAGGGACATATGACTGTGCTTAAAATAAAATCAGCAAAATTTATAGTGAGACTGGCCTGAAACATGAATGCTTTTGTAATTGCATGTCATTAAAAAATGTATAGCCACTGAGTTATTCAATAAAATATTTCTGTATAGTGCCACCTGCTGTTTGTTATTTTCATTATTTCCTTGTCAATCTCATTAACATCCCTGAGGAGGATGCACATGCTCAATTTGATCCTTCAACTGCCACCAGATGTATTTAGTATTAGAAGCTGTGACAATTACAGGAAGAAAGCTGCAACAGAGAGGACTCACTCCTGAGAAAAGAGACACCTCCTGAACTGTGATAGGAGGAGAGATGCAGCAGAAAGGACATGCATCCTGAGAAAGGACATGCTCCCTGAGCTGAGGTGGCTACTTTCAAGAACCTAGAATATAAGACATATTTTCAGTTGTTTCACAATTTTTGTTAAGTATATAATTCCACATGTGTTAATTCATAGTTTTGATGCCTTCAGTGTGAATATACAATTTTCATAGTAATGAAAATACAGAAAACTCTTTGAATGAGATTGTGTGTACTGTATATACTCATCGGCCACTTTATTAGGTACACCTGTCCAACTGCTCGTTAACACTTAATTTCTAATCAGCCAATCACATGGCGGCAACTCAGTGCATTTAGGCATGTAGACATGGTCAAGACAATCTCCTGCAGTTCAAACCGAGCATCAGTATGGGGAAGAAAGGTGATTTGAGTGCCTTTGAACGTGGCATGGTTGTTGGTGCCAGAAGGGCTGGTCTGAGTATTTCAGAAACTGCTGATCTACTGGGATTTTCACGCACAACCATCTCTAGGGTTTACAGAGAATGGTCCGAAAAAGAAAAAACATCCAGTGAGCGGCAGTTCTGTGGGCAGAAATGCCTTGTTGATGCCAGAGGTCAGAGGAGAATGGGCAGACTGGTTTGAGCTGATAGAAAGGCAACAGTGACTCAAATTGCCACCCGTTACAACCAAGGTAGGCAGAAGAGCATCTCTGAACGCACAGTACGTCGAACTTTGAGGCAGATGGGCTACAGCAGCAGAAGACCACACCGGGTGCCACTCCTTTCAGCTAAGAACAGGAAACTGAGGCTACAATTTGCACAAGCTCATCGAAATTGGACAGTAGAAGATTGGAAAAACGTTGCCTGGTCTGATGAGTCTCGATTTCTGCTGCGACATTCGGATGGTAGGGTCAGAATTTGGCGTCAACAACATGAAAGCATGGATCCATCCTGCCTTGTATCAACGGTTCAAGCTGGTGGTGGTGGTGTCATGGTGTGGGGAATATTTTCTTGGCACTCTTTGGGCCCCTTGGTACCAATTGAGCATCGTTGCAACGCCACAGCCTACCTGAGTATTGTTGCTGACCATGTCCATCCCTTTATGACCACAATGTACCCAACATCTGATGGCTACTTTCAGCAGGATAATGCGCCATGTCATAAAGCTGGAATCATCTCAGACTGGTTTCTTGAACATGACAATGAGTTCACTGTACTCAAATGGCCTCCACAGTCACCAGATCTCAATCCAATAGAGCATCTTTGGTATGTGGTGGAACGGGAGATTCGCATCATGGATGTGCAGCCGACAAATCTGCGGCAACTGTGTGATGCCATCATGTCAATATGGACCAAAATCTCTGAGGAATGCTTCCAGCACCTTGTTGAATCTATGCCACGAAGAATTGAGGCAGTTCTGAAGGCAAAAGGGGGTCCAACCCGTTACTAGCATGGTGTACCTAATAAAGTGGCCGGTGAGTGTATATATATATATATATATATATATATATATATATATACATATATATAATTTATTTTTTCTTTAAACAGTGGACAAGGTGATTGGCATTAGTGGAATCACTGGGGCACATGTGAGGGAGTATTTTCTATGCAGAGAAGGAAAATAAAAGAACAGGGCTTTGGCACCCATGGGGGTGATGTTAGCAAGAGCTGACTATAATGGACTTCTGGAAGATACAGCTGCTTGACTGACACTTGGGACAGGCTGCTTCCTGCCCACAGAAACTGAAGGACTATCATTTTATATTTCGGTGAAAACTTTGATATTAGTGCAACTGAGGTTACTTACACATCTACGTTTTTGCTGGATCCAACATGGATCAGCAAGAACACTTCCGTCATGATAATACAACCATCTGCATCCATTTTGAATTGATCCGGTTGTATTATCACTAAAATAGCCAAGACGGATCAGTCACTAAAACCATTGTAAGTCAATGGGGGATGGATCTGTTTTCTTTTGTGTCCTAGAAAACGGATCCGTCCCCATTGACTTACATTTTGTGTCATGACTGATCCGTCTTGCTCCCCACCCCATTGCAGACAGAAAAATGCTGCTTGCACCCTTTTTCTGTTCATGATGGGGATGCAACCAAATGGAACAGAATATGTTCTGGTGCATTCCGTTTGGTTGCATTTAGTTTTGTCCCCATTGACAATGAATGTGGACAAAACTGAAGTGTAGCGCAGGTGTGAAAGTAGACTGAAATATCTGAACTGATAACAGCTACTTTTTAATTCTTATACAATGTCTCAAGATGCCAATTCAATACAAACTTGCTCCATCCATTGTTAAACATATACTTTTTTTAACATGGGTCTGCACATGATGGATGGGCAGTTGATGCCATCCATTGAGGCATCTCTGATCATAAATCTATTATTTATAATTCCTTAACAACTCTCATCATATATCTCAAAATGTTGGGATTTAGAGGAAGTTTAAGAAAGCATATCTGTAAATTCATATAACTCATTCATGAAGACTCTTTTTGTTAGATACATCATGTACTATATATGAATTTTGTATACTGTGTATAATACATAGGTGCATTGCTTAAATGAAGAATGTATGAAGGCATAGTGTGTACAGTATAAAAACAGATAAAAGAGTGTAGGCAAGGCAAAACATTTTAAAAATAAATAAACAGTTAGCGGTTGTTTCTCTGCTCTTAATGAAATGCCTCTATCAGGCAATGAGTCAGGATTTACTCGTCTAAATGTGAAGAAATACCATTGACTTTAGTGTTAAATCTCCCTTGTGCCATTAAAATGTCCCTTTGGGCTATGAAGTCTTCCTAATAGTCATATTTCACTGAAATGTAAATCAATTTGTTTTATTGGGTCAGTGCTGATCTGCATTTCTAGAGGGGAAATCCAAAAAATATGACCCTTTGGGGGTACTAGATGATCAAAATGGAGAAATGCCTCTATAATAAATCCACACCATAGCTGAATGAAGTATTGGAACAAACTCATATTCCTGTAACATCTTGTCCTTGAGATGTAAAACAATATACACTAAAGAGAGAGACTTGATGCCTCACGGATAGTGAATTTCTTTTATTGCGGTGTGCAGGCTTGCAAGATAAAGTTCTATGTGGCTGGCCAGCAAGCCTCTTTTTATTCTATTTTCTTTTCTGCAGACAAAGTAGAAAATTACACCATGAACAGATAAATCAGTATTTTAACTCTTGGTTAGACTTCCATGCTGCGTGGAAATCAAAATCAAGCTCAGGATATGTTCAGAAAAGGAATGATATATTTATAAAATTAAAAAATAAAATCATAATTAGGTACATATTATGTGCAAAATGTGGAGTGAATTTCTTCCTTTTTCCTCATTATTCAAGGCAGTTATGTGGTCATTAACTTGTTCTCATTGATGGTTTAATTTCTTAGTTTGATATTTGTTCTCCATAGAGATTTAATGGTGAGCTTGTGCTTATGTACAGCAGCTGTTCAGAACAAGTAGAGCTGTACAGTAAAATCATAAGTCCCTAATGAGACAGGAGGTCAATCACAGACTTCTTTAGGCTACTTTCACACTAGCGTTTTTTCTGGATCCTTCAGAGTTCAGCCAAAACGCTTCCGTTACTGATAATACAACCATCTGCATCTGTTATGAACAGATCCGGTTGTATTATATTTAACATAGCAATGACGGATCAGTCATGAACTCCATTGAAAGTCAATGGGGAATGGATCAGTTTTCTATTGTGTCAGATTGTGTTAGAGAAAACTGATCCGTCCCCATTGACTTGCATTGTGGGTCATGACGGATCCGTCTTGCCCCGCATCCCATGACAGCATGCTGCGGTTTGCTCTCCGGTATGAGAACGGACCGGAATGCATTTTGGAGCATTCCATTCTGTTCAGTTACCTTTTGTCCCCATTGACAATGAATTGGGACAAAACTGAAGTGTTTTTTTTCCAGTATTGAGACCCCATGAAAGTTCTCAATACCGGAAAATATTAACATTAAGTAGTGTGAATTTATCCTTAGACTCTCCATTAACAATGCAACTGTACTTGATTTGAGCTGTGCCATAATGGAACATAGCTAAAAGATACCAGTAGCAATGACGCTAATAGCTGGTCGGCATTGAAAAAAAGTAATGGCATTAGATTTTATCTCTAATGGTTTCTACACCAGTTTTTCAGTGTATAAAAGTAGTAATGATTTGCACAAGCCCAACTGTGCGCAAAAATTTGCTTTTTTATTTACATCATGTGTGTCACTTTTCTTGAATGAGTGGGGCATGGATCTACATGGCTTGACAAATTTAACATTAGTTACTCCACTGAAACTTGTGTGTATTACAGTAGAAATCTATGGCAGCTCCAATTGATATTTAATCTGCAATTTGTGACCTTTTGCCAATTTTTTTTACGGAAATTGTGGCATTTTAAAGCCAAAAACCCCACAAATCTGTTGATAAATTCTCCCTTAAGAGTTTCAGTTAATAATTGTAATCTGCATTCTGTATTCTTCTAGTAAAAACATAAAAAATAATATGCATTATATAGTTCATCATAGAGTTGTGAAAATAAAAACTATAAAATGTTTTATTTAGCACTTGATTGTCTAAATTGAGCTTTTAAGAAAGATAACAGGGTTCTCCTCAAAGAATTTATATTCTGTAGAAATTTCTAGTGATTTTGATGTTGATGAGCATTTTTGTCAATCATGAAAATCACAAAAAAATATTACCGCATATGTGGTAAGTAATTTATAGACAGCTTTATTACAAAGGCTTTTATGTATTAAAGTACTGTTGGTAGATCCAGAATCGTCTTGGTTTGGACAAATCTGAATCTTTGAGATGTGTTTAAAAAAGAGAATTAGTTCCTTATCACTGTATATACTATAATGTGGGTTTCACATAGTGCGAGTAAAGATGGCCACAAGTAATGTGAGACTATGTGAGTCTTGCACATGTGCCATCACTATAAGTGATTCATTCATGATTTTGGAGCACAGAACGAATCCGGATTTGGATTGGTTCTGAAATACTTTTATGCATGTGCCGCTACTTAGAGTAACGACATATGCATGCAACTCACATACTGTAGTCTTGCGTTAGTGGGGGCCCATCTTACAGTAACAGCACATGTATAAGATCTCTACATAAGCTTTAGAGCATAACTGTGGCACATTTTATTTTACTAAATATATTAGTTTTGATATTTTTAATAAAGACATACAATAGTAGAACTGCTATCAGTATACTAGAACTAAATATGTTGTTTAACATCATCATTCCTACAGAAATATCCTGACTGAATTATGGTGCTCAATAATGTTCTGTGAATAAGGCCTTACATTATTATAGACACGGCTCTTTCTCCTGTTGTTTCATTCTTGGAAATGTTGCCTATTTGATCAACTTATGGTATCTCTAAGGTAGAGGTACACAGCTTGTGAGCCAAGGTCCATATGTGATCCATGGTGCTGTTGTTTTGTGTCACCTCCAACTATCATAACACAGACATCACTGTTTTTCAAAAGACAGTCACATTTTTCTGGGCTAATGACTGGAGTGAAGTCACATTGTGTGACTACCTTCTTTCCTCTTTAAAGTGCTGGGCACCCCCAATACAGTCAGAATTGGAATACCACATGTTAGAAATAGTGTCACTATAACATAAATGTTTCAAATGAGAATATATTTTCATATTTTATTGTGGTTCTTCAGTGCAATCTAAAAATGTCATTCATTCAAACCAGAAGAGTTGTCCCTGATGTATAGAATATGTCCCTGATCCATAGAACATATGATATAAATAAATACTATCTACATTTTGAAAAAATATAACAGGATTGATATAATGCTATGTTTTGTGAGTGCTGGAGTAGGGTTCCAAAGATACCTGAAATATGACTCTACACTCATGCTGTATTTATACTGTAACATTGTATAACTCTGTAACGTTCCAATCCTTGACTTCAGGACCTTCATGGCATATGAAAGAGGAGAAAGTAAATTTGTACTTATTTCATTTATTTTATGCACTTATAAAGCGCTACTATTTCTGCAGCGCTTTACAGACATTAGCATCCAACTGTCCCCAATGAGGCTCACAATCTAAGTTCCCTATCAGCATGTCTTTGAAGTGTGAGAGGAAACCAGAGAACCCAGAGGAAACCCATACAAACACAGGGAGAACATACAAACTCCATGCAGATGTTGTCCTTGGTCAAATTCAAACTTAGGACCTCAGTTCTGAAATGCACCACTGCTAACCACTGAGCCACCGTGATATCAGTCTATGTTATAAGGCTGAGATCTCTTAAAGTCAATGAATAAGGGAGAAGCACTGCCGTGACAAGCTCACTCCAGTATAAAGTAGACAGCTGTTTGCTTCTGTCGCCGGAGCTATTTTCAAACTACTGAACTTCAGGGTGCGATGTGTTTCTTGTGTGTGTCTTTTGCTGATTTGTTAGTGATGGGCTATCCTGAGAATAGGATATCATTTAATAAAAGGTGAACAATGGCTTTAAAAGTACAGAGTTTACTGTACCAATCCTGTTTGAAAAAGATCCAAAATCTAAGACTAAATTGTTACATTCAGCATCCTTTTGGCTTACCGGCACAATAACACGTTAAAGTATAAAGATACTGAAGTGCACAGTTCTCTTTCATTTATTATTTAAATGTTACATGGCTTAATATTTTTTAGTTTTACAGAAGAAATAATCTGGGAATTTATTCTTTTGTTTACTTAAAAAAAGAGATCAGATAGAACTATTTGCATCAGAACTGAGTCATCTGGTTAGTCATGCTTCTCTACTTAAGAAAACAAACCTTGAAACATTAAAAAAAAACTGATTTATACTGTTGAAAGTGATCCAAAATTAAAAGGGCTGTCCAGGGGAAATAATCTTTAAAACAGCTCACCATGGTGTACATCAATTTAAAAAAAAAGGTATGCTCAATTTACCAATCCACCATTTCTCCAGTTCTGTAGGATACTTGGTGAAAGGAGGTCTGGCCATGGGCAAATGTCCTCAGCCCCTAATTACACTTAATACCTCAGCTTCAAGCTCAGATCCCACTTTCTAACTCTCTTCTACCCTTGTGTTTGGCCCCCTGCCTTAGTCCATCAGCCTCACAGACAGTAACCAATCCCCCATTTCTCCAATTGTATAGAGTACTTGGTGAAAGGAAGTCTGGGAATGGGCAAATGTCCTCAGCCCCTAATTAAACTTAATAACTCAGTTTCAAGCTCAGGTCCTGCTTTAAAGCTCTCTGCCACCCTTGTGTTTGCCCCCCTTCCTTAGTCCATCAACCTCACAGACAGTGACTCCATAGAAGCCCTTACACAAGTCCTAAAAGGAACTCTCTCCCTCTCCTGAGTTCTGGCCAATAAGCATTAGCAGTGGTAGCAAAGCCTGCTAATGATTGGCTAGCCTAAGTGCCCAGAGGAGAAAAGTGAGCCATGTGATGATGGGCAGTCATGTCACTCATCTGCCAGTACACATTTGACCGGACTTGACATGTGTTACAGATGCCATGATCTACAGTGTGCTCCAGGGCCTGACTATTGTGCACTGCCACAGTGACATGCTACAGCAGAACATAAAGTGAGGAGAGGAAAGAGTTCCCAAATCTTTTTTGGTGGTAAGTCAGCTTTCAAGTTTCTACACAGCCTGAGAGGCTGGGGCCCCAGAGACTGTGGATGGTGGGGGTGGGTGGTAGACTTGCTATAATAGAGCAAAGACAAATGGCTGGAGCAGCCAGAGGCAGAAAAGCCAGAGTTGGGTAGTGTCATTAAGTAATTTCTATAGCACAACTGAATTGCATAGTTTTTCAGCAGGTTATACGGTATATTGTGATTGAATTCATAATATATTGACCTTTTTCAGTATTGTTATAGCACTCTTTATTTTGCAAAAGTGACAAGAAAAATGCAGCCATATTGTTGTCACCTTTGAATTAGTTTATCAGAAACTGATGGTAATCTGTCACAATTATATTGATGGAACATGCTAACGAAAGGACACTTTCTGAGAAGTTAATTCAAAAGTGACAAACAGCAAAGGCTGTCACCACAAAATAAAAATAAAAAAATTGACTATCCCTATAAAATGTTAGAATATTAAACTTTTCCTACTACTTTTACTTCTGATTTACTAATGCACGGCCATGGAATTTAAAGAAGACCAATAAATGTAAAAGATATATTTGGGAAATTTTCCTAATTAAATTACCATAAAAATATTATGGCTCCTTTTCAAGAAATTCTGTATTTTATTTTAAAAAATTATAAAACATTTTTTGGAAATAAATATTAAATCAAAGGTTGATTCTTACCTACATTTCCTGTTGTGAGATAGGAATTCTGAAAATCCATCATTCCCATTCCAACAATGTGTATAAAATCTTCAATGACCTGCATCAGTTCTATCGAGCCTGGATAAATCTAGAATTGAAGATTACAGTGATGATAGCAGACAATAGGTTACATAAGCTAGATATACATGACCTTGCTGCTGAATGTCCAGCAGAACATCCAATATGTGTATAAACATATATATATATATATATATATATATATATATATATATATATATATATATATATATATCTCAGTACATTGAACATTGAAGGCCAGTAACATAAATTGTGATATATGTAGTGTTCTATTGAACATTTAGACCATGCTCATTCATTTAAAACCTTAACAGTGTCCTCAAAAAAGCAGCTGCGATATTGCAGTTTTGTGAGAAATTGGATGCTGCCATACATCCGATACATATATAAACCATAATTACTGGTTTGTTGCAATGACAATTAATATGAAAAGGATGTGCTAGCCTCTGCAGCTGCACTGCACAGAATGTCATCCATATCTTCCGAAGAGAAGCTAACATTTCCAAAGAATAGAAAAGGCTACCAAGCAAATACTAAGCCGATAAACACACAATGCAATGATAACACTTGTATCTTTTATTATGTGGTCTCAAAAATACGAAAGAGTAAAAAGTACAGTGCTGTTAACAAGCTTCTCCCTGCTCTAATACTGCAAAATAATTGTATTGGGATCAACAAAGCAACCGTTTCTACGGCTCTACACATACTTGTTTCCATGGTAACTTTAGATGCCTTGCAGCTGACTCATACGCTTCGACAACAGCTTTATACCTTTGTTTCATACTATTCACTGATTAGCCATCTATGCTCATTTCTTATATGTAAGACACGTTGCTTTCAAATATAGCTGTCAAATTAATGTATAACATTAACAAAAATTTCCCCCAAATCCAAACATATTAGCTTATGGTAATTTGTAATCATTTCAGTAATTCAACATTATGGAGTCATGAATCACACAGGAATATTCATAGCTTTTATGACACCATACACCCTTCAAGAGATGTAATGGTAATATAATATAATATAAATGGAGAAATATTTCAAACGTATTGAACAAATCTTCATCGAAACAGCTGCTTAATGGCCACCTAAAAGAATAGGCTTAGCCCAGTGAAACAGAAAACAAGTGAGTAGAATTAATTATCAAATCTATAGAAAGATTAAACAGAAGTTCTAATGTTGGAGCCTTGTTACCATGTCAAGGGATTTCATTACCTACATATTTGCTCATCTATGAGCAGATACTAGAGACAAACAGCTGAGAGGACATTCAGTTCCCTGTTGCTGCCGTTCCAGCACCATCCAGAGATATATAGTCACCATGAATGAAGAGGGGTTGATGTGGTGGGCATTCATGTATTATATTATTATATTATCTCCTCTTTTCATGCACACCATAGAACTTTTAATCTTTATGTGGTACCAGAAGGAGGGTCACTTAAAATTACAATGTCTCACTTGTACAGGACATTTTTTGTTTATGGATGCATCTGAGGCTATTCCTCCCAACTAGAGATGTACATGATTTGATTCTTACAAATTGATTTATTCAGAGTTCTTGAGCAGCGAGAGGCTCTCCCTGCTGCTCAAGAAGGTCCCTTCCTTCTTTGACAGGGCCTGACATCTCATCCTGCCCTGTCAATCTCATACCTGCGCTGTAACTCCAAGTAGTGATGCAAGTGCAAAGGTTCTGCTGCTACCAGAGCACTGATGGTGCATGCACCACTAAACATCTGCATTGTTGTACCTTTGCTGCCACTCGGAGCAGCAACACAGGCTCAAGATTTGACACGGTTGGATGAGATGTCTGGACCTATAGTATCAATCAGGTGGGTGGGGGGGAGCCTCTTGAGCAGCGGGGACAGCCCCTCACTGCTCATGAACTCTGATGATCAAATTGATTCATACAAATCGATTTGCTCATCTGTACTCCAAACATATTTTCTACTATCTGTGCAGAAAAGTAAAAAAAAAGTAAAACAAATCTCAAGATTAATGGGGTCTTCCTCACAGGACAACCTCTGGTTCTATCCCATATTGGGATATATGGATATAAAAGAAAAGTGTTACTAGTGGTAGTCCTTTCCCTATCATCAAGAATTAACATAAAAAAATTTGCCTACAAACATGTAACCCTTCCTGACTTTTCTGTCCAGGATAGTAAGGGTCATGTAGGAATCTTTGAAACTTGCAAAAAATATATACAGATGTGTCCACCCTTAACCTTTCTTGAAATGTATTGTCATACCAATTCAACACAATCTCACACCATTTAGTTAAAAAACAACAAAAACAGTATATACATTTTTAACTCAGGACTGGTAGCCTATGGGTGACTATGGCAGTTGGAGACATCTATCACGGCTATACAGTGTATATGTATATACATTTATACATTAAACATACGGTATGTTTTTTAACATCGGGGCCTATGGGCACCAGTTTTGTGATGGATCGCATCAGTCAAAGCATCCATCATACATATTTTTCCATGTTTTTTTTTAACACCTCATGCCATATATGTAGGGATATGTCAGTTAAGGAAAACCACATCTGTAATAACTACACTTTGAAGAAATCATATATTACATTTCTATACAAAGAGCTTTCTAAACATATCAACTGTACACACCATACACACACCATATATACACCAGTGTGACTAGACAAACAATAACTAATCCTTCTGATCCATGGGGGACCTATGGGTATGATTCTAAATTATTCTAAATTGATGGCCCGTAGTAAGAACAGATCATCATTTTACTGTCCAGGATAACCCTTTTACCCTCCCATTAGCCCTATACACACATTTATACCCATATTTATACAGAAGATTGTGTTTGAATAAGGATTTTCATAGCTGAGTCATATTCAAATGAATTCAAACCATTTGTCAGTTTTTTTCTTACATGCCACAAACATTATACATTGGGAAACAAGCGAAAAGAAGTCCTGAATAATAATACAAGTCAATTAAATCATTATACTTGTCTTACCTGTTGTGCTTCTTCCCACTTTTCTTTGTTCTCTTCATCCAAGAGGTTGCTAACTATTTGAAAGAAGTTCTGGAAAAAATATATGTCATTATGCAAATAGGGATAGGTAATTACACAAATTTAAGCTAAATATGAGTAACATTTTATAGAAAGATCTATAGAAGACATGCTATCACTCACAGCGGAGGCTAAGGGAAAATCATAGAAAGAAATCATGTCTTCCGAGAATAAAAATGTATGTCCACTATAACTTAATATGTATTTTTACTTGAATATACCACTTCTTGTTATTAACAATGGGAGGCATACATCACTGGTGTCATTTATACAGAAACTCATTGAGATACTGCAGACTCTGCAGCATTACCATAAAAACTGGAAGGAAGCCTGCATGATAAGTCTAGCTTTTTGTACATGCATGCCATTTTGGTATGGTATTTGGTTTAAATAGCTTCCATTATGAATTGATTTATATGACACTTCCAAACAATTTAAGTTTTGCCTTAACATTTCCATTGCACATTTGTATTTCTTATCCTGATCAAGTTCACTGAAGTTGCAAATGTGTCCTTCTCAAAATGTAGTGGATCTGAATCTACATAGACCGTTGTGCAGAACAATGATCGGGAATGTTCCCGATGATTGCCAGTTCGGTTAGCCACATTCAAATGCAGCATATCATTCTTTCTGTATGACTGCTACTTTAACTGGTCATCCTCATACAGATATATTATTTGTCAGCAGCACATCTCTGTTTACACAGGGAAATGCACTGCCAACAAATGATGTTACATTGGTCAATTATTAAAAATCAACATTTGTATGATTTGTTGCATGGTTGATACTGATAATTGTCCTAATCCTCAGTCCATGTAAAATTAATTTTAATCTGTGTTCTGTTCTGAAGAATCATGTTGTTAAGATAGCTCTATAGCATTACCTATATAAATACAATAATATTGTGAATATTGCTTAACCTTTAATTTTTGTGATATTTCCTGGCAATCGTTCCATTAAGACCATGCATACAGTGCCGGCCAAAAGTATTGACACCCCTGCAATTCTGTCAGATAATACTCAATCTCTTGCAGAAAATGATTGCAATCACAAATGCTTTGGTAATAATTAGAGATGAGCGAACATGCTCATCCAAGCTTGATGCTCCTTCGAGCATTAGGGTATTCGCATATGCTCGCTACTCGGACAAGCATATTCCGATCCTCGAGGAAATAGCATCTTCCTCAGCCGGCATGTTAGGCGCCTTTTCTCAGCCAATCAACATGCCGGAGTCTTTGGTACCTCCTAGCATCACGTGGGGCCCCTACAAGTTGATAGCAGGGATTGGCTGGCCAGATCAGATGACCTGGGAATATAAGAATCTGGTCCCGCGCTGCTCGCGTCAGACGCTGCCTGCATGAGATTAGGGATAGAGCTGCTGTCTGTCAGGGAGAGTGTTAGGGCCTCAATTTAGATGTTGGTTAGGCAGGAATCACCCACAAAGAACCCAACAGCCCTTCTAAGGGCTACAAGCACCTTTTTTTTTTTTTGGTCTCCTCCTGGCTGCTGGCCGGGACTTGTAGTGCAGCTACCGCCATCTTGGCTGCACACTGTTAGGGCATGAAATTAGAATGTAGTTAGGCAGGAATCATCCACAAAGAACCCAACAACACTTCTAAGGGCTACAAGCACCTTTTTTTTTGGTCTCCTCCCGGCTGCTGGATGGGACTTGTAGTGCAGCTACCGCCATCTTGGCTGCACGCTGTGCACAGCGACTGGTGGTAGAAGGGACAGCACGTGTTCCACACAGACCCAAATGAAATTGCCCAAAGTCCTCTCAGTACTCATTTTTGCTGCTGCTGGTGCTGCTGCTGTACCTTGGCTTGCTGGGATCTGTAGTGCAGTCTAGGGAATACGTTTTTTTAATCATTTCTATACACCACAGTCCAGTGAACAATTATGTAGTGTACTGTACAGTAGCATTAGTCTAGGGAATACGTTATTTCTCAGTTATATATACTACAGTCCAGTGAACAATTATGTAGTGTACTGTACAGTAGCGTCAGTCTAGGGAACACGTTATTTCTCAGTTATATGTACTCCAGTCCAGTGAACAATTATGTAGTGTACTGTACAGTAGCGTCAGTCTAGGGAATATGTTTTTTCTCTCTGTTATGTATACTACAGTGCAGTGAACAATTATGTAGTGTGCTGTACAGTAGCGTCACTCTATAAAATACGGTTTTTCTCAGTTATATGTACTACAGTCCAGTGAAAAATGGAGTGGTTTGCGGTAAAATAGCCGCCATTTAAAGACTACCTTTATTCTCAGTTATATATGTACTATAGTCCAGTGAAAAATGTAGTGGTTTGCGGTAAAATAGCCGCCATTTAAAGACTACATTTTTTTCTCATTCATATATATTACAGTCCAGTGAACAATTCTGTAGTGTGCTGTACAGTAGCGTCAGTCTATAAAATACGTTTTTTCTCAGTTATATGTACTACAGTCTAGTGAAAAATGGAGTGGTTTGCGGTAAAATATCCGGCATTTAAAGACTACGTTTTTTCATAGTTATATGTACTACAGTCCAGTGAAAAATGGAGTGCTTTGCGGTAAAATAGACTCCATTTAAAGACTACGTTTTTTTTCTCATTTATATGTACTACAGTCTAGTGAACAATTCTGTAGTGTGCTGTACAGCAGCGTCAGTGTATAAAATACGTTTTTTCTCAGTTATATGTACTCTAGTCCAGTGAACAATTATGTAGTGTACTGTACAGTAGCGTCAGTCTAGGGAATACGTTTTTTCTCTTAGTTATATATACTACAGTCCAGTGAACAATTATTTAGTGTGCTGTACAGTAGCCTCAGTCGAGGGAATACGTTTTTTCTCTCAGTTATATATCCTACAGTGCAGTGAACAATTATTTAGTGTGCTGTACAGTAGCGTCAGTCTAGGGAATACTTTTTTTCTCTCAGTTATGTATACTACAGTGCAGTGAACAATTCTGTAGTGTGCTGTACAGTAGCGTCAGTCTATAAAATAGTATTTTCTCTCAGTTATATGTATTACAGTCCAGTGAAAAATGGAGTGGTTTGCGGTACAATAGCCGCCATTTAAAGACTACGTTTATTCTCAGTTATATGTACTATAGTCCAGTGAAAAATGTAGTGGTTTGCGGTAAAATAGCCGCCATTTAAAGACTACGTTTTTTTCTCATTTATATATATTACAGTCCAGTGAACAATTCTGTAGTGTGCTGTACAGTAGAGTCACTCTATAAAATAAGTTTTTTCTCAGTTATATGTACTACAGTCTAGTGAAAAATAGAGTGCTTTGCGGTAAAATAGCCGCCATTTAAAGACTACGTTTTTTTCTCATTTATATATATTACAGTCCAGTGAACAATTCTGTAGTGTGCTGTACAGTAGAGTCACTCTATTAAATACGTTTTTTCTCAGTTATATGTACTACAGTCCAGTGAAAAATGTAGTGGTTTGCGGTAAAATAGCCGCCATTTAAAGACTACGTTTTTTCTCAGTTATATGTACTACAGTCCAGTGAAAAATGGAGTGGTTTGCGGTAAAATAGCCGCCTTTTAAAGACTACGTTTTTTTCTCATTTATATATATATTACAGTCCAGTGAACAATTCTGTAGTGTGCTGTACAGTAGCGTCACTCTATGAAATACGTTTTTTTCTCAGTTATATGTACTACAGTCCAGTGAAAAATGGAGTGGTTTGCGGTAAAATAGCCGCCATTTAAAGACTACGTTTTTTCTCATTTATATGTACTACAGTCCAGTGAACAATTCTCTAGTGTGCTGCACAGCAGCGTCAGTCTATAAAATACGTATTTTCTCTCAGTTATATGTATTACAGTCCAGTGAAAAATGGAGTTTTTTGCGGTACAATAGCCGCCATTTAAAGACTATGTTTTTTTCTCAGTTATATATACTACAGTGCAGTGAACAATTCTGTCGTGTGCGGTATAGTAGCCGCACTCTAGTGTTGACACCAACAAGTGACCAAGTTAGTTGAGGTAGCAGGTGAAGCACATAAAATTTTACACCGACACAGCATGGCGGTGAACCCAGAGTGACCAAGTTACACTCAGGTAGCAGGTGAAGCACATAAAATTTTACACTGACACAGCATGGCTGTGAACCCAGAGTGACCAAGTTACACTCAGGAAGCAGGTGAAGCACATAAAATTTTACACTGACATAGCATGGCGGTGAACCCAGAGTGACCAAGTTACACTTAGGTAGCAGGTGAAGCACATAAAATTTTACACTGACACAGCATGGCGGTGAAGCCAGAGTGACCAAGTTACACTCAGGTAGCAGGTGAAGCACATAAAATTTTACACTGACACAGCATGGCGGTGACACCACCAATGCCTTGGTCAGACTGACATTGCAGTCAAATGGCTGTAGGTGAGCCTCCCAAAAAATTGTTTAGGAGTGTCTGTAGTTGACCCTCCTGTAAAATTGTTTTTGAGTGTCTGTAGTTGACCCTCCTGAAAAATTGTTTTTGAATGTCTGTAGTTGACACTCCTAAAAAATGTATTGGAGAGAGGGCCTGTAGGTGGCCCTCTGTAAACACTGTTTGTAAAGAGCGCCAGTTGGCCCTCAGAAACATTGACTGTTGGCTCGGTGTTTGTGTTCGAAGAGGAGGAGGAGGAGAGGATACATAAAGAATCTTCATGTTGAGCTGCTTTCCCCCGGTGGAGATTTGCATTCCGGTGAAATCCAGGCTTTATTAATTTCAATAATTGTCAGCCTGTCAGCGCTGTCAGTTGACAGGCGTGTACGCTTATCAGTGATGATGCCACCAGCTGCACTGAAGACCCGCTCTGACAACACGCTAGCGGCAGGGCAGGCCAGCACCTCCAAGGCATACAGCGCCAGTTCGGGTAACGTGTCCAGCTTTGCAACCCAGTAGTTGTATGGAGCAGAGTGATCACGCAGGATGTTGGTATGGTCACCTAGGTACTCCCTCACCATCTTTCTGAACATCTGCCACCTACTGGGGGACTGGTGATATAGTCTTGCTGGGGTGCCATAAAACTTGCAAAGGCCTTTGAGAGTGTTCCCCTGCCAATGCTTGACAAGCAGCCTGCTCCCCTCCTCTCCCCCGCTATTTGCCCACAGAACTACATCCTCTGCCGCTAACGGTGTCAGATGGGAAGGATAGTTTCAGCTTGTGCACTAGGGACTGTTGATATTGAGTCACTCTCATACTCCTTTCCTCTACAGGAATGAGAGTGGAAAAGTTCTGCTTGTACCTAGGGTCCAGGAGGGTGAACACCTAGTAATCGGTGTTGTCAAAAATGCTTCTAACGCGAGGGTCACGGGAAAGGCAGCCTAACATGAAGTAAGCCATGTGTGCCAGAGTCCCAACACGCAATAATCTCCTCAATAGGCTGACTCTCCATTTCCTTCTCCTCCTCCAACTCCTCCTCTTTAGCCCATACACGCTCAACAGATAAGAAGGAATGGGCATAGGTACCCTCTTCAGTCTCGCCAACAGTCTCCTTTTCTTCCTCCTCTTCCTCCTCATCCTCCTCCTCCTCGAATTTGCGCTGAGAAACAGACCTGAGGGTGGTCTGGCTATCAAGCAACATATCTTCTTCCCCCCATCTCCTGTGACAAGCGCAAAGCCTCTGACTTCATGCTGAGCAGTGACTTTTTCAGCAGACAAAGCAGCGGGATGGTGACAATAATAATGGCGGCATCGCCGCTGACCATCTGTGTTGACTCCTCAAAGTTCCTTAACACCTGACAGATATCAGACATCCACGTCCACTGCTCATTGTACACTTGAAGAAGCTGACTAACCTAACTACCAGTTCTTGTGGAAGTTGTCATCTGGCAGTCTACAATTGCCCTGCGCTGCTGGTAAACCCTGGGTAACATGTGTAATGTCGAATTCCATTGTGTGGGCATGTCGCAGAACAGTCTGTGAGCAGTCAGTTGTAAGCGCTGTTGCACTGCCCTGAGAGTGGCAGCATCTGTGGTTGACTTGCGGAAAAGCGCCCAGATGCGTCGCACCTTGGTGAGCAAATCAGACAAATTGGGGTAGGTCTTGAGGAACCGCTGAACCACAAGATTGAACACGTGGGCCAGGCAGGTTTTATATACAGTGTTTATATGGGTTGTTGTTACTTTGGGAAATAGTATTGGTGTATAATGGCACATGTGTGAGCCTGCCGAGTTGCAGAGCCGCCACCAGGTTACGCCCATTGTCACACACAACCATGCCTGGTTTGAGTTTCAGCAGCACCAGCCAATAATCGGTCTGCGCCGTGATGCCCTGTAACAGCTCTTGGGTGGTGTGCCTCTTGTCACCTAAACTCAGCAGTTTCAGCACCGCTTTTTGGCGCTTACCCACGGCAGTGCTGCTGTGCCTAGAGCTACCAACTGAAGGCGCCGTGCTCACAGATTGTATTTGAGAGTAGGAGGAGGAGGAGGAGGGGTTGGAGGAAGAGGCATAATAAGTCTGAGAAACAGTGACCAAGGTAGGCCCCGCAATCCTCGGTGTGGGCAGTACATGAGCGGCCCCAGGGTCAGACTCGGTCCCAGCCTCCACCAAGTTAACCCAATGTGCCGTCAGGGAGATATAGTGTCCCTGCCCACCAGCACTTGTCCACGTGTCCGTGGTTAGGTGGACCTTCTCAGTAACCGCGTTGGTCAGGGCACGGATGATGTTCTCTAACACGTGCTGGTGTAGGGCTGGGATGACACATTGTGAAAAATAGTGGGGGACCAAGTACCGAGGGACAGCCACCGCCAACAGGTTGTGGAAAAAACCTCAGTTTCTACCAGTCTATAGCGCAGCATCTCCTGGCTCAGCAGTTTGAAAATGTGGACGTTTAGGGCTTGTGCATGTGGGTGGGTGGAATTGTATTTGCGTTTGCGCTCCAATGTCTGATGCAAAGACAGCTGAAGGCTGCGCTGGGACACCTTGGTGTAGGGTGTGGAGGATGGTGGAGGTGAAGGGGTGGTTGTAGGGCGGGAGGCGCTCGTGCCTGGGTCCTGGGCGAGGGGTTGACTCGCAAGCCAGCATGTGACACAGGGGAAGGAGCAGTGGTGTGATCCGCAGGAGGTGAACGGCCTTGGTTACATTGAGTCGTGTGTTTAGCACTCATATGCCTGCGCATGCTGGTAGTGGTTAGGCTGGTAGTGGTGGCTCCCCTGCTGATCCTGGTGTGGCACAGGTTGCACACCACAGTCCGTCGGTCATGCTCACTTTCTTTAAAGAACCTCCAAACTTGCGAACATCTAGGCCTCGGCACGGGAGCTTCACATTTCGTGAAACAGTTGCTGATCTACTTGCTCTGGCCCTGCTTCTCCCTCTGGCCACCCCACTGCCTCTTCCAACCTGTTCTGATGCTGCACTTGCCTCCCCCTCAGAAGCACTGTCTTGACTAGGCTTACCAACCCAGCTCGGGTCAGTCACCTCATCATCCACCTGCTCTTCCTCCGATTCCTCACTCTGCTGCCCCCTGGGACTTACTGCCCTGACAACAACGTCAATGTCTGACAACCGTGTCTCATCATCATCCGACACCTCTTGACGCACTACTTGCACTAAGTCCACACTCTCATCACCCACAGACTGCGAAAGTTCTAAATTTTGGGCATCGGGACAGAGCAACTGCTCAGGTTGCTGTTGAGCAGTGGTTTGTGTCTCTGGGTAGGGTCCTGAAAAGACTTCCTGTGAGTATGCCGGATCTGAATCCATATTTTCCATGGGGGGGCAGGCTGGGGGGAAGGAGGTTGAGCTGGAGGAGCCAGAGGTCTACTCCCTTGGCTAAAGTGGGTGGACTGTGTGGAAGACTGGGTGGTGGATAAATTACTGGACACATTATCCGCTATCCACGTCATCACCTGTTCGCACTGTTGTGGTTTCAATAGTGGTGTACCACGTGACCTTGTAAGTTGCGAGATGAGGCTAGGGAGAGAAACTCTGCGGCGTTCCACTGCTCCCTCATCAGTATGTACTGTGTCACCCTGCCTAGGTCCATGGCCTCTGCAACCCTACATCACTTGGACACCCATGTCCTCGACCCTTAGCCCTTGGGTTCAACATTTTGTGTAATCACTAAACTGTCGAATTAATATCTGAGGCCAAAAACGTATTCTCTAGACTGCGGATAGTATACCACACACCACAGAATTTTTCACTGGACTGTATTAAATGTATCTGAGATAAAAATCGTATTCTCTAGACTGCCGCTAGTGTAACGCACACCACACAATTTTTCACTGCACTGTAGAATATATGAATGAGAGAAAAAATGTATATTTTCAAGACTCTGGCTAGTGTCCAGCACACAACAGGATTTTGCACTGCACTGTAGGATATATGAATGAGAGAAAAAAATGTATATTTTGTAGACTCTGGCTAGTGTGCAGCACATGACAGAATTATGTACTGCACTGTAGGATATATAACTAAGAGAAAAAACGTATACCCTAGACTGACGCTACTGTACAGCACATGACATAATTGTTCACTGGACTGTAATATATATAACTGAGAGAAAAAACATATTCCCTAGACTGCACTACAGATCTCAGCAAGCCAAGGTACAGCAGCAGCAAAAATGAGTACTGAGAGGACTTTGGGCAATTTCTTTTGGGTCTGTGTGGACCACGTGCTGTCCCTTCTGCCACCAGTCGCTGTGCACAGCGTGCAGCCAAGATGGTGGTAGCTGCACTACAAGTCCCAGCCAGCAGCCGAGAGCAGGCAAAAAAAAAAGCTTGTTGTAGCCCTTAGAAGGACCGTTCTTTGTGGATGATTCCTGCCTAACCACATTCTAATTTCACGCCCTAACAGTGTGCAGCCAAGATGGCGGTAGCTGCACTACAAGTCCCAGCCAGCAGCCAGGAGGAGACAAAAAAAAGGTGCTTGTAGCCCTTAGAAGGGCTGTTGGGTTCTTTGTGGGTGATTCCTGCCTAACCAAAATCTAAATTGAGGCCCTAACACTCTCCCTGACAGAAGGCAGCTCTATCCCTAATCCCATGCAGGCGGCGTCTGACGTTCAGTGCCATTCCGCCAAATTTTAAGTGCTTCACCTGCTACCTCAGTCTCACTTGGTCACTCTGGGTTCACCGCCATGCTGTGTCAGGGTAAATTTTTGGGTGATTCACCTGCTACCTCAACCTAACTTGGTCACCAAGCTGTCACCATGCTGTGTCAGGCTTATGCCTGCGTCATAGGACGGGGGATAGGACAGCAGTGCCAGAATGGGCAGTGGCGTCACCCGCAGGCGGTGATGGACCTTCGTTGCACCTAGCTGGGTGCTTTACTAACATGTGATGGGCAAGTGCCTTGCCCATCTTGGTCTGGGTCAGCACAATTGTCTTCAGGGTCACCACCAGGCTGTTGCCCAGAATTTAGCATAATAGTATGATTAGGCAGCCTCAGAGGCATCCATGCATGCTGCTCCTGCTGTTTCCTGTCCATTTCCGTGGTGTTTCCATCATTTTCTGAGGTTTCCAGGTTTTCACGCAACCTTCCCGATGTAGAGCTTTGGTCCCCTGCAAAAAATGCTCGAGTCTCCCATTGACTTCAATGCGGTTCGTTATTCGAAACGAGCACCCAAGCATTGGGAAAAATTTGACTCGAATAACGAGCACCCGAGCATTTTAGTGCTCGCTCATCTCTAGTAATAATATCTTCATTTAATTTGTCTTCAATGGAAAACCACAAAAAGAATTGTCAAAAAGCCAAATTGGATATAATTCCACACCAAACATAAAAAAGGGGGTGGATGGACAAAAGTATTGGCAGCCTTTGAAAAATCATGTGATGCTTCTCTAATTTGTGTAATTAACAGCACCTGTTACTTACCTGTGGCACATAACAGGTGGTGGCAATAACTAAATCACACTTGCAGCCAGTTGAAATGGATTAAAGTTGACTCATCCTCTGTCCTGTGTCCTTGTGTGTACCACATTGAGCATTAGAGGATAGAGGACTTGAGAAGCAAAATTGTGA
This sequence comes from Rhinella marina, assembly GCA_900303285.1. Taxonomy (NCBI): domain Eukaryota; kingdom Metazoa; phylum Chordata; class Amphibia; order Anura; family Bufonidae; genus Rhinella; species Rhinella marina. The sequence goes on along the minus strand of ONZH01029442.1, from coordinate 92,339 downwards.
GGAAGCATGAGCAATCTCAAGGCTACAAGTCCATCTCCAAAGACCTGAATGTTCCTGTGTCTACCGTGCGCAGTGTCATCAAGAAGTTTAAAGCCCATGGCACTGTGGCTAACCTCCCTAGATGTGGACAGAAAAGAAAAATTGACGAGAGATTTCAACGAAAGATTGTGCGGATGGTGGCTAAAGAACCTCGACTAACATCCAAACAAGTTCTAGCTGCCCTGCAGTCCGAGGGTACAAAAGTGTCAACCCGTACTATCCGTCGGCGTCTGAATGAAAAGGGACTCTATGGTAGGATACCCAGGAAGACCCCACTTCTGACCCAGAGACATAAAAAAGCCTGGCTGGAGTTTGCCAAAACTTACCTGAGAAAGCCAGAAACTTTTTGGAAGAATGTTCTCTGGTCAGATGAGACAAAAGTAGAGCTTTTAGGGAAAAGGCATCAACATAGAGTTTACAGGAAAAAAAGAGGCCTTCAAAGAAAAGAACACGGTCCCTACAGTCAAACATGGCGGAGGTTCCCTGATGTTTTGGGGTTGCTTTGCTGCCTCTGGCACTGGACTGCTTGACCGTGTGCATGGCATTATGAAGTCTGAAGACTACCAACAAATTTTGCAGCATAATGTAGGGCCCAGTGTGAGAAAGCTGGGTCTCCCTCAGAGGTCATGGGTCTTCCAGCAGGACAATGACCCAAAACACACTTCAAAAAGAGAGAGAAAGCACTGGAGACTTCTAAAGTGGCCAGCAATGAGTCCAGACCTGAATCCCATAGAACGCCTGTGGAGAGATCTCAAAATGGCAGTTTGGAGAAGGCACCCTTCAAATCTCAGGGACCTGGAGAAATTTGCCAAAGAAGAATGGTCTAAAATTCCAGCAGAACATTGTAAGAAACTTATTGATGGTTACCGGAAGCGGTTGTTCGCAGTTATTTTGTCTACAGGTTGTGCTACCAAGTATTAGTTTGAGTGTGCCAATACTTTTGTCCGGCCCATTTTTGGAGTTTTGTTTAAAATGATCAATGATTTGACTTTTTTTCATTCTCTTTTGTGTTTTTTCATTGCAAGCAAAATAAATGAAGATATTATTACCAAAGCATTTGTGCTTGCAATCATTTTCTGGAAGAAATTGAGTATTATCTGACAGAATTGCAGGGGTGCCAATACTTTTGGCCAGCACTGTACCTACAATCGGTGTAGTGGAAACATAGTACCCTACTATGGCCCCAGGGTATTCAGTGCAATCTTCTATCACTGCTACACTGGTTTGTGATAGGACTTGGTGATTACTGGTTATACTTTGATTTTTATGCTTTGCATGCATAACCTTAATTGGAATTACTCAAAACAGTATCCTAAAAGTTGACAACACTGACTAGAGTTATCTGCCACATAAACTGAATCCACTCAAACAGATTGTCCCATGAAGTCACATTTGTCTACACATTTTTCCTGTAAACTATGTAAGGGAAATATAATGGCATTAATGGCATTAATGGTCCATATCCCAAGAGTAGATTCTGTTATGTTCTCTTATTTAGTGACATTCTGTCCTGGTTCAAGTGGAAGCTCTCTAGGATGCCTCTATATACGTTACTAATAGGGCAGGAAGACAGGTGATGTCATCTTAAAGGGAACCTGTCATCAACTTTATGCTAACCTCACTGAGGGCAGCATATAATGACAGAAATGCTGATTTCAGCGGTGTGTCACTCATGAGCTAAAAGTAAGTGGTTGCCAAGAACCAATCTCGCAATCATTGCAGCACCAGCCTTGAAAAGAGTCAAATGTACCTGAGAAGAGTCATGGTTATTCCTAATCTCCCACTCTCCCCACCATTTGCTGATGACTGGCAGTTCTCTCCTAGAGAGAAAGGGAGAAAACTAGGTAGAAGACTGTCAATCATCAGCAGGTGGGCAGGAAGAGCAGGAATTCATGAATAACCAGGACTCTTCTCAGGTGGCCGGGACTCTTTTCCAGGCCTAGTCTGCAATGATTATGAGGTTGGTTCTCGGCAACCACTTACTTTTAACTTATAAATGACACACCGCTGAAATCAACTCACCTGTCTCTACTTTATGCTGCCATTAGTATGGGCAGCATAAAGTTGATGACAGGTTCCCTTTAATCTCCTACTTGTTGTTCCATTTAAAATTTCAGAATCAACAGCATGGCACTTAGAGCCATGTTTTGGGAGACAAGTGGAATTCTCATTATTGATTGTAACTAGGGATGAGCTAATCGATTTCAGATGCTTCATCCAAAGTCAATTTGCTGTTCCTTAATTGTGACAGTCTGCACATATCAGGAGTCAAAAAATAGTTCAAAAATTAGTATGCTAGATGACAAATAGAAATCCCCCCTTATATTTATATTGCCACTATAAATGGAAGCACTATTGCAGGGTCACCTAATCACTGAATACTTCTTGGACCTAATTTGAAATGCTGTCAGTGTGAATAGGATGAAGACATGTCGACATTTGTCCGATGCTAAAAATTCAATGACACTAAAGTTAGATGCTTCATTAACCAGAAGTGTAGTGACATGGAATGACAATATAGTGCTTTGCATCTAATGACTTGTTAACACAAGAAGTGTACACGAATCTGAATGTTGGCATTATGTGAACTTTTTTTGTTCAACACTATTGAACAAGGCCTTGCAGTTTAGTATTCCCTTCAGAAAGACATTATTTTCAACAGCAGAATGCAATCTTATGTTTCATCATGCATTTAGATTACTGTTCCCTTGATAACGCCTTTAACATTTTTGTACATGTGGAATAGTGAAAATTTCAAAGAATCACGAAGCATCTGTTGTAAGCTGAGTAGGATATTCTTAAAGGTCTCACAACAGCTGCTGATTAAAAGGGAGCATTGAATAACATACACAAGCACACATGAAGACCCGACTTTAGGTACTATAGAATGAAGGAAATTTTATATTATTGACAATGCCATGTGTGATGGCAACTAAAGCACTGGCATACCTTTCTGTCATTGAAAAATAGGTTTAGGTGAAAGCTTTATGGTTCTGGTAATACTCAGCATCCTGATTTTGGATTGTCGAAAACAGAACTGTGCAAGTGGCCTCTTTCACTGGCCAGAAAAAATGGAGTACCATATAGTTGCCCAATCAAATGAAAAAAAACAAACAAAACAAAAACAAAACAAAAAACAACCCAATAATACATGGTCAAGAAAACTCTTCCACAGCAGCATTAGCTTTGGCTGGTGTAATGGAATCTATGCGACCATTTATTAAAAGTGGTGTTTTAGATGCTGGTCTTAATAAGGCCCTGTGTTGGCAGAGGATGAGCCGAAGTTATGTAAAGGCTGGCCTCTACATAACTTCAGTGGATCCACCATCACTTCTAAATGTAAGACAGCTTTCCAGCTGTCTTACAGTATATTCAGATTATTTTCTATGCCTAAAACAGGCGTAGAAAATGGTAAATGAGACAGCCCATCCTCTTTCCCGTGCGCACCACGCCCACTTTTTTAGACCTAGTGTGAGCGGGAAAAAGTTGCAGATTGTGGAGCAAAGGACCTTTGTGTCGCAATCTTCACCAGAAATACACCTAATAGAGGCGTATTTCTGTCTAATAAATGACCCCCACATGTTTCTTCATAGGGCAGACATCATAAGTATGAGGAGTCCTGAGGACTGTGCATTTATCTAGGTTCAGTAGGTTTTCTATAGAGGTTTTCTATGGTCTTTAAATTGTGTTTATAGTGGTATCATGACATGGGATATAGTGGTGGAAAAGACATAAAAAATCCATTGCAGGTGATAAAACTTCCGGTGCTTCAGGTATGCATGAAAAACTGGAATGAAGGAATGGTATTTGGCATCACCATATATAGTTTGTTAAAGGGGTTATCCCACAAATTTGAAACTCTTTTTTTACTCACTTATCTGTATACACACACACACACACACATATATATATATATATATATACCATAAGTTGAGATGAATGACAGGTGTCTGGGCCACTTCACCTTCTTGCCTATTAGGGTGGGATAGGGAGGGAAGAGGTAGAGGAGGGACCAGGGAAGTTACTGAGCATATTAATCCACCTCTGAATGCAGGAAAGGTGGAACAGAAGGATAAACAGTGAGGAGCGCTACCAGAAGGAAAATGTATTGTACATAAAATAACCATAAAAATATTTTTTTCTTTTGAAATACTTCATATGAAATTTCTTATTCATTGAAATAAGTAATATTTTTGTGAGATAACCCCTTTAAGATGAATCAACTATAGTACATTATTTTTCAAAAATCAACGAAAAACAATAAATATAGCACAAGACACAACATATTTTACTGTTTATCAAGCCAGGAATGATTGCTCCATATCTTACCTGTACTCCATCAGATGCAGGGATGTAGCTCGCTCTTTTGAAAGTGTCTGTGACATTTCTAAGGATTTCCACTGAGATCAGAAGATCCCCAGCATAAAAATGCTTCCTCTGAGTTAAATCAAGCAGTGTTTTAGTCACCTGAGACATTCCTTCCCCAGCCAGCATTCTTTGTCCCTTGGCAAGATGTTCTTTAATCTGTATTGATCAAATGGATGGAACATATATAAATTATGACACTTGCATGATCGAATGTTAAATCTAGTACAGAGAATACAAATAAAAAATTTGGAAACATTTCAACTTGTTCCTTTTTTATATATATTTCTACAAATCTTAAAAAATAACCTGTTATGTACAACCATGTAAGTTTTGTATAATGTTATTGTCAGAAATGGTCTTTTTGCTTGTGAGTGATTCAATAATAAATGATAGGGCTACAGTGAAAATCAGATTGCCCATACTTGCCCTACGTGAGCAAGCAGCCAATATTCTTAGAAACAGACTTTAGACTGAGACAGCAGCTCATAATGGCTCCAGTGCATTGGCAGAATACAGCCCCATAAATCACAACCTTCATGGTCTACAGGGCAATGTGTAAAGGTCTAGAAATTCAACCAAGCCCTGCAGGTAAATGACATCTCTTCCAATTTTAAAGGGACTATAAATGATAATAACAGTATAATACAGAATGGCTATGTGGGATACCCAAATATATTTTTTTCTTAAAACGTAACTCTGGGGGGAAAAAATGAAGATTTAGCATTAGGCCACACCTGAGTTAATTTTTTGAAAATTTGTACTTCATTCTGCCATTTCACAGGTTACCTAATGTCCTTTACAAGGCTGTAGCTGATGCCTCAACTGGAAATGACAAATCACAGGCCGTGCCATTAATAGTACAAGAAATAATATAACTACCAACCAATATTGCTGTTAGTCTTTGTATTTCCTATGCTATCTTGTTGACATAGGCAGCACAGTGTTCATGTACATTATCTCTATAATATTAAAATAAAGAATAGCTAAAATATCAGTCAGTTGAAAACTCAGTACATCAAGAAACTTCCTGATCTGTAAAAGCTGAGAAAGCAGTAGAACTCTAAGCTTAGGGCAAGCATGTTGTAGTTGTCAATGGTGGGGTGTTATGTTGGTTGTTCTCAGTTTCCTTTTCAAGAATCCCTTAGGGTCAATTGTGATCAAGACTCTTGGTTGTTGAGGAAAACCTGAGGTAAACCCATGTGAAGCTTGGATTTTCATACTGGGAAGCAAACATGTTTCAATTATTTTTAAAAAAATCGATTTAGTTTAAGGGGGTTGTTTGGGTTCAGAGCTGAACCCGAATACAACCCCATCTGCACTCATTCACTAAACTTTTTCAAAGTTTGCTATTGGTTAAAATAAAAAAATTAAGTTTTACCCATCAATCTGCACTCAATACCACATAATGAGAAAGTGAAAACAGGATTTTAGAAGTTTTTACAATTTTTATTTTTTTAAACTAAAATACTTACATTTTGCATTGGCATATTTGTTGAGACCCTTTGTTATGACACTTGAAATTTAGCTTTGATGGGTGGCGGGTTTCCTATTTCGCTTTATCATCAGATGTTTCTATACCTTGATACACCTTCATTGGGGTTCAACTGTGGTAAATTCAGTTGGCTTGATATGATTTGAAAAGACACAACCCTGTCTGTATAAGGTTTCAGAGCTCATAATGCATATACCAGAAAAAACAAGCCAAGAGGTGTCAAGTACTGCATGCAGAGTTCAGAGACAATGTTGTGCAGAGGCACGAATACAAAGAAGGGTACACATTTTCTGCTGCACTGAAGGTTCATAAGAGCACAGTGGCCACCACATTTATTAAATGGAAGAAGTTTGAAGCAATCAGGACTCTTCCTTGAGGTGGAGAATGGCCTTGGTAACAGAGGTGACCATGAACCCAATGGTCACTCTAGATGAGCTCCAAAAATTCTGTGTGCAGATGGCAGAATCTTGCAGAAGGTCAACCATCACTGCAGCACTCCACCAACCTGGGCTTTGTGGGAAAGTAGCCAGAAAAAAAGTATTTCTTTAGTAAAAAAAAAAACAAAACAAAAAAACACCTGAAAGACCACCTGGAGCATGCAAAAACATACTCTTAGACTGTAAGAAGCGAGATTCACAGGTCTGATGAAACCAAACTTTTTGGCATCATGTCTTAAGGAAACCAACTCATCACCTGCTTAGTATCTTCCTTACAGTGAAGCATGGTGGTAGCAGCATCATGCTGTGGAGGTGTTATTCCGGGGATGGGATACAGAGGCTGGTCATAGTTAGGGAAAGCTAAATAGAGCAAAGTACATATATATTATTGATGAAAACCTGATCCATAGTGTACTAGAATTGGCTGAAAGTTTACCTTCTAACCAGAAAATGACCTTAAGCACACAGCCAAGTCAACACAGAAGTGGATTAGGGGCAACCCTGTAAATATCCTTCAGTAGCCAAGCCAGAGTACTAACTTGAACCTAATCAAACTTCTCTAGAGATACAGTGTCTTGGGAAAGTATTCGGCCCCCTGGAACTTTTCAACCTTTTGCTACATTTCAGGCTTCATACAAAAAGATATAACATTTTAATTTTTGGTGAAGAATCAACAAGTGGGTCACAATTATGAAGTGGAACTAAATTTATTGGATCATTTAAACTTTTTTTGTAATAATAAAACTGAAAAGTGGGGCGTGCTAAATTATTTGGCCCCCTTGCATTAATACTTTGTTGTGCCACCTTTTGCTGCGATTACAGCTGCAAGTCGCTTGGGGTATGTCTCTATCAGTTTTGCACATCTAGAGACTGAAATTCTTGCCCATTCTTCCTTGCAAAACAGCTCGAGCTCTTTGAGGTTGGATGGAGAGCATTTGTGAACAGCAGTTTTCAGATCTTTCCACATATTCTCAATTGGATTCAGGTCTGGACTTTGACTTGGCCATTCTAAGACCTGGATATGTTTATTTTTTAACCATTCCATTGTAGATTTTGCTTTATGTTTGGGATCATTGTCTTGTTGGAAGATAAATCTCCGTCCTAGTCTCAGGTCTTTTGCAGACTCCAACAGGTTTTTATCCAGAATGGTCCTGTATTTGGCTCCATCCATCTTCCCATCAATTTTAACCATCTTCCCTGTCCCTGCTGATGAAAAGCAGGCCCAAACCATGATGCTTCCACCACCATGTTTGACAGTGGGGATGGTGTGTTTAGGGTGATGAGCTGTGTTGCTTTTATGCCAAACATATCGTTTTGCATTGTTTCTAAAAAGTTGGATTTTGGTTTCATCTGACCAGAGCACCTTCTTCCACATGTTTGGTGTGTCTCCCAGGCAGCTTGTGGCAAACTGTAAACAAGACTTTTTATGGATATCTTTGAGAAATGGCTTTCTTCTTGCCACTCTTCCATAAAGGCCAGATTTGTGAAGTGTTCGACTGATTGTTGTCCTATGGACAGACTCTCCCACCTCAGCTGTAGATCTCTGCAGTTCATCCAGGGTGATCATGGGCCTCTTTGCTGCATCTCTGATCAGTCTTCTCCTTGTTTGAGATGAAAGTTTAGAGGGACGGCCAGGTCTTGGTAGATTTGCAGTGGTCTGATACTCCTTCCATTTGAATATGATTGCTTGCACAGTGCTCCTTGGGATGTTTAAAGCTTGGGAAATCTTTTGGTATCCAAATCCGGCTTTAAAATTCTCCACAACAGTATCATGGACCTGCCTTGTGTGTTTCTTGGTCTTCATGATGCTCTCTGTGCTTTAAACAGAACCCTGAGACTATCACAGAGCAGGTGCATTTATACAGAGACTTGATTACACACAGGTGGATTCTATTTATCTTCATCAGTCATTTAGGACAACATTGGATCATTCAGAGATCCTCAATGAACTTCTGGAGTGAGTTTTTTGAACTGAAAATAAATGGGCCGAATAATTTTGCACGCCCAACTTTTCAGTTTTATTATTACAAAAAAAAGTTTAAATGATCCAATAAATTTCGTTCCACTTTACAATTGTGACCTACTTGTTGTTGATTTTTCACCAAAAATTTAAAATGTTATATCTTTTTGCTTGAAGCCTGAAATGTGACAAAAGGTTGAAAAGTTCCAGAGGGCCGAATACTTTCGCAAGGCACTGTACCCTCAAAATGGCTGTCCACCAACAATCCCAATCCAACTTGACAAAGTTTATGAGGATCTGCATAGAAGAATGGCATAAAATCTCCAAATCCAGGTGTGTAAACATTGTGCCATCATAGACTGGGGGTTGTAAATGCTGATAAAGGAGCTTCAACTGAGTACTGAGTAAAGGATCTGAATAGTTTTGTAAATGCAAGATTTTCGTTTTTTCTTTTTCAATAAATTTTAATGATATGTTGAACATTCTGGGGTAGATTTATTAAAACTAATATAAAGTAAAACTGGTCTAGTTGCCCATAGCAATCAATCATATTTCACCTTTCATTTTCAAAGCTCCTTTGGAAAATGAAAGGTTGAATCTAATTTATTTCTATGGGCAACTAAGCCAGTTTTCCTTTACACCAGTTTGATAAATCTCTACCTGTTTTTTTCTTTGTCATTATATGTAGAATGATGGGTAAAAACATATATTCTTTTCTTTATTTATCACAAGGCCACAAAATAACAATATGTGAAAAAAAGGTGAAACGGTCTGAACGTCTGAAGGCTTTTCAAAAGCATTGTATATCAACATAATACTACTAATAATACAATGTTATCTGTTTTTCTTCCTTTGCAAGTGAATACATTTTTAATGGAACTGCTTAGGTAATACAGACAAAACTACAGAAAAAAATTAGTGAATCCTACAGTCAATGATTATTTACAAAGCCTGCCTAGATCTTCTGTTGAGCATTATAACAGTGTGTGTATAGCATAAAAACTTCTATAGGACAACTGTAGGACATATTTTCGATCGCCCAGAGCTTTGTAGTAAAGTTATCAGATAGTATAGAGATGAGTAAATTGATTCATACAAATGATTCGCTCATCTCTGGTTATTAAATTGCTCATGGTTAAAAGGTTAGGGGTCACTTGTTGAATAGTTCAACTGATTCAGTTTTAAAAATAGGATCAGATAAACAGGGATTAAAACAGAAAACAATAGGGCATATTAATAGGGATTTTAATCTAAGACTAGATAGTGTAAATGAACTCCATATGTATTATCCAGCATCAACACCTGTAATAAATCTGGTGCACTGTTACCCTCTCTAGTCTAAATTTATAGATGAGATTTATCAAAACTGTTGCAAAGGAAAACTGGCTTAGTTGCCCATAGCAACCAATCAGATTCACCATACACATTTAATTTTCCTCAAGAACCCTGAAAGTGAACTCTGGAATCTGATCGGTTGCTATGGGTAACTAAGCCAGTTTTCTTTACACCAGATTTGATAAATCTCCCCCACAATGTCTAAATCTTAGACAGGATTAGTAAATATGTCCTGATAGTTGTATAAACATATTTTGATGTCAGAATATAAACATTATGGAGAGAATGTATTAAGACTGGTATTTATTATGCCAATCTTAATAACAAATCCCTATGTTATATGATGCATCAGAATCATTAAGAGGAAATAATTGTGGCAATCTGCACCAACTTTTTTTTTTCTAAAGCAGAAAGTAACATAGAAAGTGCAAAAAAAACAACAAATCAAATTTTGATCACAGATCACAGAAAACGTCTTCTCTTGTAAGAATCACTGATGTAGTGTTCTTCAAGTTTTTAAAAGAAGAGGTTCCCCAGCAGCTCCAGTTGGTATTACTGAGTCTTGTATCTGCAGACAAACATAATTATAGACACCTCTATCATACAGGATACTTTACTTTTTAAAGAGAGTGGTGGAGTTGCATTCATCAATCAATAGTTTAAGGAATCTCCCCATTACTCTTTAAAAGAGAATCTGCAGCAGGTACAGTATGCAAAAAAGAATATTGTAATCCATAATACAAATTATTAAGAAATGTAATATTAAAAGTCACCTTGGAGTTCTACAAGTTGTAGAATGTTCTGTGGCTTTGTGGTTTCATATGGGCACCAAATGCCTTATTCTTATACAGTAATTTACAATAAGATGTGCATTATACCATTTATATATTTCATAATTGTTTGTATGTGGTTTCACCGGTCCACTCATCACTAGTAATGATGAAATTGGTAGCATTCAAAATAATCTTTGCCTACTGTACTTTGTTATACCTATAGTTTGAAGGATCCTTTACACTGACCAAGAATCTACCAGATAATTGCTAACAAGGGTTCATAGAAAAGCTTGTTAGCAAAAGCTTGTTGCCGTCCATTACCGGATGAATAAGTGAAATGCTCAATTGTCGGGTAACTGGATCATTTGTACAGGCACCTAAATCATCGTTTCACAACAGCAGATTGTGCAGTATATACAGCACTCTGCCGGCAAACAAGTCTGTATTGGGACGAGTGATGGCATTTGTGATTGCTCCTCCCCATAAATAGATAGATACTGCATAGATAGATAGATACTGCATAGATAGATAGATACTGCATATATCTACACACTCACCCCTTTCTCCAGCGCTGTTCTTTGTAGCACTGGTCCATTTATTTACAAACAGCAGGGTTGAAGTACTGGTATACAGCATGGGACAACTATAGCCAATCACTGTCCTCATCAGTCTATCACTACGGACAGTGATTGGCTGCAGAGTTGACTTTCCACATACCTGCATGTACTGTGCACATCACAGTGTTTGTGACATGTACAGCGATGTGCCAGGATATGGCATGTGACTGCTGCAGGCAAGTAAGGAAAGTGATTGGCTACCTCAGTCAGGTGCCATATCTCATCCTATGACTTCTGCTGTTTGTAAGCAAGCAACACCAGAAGAACAAGAACAGCACTGCAGAGAACAGTGTTGAAGAAAAGGGGGAATATAATGAGGGAGGTTTATCAAGACTAGATTACCCATGCATGAGTCTTGATTCCCTGTATGCTGGAGTCATGTGGCCTAGTTTATTAAACTATAGTAAATGCAGTGGGCTTATGGGAAGCCTCACCCCTTCTGCCTCCACCACCAATTTGCTAGCCAGTGTAGAAAAGTGGCGAGAAGCTCAAAAAGTCCCAAATTATGGTGTGAATATACAGCGCACCATAATTTGCCACAAATAGAGGTGTGATAGCTTTGATAAATGCCTCCATTTTTTTCTATTTTAAAGAGTGACTGTACTTTCATAAATTTTATTTACTATAGAAATGTGTCACAAAGCGCATTTCTTTGTAAGTAGTGGTTGCAATGACAAGGAGCGGCACTGCCCCCCCATCATTGTACCCCTCAGATGCTGCGTCCATACATAATTGTGGCATCTGATATTAATAACAGAGTGTAAAAAATTAAAAAAAAATACCTGATCCATTTGCTTGCGACAGGCCAGCTGCCACCATCTTGCTTGAAGTTCTGGAGCTAAATCTTGCGCGTCCCAAGATGATGTCATGACGTCGACTGGCATGGTGACATCATACGTCACCACGCACAGGATTTTGGCCGAGATTTTCAAGCTAGATGGTGGCGGCTGGCCCGTCATGAGCAAATGGATCAGGTAAGTATATATATTTTTTATTTTTTACTCTATTTCAGGTTAAATCGATTCACTACCACGAAGCACGAGGAAATTCGGCTTTGCGGCGAATCAAATTTATTTTTAAATTCACATCAAAGTCCGATTTGCTCATCACTAATCATGAGCCTAATATAAGTACTGCTTCCTCACTGCTTTTACACTTTAAATGAACAGAACAACCTCCTGGTTTTTGTAAGTGTGATTTATCCCTCCTTATCAGCTTTTTGAGCTCCCTAGAAGAAACAAAAGTAATGTGAGATAAAAGAAGTGAGGTCACTGCATACAGTACTGGCAGAAGGGTTACATTCCCTGCTTTTGAGAAAAATAGACCCTGCTGTGCAGCAGAAACAGGCATTAATATGGCTAAAACAGAAGTTAGGGAAACCCAAACATAAATGTTCATTCACAGTTATGATTGCACAAAGAAGCACAGCCATTGTGCTAACTTCTTTTGAAAACCCTGAGGTGTTCTAAGCCATTTAATGGCTTGCCCAAATGTTTTAATTATTTTAGACAACCCCTTTAACATCTTCAGTGCATGTGCTTATGACTGGACAAATAAGTGCATGACATTCAAAAATCAGATGTGCCATACAATAACTGTACTGGATGAGACACATGCAAAAACACGTCATTTCTGATTCAAATAGTGCATAGCAGGATTTTAACTGTGAGCACAATGTGACAGAATTAATACGGTATATTCATTATTCCTGCTCATTTCCAGGAAAGCTAACTGAAATTGACTTTGCAGTGATTAAGGTTTCAGCTCAGAGAAAACTGAATTCAGATCCATTTTCATTGCTTAGTCTATTCTGCATTTTTGGACTAGATACGAATGAGTTACATTTCCTACACAGAAGCATAATAGGAATTAAACATAACAAGGACAAAAGCTGGCTTTGCACCTACTGAAAGCTGCAAGTGTCTGTATTCAGCTGATATGCATCTTGCAAAGCTCGGCTGTTCCCAGAAGGCTACACCATGAAGATTGAGCGAGCAGCGTCTGCTAGTGGTTCCTATGAGTCACACAGGATGCAGAAAATATTTATGTTAGCCTCAACAGCAATGCTGAAATCATAGCAAGGCAATCTCGTAAATGACTCTATTTAGCTACATAACATTGAGGAAATGGCTTACACAATACATTCCATTTTCTTAAAATTCCATTCATACAAATGATTATTATATACATGCAATTATATGTTTGTAAATGGGGCTAGGACCTAGAAAATATGTATTCTTCACATTGTTCATATAGCCCTATAAACACCAAGATATATATCTTAATGGCGGAACATTTACCAGTAGCATTAAGAGGACATCGATTGAATGCCAGGTCTCCAGCTGGGGTTCTTTTCCATACCATAGACATCAAATAGTCCTCAGGGCAGATTTCATAAGGAGCTGTGAATAAGAGTGAGAGATTTATATTAAACACACACATCTAGGATTCTGAGATTATTTGTCACGCTACTCAGTTTTCAACATGCCTGAGGAAAGAACCTTAGTAGTCCAGTGTGTTTGTTTCTAAAAACATTATATCCATTGTAAAAATAGCTCATCCAGCACTTTCAGCCTGTCAGATTTTAAAGTAATATTCTGCAGATGACTGTGGTATTCTATCTCAATTCATAATGTATCATGGTATATTGCATATGATGCTTTATTTTGTTTTATTGATGTGTCCTGAGTGATATAAAAAAATTATAATAAAAAAATTATCTTGCTTGACAACTTACCTCCCTACTTCTAGGACACTAATGTGACAAAAGATAAGTAAGTTAAAGGGGTTGTCTCACTTTAACATATGGCATTTATTATGTAGACAACATTAATACAAGGCATTTACTAATATACTGTGATTGTCCATATTGCCTCCTTTGCTGGCTTGATCTATTCTTCCATCATATTATACAATGTTCTTTTCCAGGGGTTATGGCCACCCTGTAATCTAGCAGCAGTGGCTGTACTTGCACACTATAGGAAAAGGCACTGGGTTTCCTAGTGGCTGGGACTGTGGGAGGGTGAAGAAGCTCATATCTCGGCTACCTCGTATCTGCACTGCAGCAGTGGTCTTAACCCCTGGAAATGAGCATTGCATAATGTGATGGAAATTTGAATCAAGCCAGCAAAGAAAGCAATATGGACAATCACAGTACAATAGTTAGTGACTTGGATTAACATTATCAACTTGATAAATGCCATTTGCTGAAGTGAAACAACCCCTTTAACTGAATATTGAGTATTCCAATCCATTTGCTCTACTTTCACTAATCAAATGTCAAAGGAACTTAGTTTCTGAAGGAAGCAAAGCATGTCCATAGTGAGTGACGTGTTTGTCATTTTACAAGAGAAGTTTCATACTTATATGACAATATAACAGGTGATATTTTATTATATAGTATATTGATTAGTTCAAATAGTGGAGTCTTCATTAATGAACACAGTGTAAAGCATAGCTCACACACAGAGGTAGCACAAACGTCTTTAGAAATATATAGTAGAAACCTCTGAAAATAAAGCAGTAGTGAAAGGATGTCAGATGTTTCCAGTATGGCAAGACAGAGCCACAAGGCAAAGATCCTTACATTGGAGAAAATGAGATTACAATCTCTACATTGGTGAAGCTTTACAATCCCCCAGCCTATTGTGCTCAGCAAGTCATCCGAGTTAAGACTATGCCCCAGAAGAAGCCTTAACAGTGAAACTGCAATAATGCTGTTCCTATCACAGTTTTTATAAATGTGGCAGGTAGTTCAGAGGCGGACATATTAAAAGAGAGAAAGCCCATGACCAAGATATATGACTTTTTTCCTAGGTTTACCTACTAGTGGAGTGGTTTTTAGTCTGGAAAGTTCAAATAATGCTATGACCTCCCTTGTGCCACTAATGGACAATAGTATCTGAAGCTCATAACAGTTGTGGGGCTACATACAGGTGACCTGGGAACCATATGTGGCACCTAGGGAACTGTTGGGGGAACACTGCTCTATTACATACAGTGCAAGTCCTGGGCGGCAAGTCCGTAACTGGTCAACATTCCCTACTCTGCTTGGTGCAGAATTGACGCACACACAGAAGAAAGTACACAAAGACGAAGTTGTACAAGAGTTAGTCGAAAATTGGCGGACTATTCAGTACTAAATAAGACAACAAAGGGTAGTCAGAATAGCCAAGTCGAGGTCAAACACAGTATCAAACACTGTATCAAAACAAGACAAGCCACGGTCAATACAATAAGCAATCCAAACACACACAGAACAGAGCTAGGAGCACAGCCAGGGAGTGAAAGCCTATCACTGGCACTGGTATAAGACCATAAAAGGGACTAAATAGAGGACCGAGTCCCGGCATCAGATCCTTTTACCTCATGACTCGGTGCTCGGCGTTGTGGGGCTAAACAGAGCATTGCATACTGCTGTTGTGTTACCAGGGAGCGTGGCTTCACAGCATGTCTTTCCAAAACTGGAGATCTCGCCGCTGGGGCTTAGACAGATAAGTTTGTGATATTTATAGCGTAAGTTCTACAAGATGGAACATTTGGTCTTTTTATAGCACAGTGCTCCCTCAAGATACAATGAAAGTGAGTTACAGGTTCCAACATCTATTCTGGACTGATTGCTGTTTGTAAGGACTTAAATCTTAATTTTGTTTTATCTTGGGGGGACATTTTGGGGCTTTGGAACAAATTACTAGTTTTTAATAGAGTTATGAACTAAAGTTGCAATGTTTTCATTATAGAATGGTCATCATGGAACTAATTATTATTGTATCTTGAGGAACCACTGTATGTATAGTAAGTACACAACTGTGAATGAATTCTGACCGAGGACAGAAGATTATGTTTTTATTTTGAAACACTCTTGTCTATTCTCATTGTGTTTCTCATTTCTGTTTTTATAGTAAAATAAAACAGTAATTTCCAGCTTGGAAATGCAAGACCAAAGAAGGACTTAACAAACAGCAGTGACAGTAGATGTTTGGGGTCTAAGAGAAACCATTTAGCAGGGCTGAGAGAGGTGAAATTACATATTTGCCTGGAGCCATGTGTCAATAGTATGGCTCAACCACTTCAAAATCATAACTGGTACTTTCAGCAGGAACTTAATGGATGTAATTTCATCTATTATTTTAGGTTCCATAGAGCATCATACTAACATTATACAGGAGTCATATTCGGAAAGCAGGTGATTTTCCTTTTCTATTAGAAATGTAACCTCTCCATCTTTCCTTTCGTCTTTCACTATTGTATACTTTTGTATGTTCTGTATCTTACAATCTTAATGGTAATTTCTTAGACAGATTTTAAAAAAAAGCTTTTGACCTTTTCCTACCAAATAAAGCATAAATTGTGACTGTCAAGAAAAACACACATAATAATCCAAGATGCCAGAAAGAGGTTATGAAAACATTGATGGTCTTCAAATGTTTGTCTCGCATTCCTTAAATTGTGAAAGGTTTTTAAAGATCAACATTTTTTTGTTGGCTTTTTGTTTTTTTTTCAGTTAGGCTAACTAAACCACCAAGTAATTAATATAATTCTATTAATGTGCTAGTGATTAGTAATCAAACATAATGAGTATATATACACTTACACTGTTATGCACTTAAATAACAGGAATAAGAATTTGGACTGTCACTTACTGACAGGAAACTGGCATGGGTGACCAAGAATGCTGAACTGCTATCAGACAGGAATATGGCAGCTCACACCCTGCTTTGGAATATGCTTTTACTGTGTCTTTGAAAGGGGACTAAGGAAATAATATGGCAGAATTGTTTTACATATTGCATTTTGTCTTTAAAATATGAATTTATTAATAATTTGTATAGGTCCTCTTTTGTGGTGGTGGTCATTTTTGCAAAAGGGTTATTAGAATCTCCAGCCATATTGGATCCCCAGAACTAGTGATGAGCAAAGTTTTGAACAATTTGATTCGTCAGCTTTTGACGAAGTTCGTCAAGAAATTGTTATGAATTACTTAGCAACAAAACAATTTTCATTGTATGGACTGGGCGCAATGAAGAGGAACGGTGATCATGCTGCCTGTCATTTAACCCCTGAGGTGCCACATTCAACAGTGATCGTGGCATCTGAGCCTCACATTCAGGTGCTAAGGGGGTTAATCAAGAGTAAAAAAATAAAAAATTATACTCATCAACTTAATCGCAAGGAGGCCGTCTGCTCCTTCTTTATTGAAGAAAACCTGCCAAAGGACTTGCGATGAGCATGATGACATCACCACATGATCAGACTGGCTGTGCACTGTTTTCTTTAATCAAGATGGAGCTGACGGCCTCTCCGCGTCATTTTAGGAAAAATTGATTTGTTACCACGTTACCATTTGTTTTTCTGTTGGAAACAAAATCAAGAAAAACACAATCCTGACATGTTCAATTGGAAATGACTTGGTCCATGCTTCTAGCAAAGAGTATCCCAAACCATAAAGAGTCTGAAGGAGCCTAAATGGCAGTGCAAAGAATAGGCTCTTTAACGGCGCCATGCACTGCCACAGTCTTTGTTCCAGTGTATTTGAGGCCTTTGGCTGAAATGTTCTTCAGGTTTAAAGATCAGATAAAAACAATATGAATGGTCTTACTGTAACAGTTCTGATTTTTCCTAACCTACTAATAAATAGCCAGAAATAAAAGTTATAAATGTGGTGTAAGTATGTCTAAACCTTGCAGATTGTTGAATACATTTCATGCATTTGTGGAATACTGTAATCCTATGGTAAGTAGATTTAAAATAGCTTTAACACAATTTGAATGTAATGAGATTGCTAAATAAAAACAAATGTTTATTCAACTTACAAAATACTAATGCTAATTTTCATGCTGTGATTTTGTTGTCAAATATAATTCCCAAACTTTTGATTAATGATTCCCTTTACTCCTATTATGCTTACAAGGTTTTGGATTTGTGCATAGTAACACAAACTGGGCATTGAAAATTTCAATTCTATATCATTTTTTAAAATGCAATTTGATATGGGAAGTTTTAATAGCTGGAATCCCATAAAATCTGCACTGTTTATACGTATATAGAATTCTATTACGTGTGATAAACTAAAGTGTTCTTATGTGTGCCATACATGAAATTATCTATTCCTAGAAACCAACATAGAACAAACTCTACTTTTCTGACCATTCGAAACTACTCACTATGTACATCAACTCTATTCTCATTTATGCAACTTTAAAAATCTGGAAATAAACCTATGTTCCACATATCCTTATTCACTTCTCCTAACCTGAGATTTCCTTTCTGTATATGATATCAATAAAGACCTGTTCCTTACCACGAGGGATCACTTCCCTCTTTAGACCTAGTAAAACAGTGTTTCAATTCTACAAACATGAGCACACTGCCAAATCATCATTTGTGTAATTCAATCAAAACAGTCCTTTCCCACGGCCTTAGAGACACATGCAGGGTGCGGAGCCAAAGTTATTGTCCTCTATCATGTGATCAGCTGTGTTTCTGACTGGAGTGCTGTACAGTAGTCAGAAAAAACCTACAAAGAGAACACCTCACAATATTCACAAATCCAATGTCCATGGAAAAACCATATATAACCAAACAACCGAAAAAAGTACCATGAAACCAAAATAAGACAAAAATATACAAATCTTTATTAGCATAATTCTACAATAAATATAATCACATCAGAGAGTAGGCATGATGACAAATAGACACTAAGAAAAGACTGCATGTAAGGGGGACAGATCACAACTGCAGTAGATAATCACCCAAAGCAATAAATACACATGATTTCCACCAAAGTGGATATGAATCAAATCCTGACGAAGCTTGAGTGGCGAAACGCGCGTCGAGGTACCGGTGCGTGGAGAGGGACAGTCTCCTTCCCAGTATGTCCACTATGTCTCAGGGTATGTGAGTTATTTTCAGTACATATTCACATTGGGAGGTCTTTGTCCACAGCATTTTTGGATTATTGTGTGAGACATTGTGGTATCTTCTATTGCTGTGGACTACTCAGTGATCATCATTCAATATCTTATAATATTTCTATTATTATTCAGCCTATGTTGATCGCTGCGTTTTCCCTTTGCGATATATGATAACGCTGAACTACCCAAGTGCCTTTTTGGTGATGTGAAAACTAGGCTATTTCTTTAATTGATGTGTTATGTGACATTTTATAAGGTACTGTGGATTATAGCTTACCTTGACATTTTTTACTTCATCTATATTATTTGTGACATATTGGTATAGGTAGGCTGCAGTTGTGCACCCGATTTGATTCATATCCACTTTGGTGGAAATCGTGTGTATTTATTGCTTTGGGTGATTATCTACTGCAGTTGTGATCTGTCCCCCTTACATGCAGTCTTTTCTTAGTGTCTATTTGTCATCATGCCTACTCTCTGATGTGATTATATTTATTGTAGAATTATGCTAATAAAGATTTGTATATTTTTGTCTTATTTTGGTTTCAAGGTACTTTTTTCGGTTGTTTGGAGTGCTGTACAGTACTGAATTAAAGGTCCTGCTAGTCTTTATCTCCTCAGATAAGTGCATAGTGCCACTATGATGTAAATAGAGGAAGCAGCTATGTTGTTTCCTCTATGTGAACCTGGCAATCACATAGTCTGTCCGATGAGGGCTGTATAGAGGGAGAAGAGTAGAGGACCTAGTACTGAGCACTGAGGAACGCCAACATCAAGAGGAGAAGAAGAAGAGCCAGCGAATGATACACTAAAGGAGCGACCAGAGAGATAGGAAGAGAACCTAGAGAGGGCAGTGTCCTTAAGACCAATTGAGTGGAGCATGGTGAGGAGGAGTTTCTGGTCTACTGTATCAAACGCTGCAGAAAGATCCAGAAGAATCAGAAGAGAACAATCACAATTTATTTTTGCTGTTAGGAGATCATTAGAAACTTTAGTAAGGGCAGTTTCTGTACAGTGAAGAGGGCGTAAGGCAGATTGTAAGGGGTCAAGAAGAGAGTTTTCAGAAAGATAGCTTATTAAACGAAAGTAGACAAGACGTTCAAGGAGTTTAGAGATGAAAGGGAGGTTAGAAACAGGTCGGAAGTTAGCAGCATACTGTATGTTGAGTCAAGAGATGTTTTTTTTTTTTAGTAGTGGGGTTATAACAGAATGTTTGAAAGGGGAGGGAAAGATACCAGAAGAGAGAGAGGTTAAAAAATGTAGTTAGTTGAGTGATGACAGCCGGGGAGAGGGACTGGAGGAGGTGTGATGGACTAGGATCGCTGCTACAGGTCATGTGCCGAGAAGAAGAGGGAAGCCTGGAGACTTCTTCCTCTGTTATAGGGTCAAAAGAGGAGAGAACACATGTGGAAGATTGGGAGGGAGGAGTATTGAAATTATTTGGGGACTGGGAGATTATTTCCTGCTGGATACTGTCAATCTTGCCTCTGAAGTAGGTGGCCATGCCATCAGCGCAGAGGTCAGTGACAGGTTCTGGAACTTTAGGGCTGTAATGGGCTCCTTTGGATGTCCAAGTTACAGTGCAAAATACAAAAAAAAAAATCAGTGCCCCCCAGTAGTCTTTTAATGAACTCTTGGGGGACATATTCTGTGGCAGAAATATCTTAAAAAATAAGTAAAAAATAATTAACAATAATTAAATACAAATAAAAAAGTAAAAATGCTCACGCCAACCAAAACAGTTTCCGTTCTCCTTTCATGTGAAACTATGCATATTATATATCAAAATAACACAAAATAAGTAGTGCATTTTAATACATTATTTTGGTGTCAGTTTGCATATTTAGCAAGTTTGCATATTAAGCAAGGAAATATAAAAAAAGACTTAATAAAAAGTTTTGCAATGTTCCCCAAATTAACATAAAACAAAATAAAAAC
Source organism: Rhinella marina (assembly GCA_900303285.1). NCBI lineage: Eukaryota > Metazoa > Chordata > Amphibia > Anura > Bufonidae > Rhinella > Rhinella marina. Next base: position 71,467 of record ONZH01029442.1, on the reverse strand, counting down.
GTTAAAAATATATTAAAAAGCCAAATTTTTCATGTACAAACATTATTTTGGTAGTCCAACAATTAAAAAAAGTTTCAACTGTTCAACCACTACCTGCGCTAAATGACAAAACAGGTTAACCAATGAGTGTTTTTCTTGCTAGTATAAGGGAAAATCTTTACTTGGTATTGTATGGTGCCTGACACACAGATATAGCCTATAACTGAAGGATGAGAGGCAGTAATAACCAATGAGCTCTTTCCTCTGCAGTGAAGGAAAGCGCTCATTTATGAATAGGAGACAGGATGGCAGGAAATGTTGCAACTTAAGCCCCTATTGCACTGCAAGATTTTTAGGCAAATTTACTGGAAATTGTTCATAGCATAAATGGTCTGTATAATCGTGTCATTGGTCAGACGCTAAACAAGCAATTACTTGTTTGTCGGCTGATTTGCTTCTTAAATCAGAATGAAAGATAATGATCATCATCAGCACATCTTTCTGTGTAATTAGAAATGTGCTGCCAATAATCAATAGAACTGAATGAGCAAGGAAAGACTGTAGGAGCAATCATTCCTCCCCATTCAATTTGCATCAATAGGCCAATGCAAACGTGCATCATTAAACATCTTTTTTTTTAAAGTAGAGCAATGTGACAATGTGGCCCCAGACCAAAAAAGGTTGTGCAGCCCTAATCTAGAACCTTGACTTGATTTGAGAACCTTTTAGTTCAGTCTCTCCCACCAAGGATTGCTATCATTGATTAATAAACAGCTTACATTTCTTGATATTCTATTTCTCTTGCGCTATCAAGACCCTTTCATTTGCTTGAGTGTCTCCAATAATAATGAGCAAATCTTAGCTGTTTCAGCTTCCTTTTAACTAGAGATGAGCGAATCATTGAAAATTTTATTCGCCGAACATTCGTCGAACTTTTCATAAGATTCGTATATTCTACAAATCTATTCTACGAATCTGCGTACAAATCATACATTATTATGTGGCATTTTGCAAACATTTGCGCACTAATAACGAACGTTCAGTTTTAAAAGGTCCGCAACTTCTTTGAACACGTATGTATGAGCGTACAAATTGCGTACGAAAATGACGGGCTTTGCTGGAGAGGAATAGTGGAGCAGGAGGAACGCTCTGAGTCTGACCCCTGGCTACATATGGATACTGTATCAGCAGATGACAGCAGATCATCCGGCTGAGACTGAGATGAGTGTGCCATCCATTCCACTACCTCATCCACTTTCTCCTCCACTACAATTTTGCGCTTTGGTGGGTTAGCCCAGTGGAACACTGGCCAAGTATTGTGAATACTACAAGTAGAAACTCCGGCTACAGGTCCTTTGGCAGTGCTGCCCTGTGCCACCTTCTCCTTTTTTAGAGCTCGAGGTCTGGCTGGAACTGGACCCCTTTTGCTTATCCATTCCAGACATTTTTCACTTGACTCTGTGGCCCTGCAGCTGGTCTTTGTCTTTGTCCCTGTCTCTCTCCATATCTCTCTCCCTGTCTCTCTCTCCCTGCCTGAATAATTACTAGCCCTGCACTGGCCCTGCACTGGTCCTGCACTTGCCCTGCAGTATCCGAGCAGTATCCATGCTGTATCCCTGATGTGTAATATGGATTCCCTGAACAATTACACCCCAATTTCAACAACACAGGTCTCAGTCTTTAGGAACTTCACACACAGTGCTTCTGCTCGTCTCAACAGTCGCAGCAGAAGTGATGAGTCACTGAATTACCGAGCCTTAGCCAATCAGAGCAAGCCAGCCCACTTGGTCAGGTGACAGCTTTCTTCCTGGGTTTTTGCGCACGAATAACGAGCTAACAGTAAAAGTTTGCTAAGTAATTGAATTTGTACGCAAGAGCGTATAGAGTAACTTATATGTAGCATTAGCGTACAATTTATTGGACAAGTTATTGGAGTAAATCTCCAAATATTCGGATTCGCTTCGCAGCTGAAAATTTCCAAGATTCGATACGAATCGGCTAATAGATTCGCTGATCTCTACTTTTAACCCAAGTAATTAGCTGTTGTTTCCAGGGTAAGCAGCTGAATCCCACATACTGGGCAGCAATTTAATACATGGTCACATTCCTTTACAAATAGGAGCTTTTTGTTTTCCAAAATTTGATTAATCAAAATGTATACTTAAAGGGGTATTCCCATCTCACTGATCAATGTTTAAAACGGAATACTGGTGGCCATGATACTTTTTGTAATTAGAAGTCATTATACATATATCCCTCATATCGATAAAATCCAATTTTCTTACCCCCTTGTTTACTCTTGGTTCCCCTAGGTTATGGCCCGCTTTTCACATATTTACCGCGGGCCGCGCTTGCGCAGACAGGAGTCCTTTTTCACCCAGGCAGCCGCTGCTTGTATTTGGAGCGCGCACGTAGCCGCGCATGCGCACATGCGCGCTTCATTCCCGGCTGTCTGATACAGAGCAGCGCTTGCTCTGTATCAGATGCGGGCAGCCGCGCATGCGCTGCAGCTCTTTTGTGTGCATGCCCGCATATAGAGCCGCGGGCTCTGTATGCGATCACAGACATCGCTAAGAAGAGAGAGAGAAGAGGATCGCGAGCCGGAGACACCTGAATCTACAGAGGTAAGTATAAAAAAAAAAAAAACACTATACTTACGAACGATTTGGGGCCCAAAACAAAGTTATTCTTTTATGTATAATTATATATAATTATGAAAAAATATAAAAAATAAATTATGCCTGCCAAGAATAAAATTGGCTGGGTACACTAATTGATTTTGGGGACACTAGGTGACACTGGGTGTGGTGGGGGCTATAATAATGTGGAGGAAGATTGAGGGGGGAAATATATATATGTTCTATAGGGGGAAAAAATTGAGTATCACTGATTTTTTTATTTTTATATACTGATTTTGGGGACACTAGGGGACACTGGGTGTGGTGGGGGCCATAATAATGTGGAGGGAGGGTGAGGGGGACATATATATATATATGTTCTCTAGGGGGGAAAAATTGAGTATCACTGTTTTTTTGTATTTTTTATATATTGATTTTGGGGACACTAGGGGACACTGGGTGTGGTAGGGGGCCATAATAATGTGGAGGGAGGGTGAGGGTGGACATAAATATATTTTCTCTAGGTGGAAAAAATTGAGTATCACTGATTTTTATTTTTTTATATGTAGATACTAATTTTGGGGAAATATATTTTCTCTAGGGGAAAATAATGAGAGTTGATATACACTGGGGAGCGCATTTTTATTTTGAGGAGCACTGTTTTTTTTTTAATTGTTTTTTAAATTGATATATGGGACACTAAGGGGAAGATAAAAGACGTTTAAAGTGACATCACTGTGTTTATTATCCCTGTACGGTGACATCACTGTGTTTATTATTAGTGTTGAGCGAGCTGCTGGACGGGAGGAATCACTACAAAGTAGAAGCCTGAGGAGGTAAGTAGTCTGTGTTTGTCTGTTTGTTTTCTATTTTTCAGGATCGTGAATGCTGAGGACTACGTCGGATTCGGTGGATTACGTCGGACCAGCTTTTTTATTTTTTAAATAAAATGGTCAAACAGGGGTCTGGGGGAGTATTTATTTCAATAAAATATTTTATAAGTGTGTGGGTTTTTTTTTTTACAACACTGCAGTTTTAGTAATCACGGCCATCTACAGACGGCCCTGATTACTAATACTGGGCTTAGTGCTGGCCGGTATGGCCAGCACTAACCCCAACATCTATTACCCTGGCACCCACCGCCACCAGGGGTGTCGGGAAGAGCCGGGTACCTGCAGGATCGGACCTTCAAAATTGAGGGTCCGGTTCTGGGGCGGCAGCAGGCTGGTACCATTAGGCTGGGAAGGGCCAATAACCATGTCCCTTCCCACCCTGGTAGTGCCAGGCTGCCGCTGCTGGTTGTGTCTGGCTGGAGAAGGAAAAAAGGGGGGGACCCCACGCCATTTTTTTTCCAAAAATAATTAAATAATTTTAAAAAATGGCGTGGGGTCCCCCCTTTTTTCCTTCGCCAGCCAGATACAACCAGCAGCGCCAACCTGACACTACCAGGGTGGGAAGGGACACGGTTATTGGCCCTTCCCAGCCTAATGGTACCAGCCTGCAGCCGCCCCAGAGCCAGACCCTCAATTTAGAAGGTCCGGTCCTGCGGGTACCCAGCTCTTCCCGGCACCCCTGGTGGCGGTGGGTGCCGAGGTAATAGATGTTGGGGTTAGTGCTGGCCTGCCATACCGGCAAGCACTAAGCCCAGTATTAGTAATCAGGGCCATCTGTAGATAGCCATAATTACTAAAATTGTAGTATTGTAAAAAAAAATACACACACACAAGTATAAAACATTTTATTGAAATAAACACTCCCCCAGGCCCCTGTTTGACCATTTTATTAAAAAAAAGCTGGTCCGACGTAGTCCACCGAATCCGACGTAGTCCTCTGCATTCACGACCCTGAAAAATAGAAAACAAACACACAAACACAGACCACTTACCTCTTCCTGCACTGGGATAATACACACAGTGATGTCACAGTACAGGGATAACAAACACAGTGATGTCACAGTACAGGTATAATAAACACAGTGATGTCACCGTACAGGGATAATAAACACAGTGATGTCACTGTACAGAGATAATAAACACAGTGATGTCACTGTACAGGGATAATAAACCTCAGATCAACACATTGTGCCCCCATCAGACCTCAGATCAGCGTCTTGTGCCCCCATCAGACCTCAGGTCAGCATCTTGTGCCCCCATCAGACCTCAGATCAGCGTCTTGTGCCCCCATCAGACCTCAGATCAACACAATGTGCCCCCATCAGAGCTCAGGTCAGTGTCTTGTGCCCCCATCAGACCTCAGATCAGCATCTTGTGCCCCCATCAGACCTCAGATCAGTGTCTTGTGCCCCCATCAGACCTCAGATCAACACAATGTGACCCCATCAGAGCTCAGGTCAGCGTCTTGTGCCCCCATCAGACCTCAGATTAACACAATGTGCCCCCATCAGACCTCAGGTCAGCGTCTTGTGCCCCCCCTCAGACCAGGGTCTTGTGCCCCCCTCAGACCAGCGTCTTGTGCCCCCCCTCAGACCAGCGTCTTGTGCCCCCCCTCAGACCAGCTTCTTGTGCCCCCCCTCAGACCAGCATCTTGTGCTGCGTCAGGTCATAGTGCGCGCCGGCAGGGAAGACAGTGGAGCGCGGAACCTGATGGCAGCGGCAGCGCAGAACAGGTAAGTATGCTTTTTTAAAGTGGCTGAGTGGGCTGATCTGAGGTCTGAGGGGGGCGCGGGGCCCCCCATGAAATCATTGGAGCTGGGGCTCCAGATGCTCCAATTATAATCCGGCCCTGGCTGCGCCCCCCTCCAGATAGCACCCTAGGCGGTCACCTCCCCCGTCTACCCCTAGCCCCGGCCCTGGGTAGCGGTTCAGGCACAGTGTGAGAGGGAAAGACAGATGTAGCAGAGCTGAGTTAGAAGTTGCTTAGCTATTGGGGGAGGTGAAGACAGATGTAGCGGAGCTGTATGGGTAGCGGTTCAGGCACAGTGTGAGAGAGAAAGACAGATGTAGCAGAGCTGTATGGGTAGCGGTTCAGGCACAGTGTGAGACAGAAAGACAGATGTAGCAGAGCTGTATGGGTAGCAGTTCAGTCACAGTGTGAGAGGGAAAGACAGATGTAGCAAAGCTGAGTTAGAAGTTGCTTAGCTATTGGGGGAGGTGAAGACAGATGTAGCAGAGCTGTATGGGTAGTGGTTTCAGGCACAGTGTGAGACAGAAAGACAGATGTAGCAGAGCTGTATGGGTAGCGGTTCAGGCACAGTGTGAGAGGGAAAGACAGATGTAGCAGAGCTGAGTTAGAAGTTGCTTAGCTATTGGGGGAGGTGAAGACAGATGTAGCAGAGCTGTATAGGTAGCGGTTCATACACAGTGTGAGAGAAAGACAGATGTAGCAGAGCTGTATGGGTAGCAGTTCAGGCACAGTGTGAGAGAGAAAGACAGATGTAGCAGAGCTGTATGGGTAGCGGTTCAGGCACAGTGTGAGAGAGAAAGACAGATGTAGCGGAGCTGTATGGGTAGCAGTTCAGGCACAGTGTGAGAGAGAAGGACAGATGTAGCAGAGCCGTATAGGTAGCGGTTCAGGCACAGTGTGAGAGGGAAAGACAGATGTAGCAGAGCTGAGTTAGAAGTTGCTTAGCTATTGGGGGAGATGAGGACAGATGTAGCAGTGCTATATAGGAAGCTGTTGAGCAAAAGAGCTAGAGGGGATTGGTGAGGGATGATATAGCAGACCTGTATATGCATATGCTGGATATGCATCTATATATATATATATATATATATATATATATATATATATATATATAGTCAAAAGTGTATAAACAACTGCAGTAGATCTATAATGTAAACAAATCTGCATCAGTGCTGGTGGTTGGGGGATGGTAATATTTTATGTGAGGCAATAGCACAGATAATTAGGTTACTAGCTAACATGCTATGGGGACAATGTGCAATAGTAAATTATTGTTTTTATGGCAAGAATGGGCTTGTAAAAGATAAAACATGTTTAGTGTGTAAAACTATATTAGAATGCAAGAGAGCCACTTGTTACTGTCTGCTTAGCTCACTTTGGCTCTCTGAGTGAGGATTCCACAGCAGGAAGGATATGCTTCACAGACACTGCAGGCTGATGACTCATACTATCCACATGAACGAGCACGCAAGGACTGAGCTCTCAGTGTGATGTCATAAGGAGGCGTGGCAGCCCTTCACTCAAACTGCCTAAGCCCGCTCAGCCTTAGAAGCAGGAAACCAGGAAGTGAACAGCAGAGCTGGCTGCTGGTAAGGCTGAAATAGCAAGATGAGAATACCCCTTTAACACTCTAGAGCAGGGATGCTCCACCTGCGACCCTTCAGCTGCTGTAAAAATACAACTTCCAACATGCTCTGATACCTGTAGGCTGACCGGGCATGCTGAGAGTTGTAGTTTGGAGGGCCGCAAGTTGGGCATATCTGCTTTAGACTATACGTGATACTATACAAACATACTGTTGTATAGTATTTCTTTATGGTCAAGTACTCAAACACAAAGTAAGATAAATTAAATGTATGTGAGCCTTTTATTGCATGAATTTATGGTAGAATTTATTATTACATTTGAAATGTCAAAAAGTGATAGTTGCAGATAGTTTTCAAAAGCCTCAAGAGTGAGCATCCTATTACTTTATAGAATAAGACTTACTCACTCATTACCATGGTTACCGCATTCTTTTTTTTGGCATTGGACGATGGAATGAAAGAAAAACAGAAGTCTGAGGCACTGAGGATTTACAATTTACAACTTTTGCTTTTGAACAGTGAAAAAAAAGAAATGCAATATGTGAAATGACTTAGAAAGTGTGAAATCCACTGACAACTGCTGCCTTGATCAATCACAGGTTTTGTGTTGAATGTTGTCAGAACAGCATGTGCACATATGCTGTCAATGAGTTGCTAGTTGTTTTTGAAAGCTAAAACAAAACTACAGAAAGACTTGTCTGGACAAAAACAAGTGTGATTTACTAAAACAATTAGATTTATGGCAATTGCTTGGCAGCTTTTCAAATGATGAACAATGGCACTAAAAGGAAATATGAAATATTATCGTAGGTAGAAGATATGCAGGAAGGATGACATTTTCCATTATGTATGGAAAGATATAATTATTTATTACCATTAAAATGTGGTTTATATGCTAAACAGCCGATCTAACTAAAAACCCCTCACACTTTAATGAATAATTTACAGTACAAAATGAATGTGCTATATCCATATTTGTTTCTTATTTCCAAAAACCAAAAAGAAAAAAAAAACTAAAAAAAAACCTTTCTGAATTGAGTGAATTTTCACCGTAAAATTGATTTTGGGCTACATTTTCAGTATTTTCCTGAACATGACTAATTTATCAGTAGAACACAAGAAACATGCCCTGGAGCCTCTACCATCTTGAGGACCACCAGCAACTATTTCTCTCCAGTTCTTTCCAGGTGCTCCTAGTGGGAGAACACGTGGACTTTGAAAAGGTTTAAATGGGTTGTCCATGATTAGAAAACTATGGCTGCTTCCTTCCAAAAACAGCACCACTTCTGTCCATGGTTTCTGTCTGGTAATGCACGTTGGTTGGTTCTTTAGGAGCCAATAGGCCAGGGTAGCAATACTGTACACATCCTGTGGGCTGGAGTGGTTCTATTTTCAGAAGAAAGCAGCCATGTTTTTCTATGTTTTACAGAATGTTTTGGCATGCAGTATGCTGATTTTATTTTTAACCCTTTGAGGCTGATTTTTACAAGAACAAAACAAAAAACATTACAACATTACATACTATATATTTTTTATTATCTGCATTGATCAAAATGATTGTATAGATTGTCAAACTCTGGTCACATCACAATGTAATTGAATTGACTCAGGAATACAATAGAGGTAAGTTTTTCATGTTAAGGACCAGCCTAAAGGAGCAATGGGCCATATACAGCCAAGCCACACCCATGGCAGCCAATGACCACACCATTTAAAAATGAGATTGTGCAATCATTGGCTGCCATTGATGGCTCATGGCTTGACTCATAAGGCCAACCACACCATTATGGTGTACCCTTAAAGAATAGATTGTAAGAGTATCTATCATCAGACAGCAATCCTCTCTAATCACAAGATTATTACCACCTCAAGTTCCATTTTTGCAAACAAGACAGATGCAAAACCAGATTATACAAATTATGAGATTGTATTGACATGCAGTCCTATTACTATTTATTCTTTATACTTGTTTTTAACACATCTTTGTTTCCATTTTTGTTCATGCAATCATTACACTTGTTTTTTTTTTTTTTCCTTCGGAATATGGATAGGATAGTGTCTTATAAATGTGGGTCCCATTAAAAAATGGGAGTTGCAGAAACATCAAAGCACAGCCTGCAATATCTCCATTCTGAGATGTAGATAACCTTTTACCTATATGGCTGTTTGAAGAGAGGTAAGGAATTTGGAGCTCTGCAACATAAAACTGATCTCCAGCTTTAAATATATTTGAACAATTATCAGCACAGAATTAGGCTGAGTTCACATCAGCATTCAGCCTTCCTGTTCTCCTACTTCGTTATAAGACTATAATGGGGTCCGTTAGGTTTGGGCTCAAAGGAAGATTTTTGAATTAGAGACAAAAGTCCTGCATGCACAACTTTTGTCTCTGCTTCAAAAATCTTCCTCTGAATGGACGCCTAACTGACCCTATTATAGTCTATGGGGTCCATAGGCTCAATTCAGCTCAGTTATGTGCCAAATCCATCCTTACCATTCTCCTGCTCCTATAATGGAGCAGGAGAATGGAAAGGCTGAATGCTGATGTGAACGCAGCCTAAATGTCCATTCAGTGTCCAAATGTGATCCATATAGCATGATTAAAGCGGTTTTCCTATGATTAATGTAAATAAGAATGTAAGAGATATAGTAAAGTATTCTCAGAATCTCTTTCTGACAAAGCTAGAACCAGCCCTGTACCTCACATGGACCCTTTAATTGCACCAGTTGCTCTGTGTACATTTCAAGCTGGTAGCTTAGGGGGCATAGCATTTGTGATGTAGCTCTTCACTCATTACAGCTCATGGGGCATGTCCTTTATAAAGGGCTGTCCTTTCTATTGCAGCTCTCTCCCTATAACTGTAACAGTTTTTAAAAGACGATCAAGCAATTGAATGATGGAACTGAACATGTTCATCAACTTCAGTGACGTTACTGAGATGGACAGAGAAATAAGGTCAATAACAAACAGCAGGTGATAATTCAGTGGCTATACTACATTTTTAACTACATGCACTTACAAAAGATCCAGGTGCTGGTTTGAAAAATGTTACATATTTTTTTATTTTGATGACCACTTTAATATTTGTAAAGAATTGCATAACTTTATTCGGTAACTGTGGGAAGGTAAACTGGGGATTTGAAGGTCTGTAGCAGAAAAACAGAAATGCAATCTAGGAAAAGAGAAATATATTGTCAATTTGTGAATCATAGTTCATCCTAGTATTGACCTAATCGTGCTTCGGATCCTAGATCCAAAGTTGATTTGTTCAACACCTAGCTTGAATACTGTATGGAGACTCTTTTCCATACTGCATTCAAATGTATGGGCTCTTATGAGGCAAAGTGACTTATCACCAAAGTCTCATGAGACTTTGGTGAATAACTTCGGAATTAGATTTTTAACTTTAAAATCATTTTAAAACATGTGATAACTCACTTTGCCTCTCTGGAGCCCATACATTTAAATGCTATACAGAGACGTGTCCAAAGCTCGATTTGCTCAACACTAGATGGCATAAATGCAGTCACATAATTATAGTTTATATAATTATATAAACTATAAGCAGTCCCTGTAAGAGGACTGAAACGTTGTTGTTTAGGTGAAAAAAGGACAACACATATTTCACCGATTGTATGTGTTGCGGTTCTTCCTTTATATTTTATATAGGGATGAGCGAACTTTTGAAAAGTTCGGTTCGATTCGGCGAACTTTCGTGAAGTTCGGATTCGTGCGAACCGAACCTAAAACGAAACTTGCTATAACGGTTGAATAATTGCAGCTACAATAGTGGGAGTCTGATAGGGTATAGTTTCGTTTAGTTGCAGTTGCTATTACAATGAAAAAAGTGGAAAAAATCAAAGTGCAAAAATAGTGAAACCTCAGCCAGGTCGACAACATTTGACAGCATTGAAGATGTCCACTGGAGCAGTCCATGTCATGCCAGAGCACCAAAAACACACGGTAGATCGTGGCACCAGCCCAAGAATAGGCTGCATTGAAGTCGATGCGGTCTCAGTGACATCACAGGTCAGAAGACAGACAGGCGTACCATTTAATTAGACCTTGTGCACCCCAGAACAGGTACACATTAGCCAAGGTGTAAGTGATTACACGGGACATAGGACACAAAGTGCAAGTTGGCAACACCGGCAGCATTGCCTTGGACCCAGTAGGGTGGAAAACAGACATTTGACAGTGGAATCAGCAGCAGTAATAGTACTGTATTGGACCCAGTATGGTTGAGAACAGACAATTGGTGGAGGAGGAGGAGGCAGCAGCACTTGATTGCACCCAGGCCAGTATGGTTAAGAACAGACAATTGACGGAGGAGTAGGCAGCAGCTCTTAATTGCACCCAGGCATGTATGGTTGAGAACAGACAATTGACGGAGGAGGAGGAGGAGGCAGCACTTGATTGCACCCAGGCCAGTATTGTTGAGAAGAGAAAAGTTGAGGAGGCAGCTTCAGCAGCTCTTGATTGCACCCAGTATGTTTCCAAATAGACAATTGACGGTGGGGGCATTAGTAGGAGCAGTATTCTTTTGGACCCAGAAGGGCCTAGTACAGAGAACAGAATTTGGAAGCTAAGAATATGCACGCTTGTAAAAATCAGTTTTTATACATGACAAAATGTTGATGTAGAGTTCAGCACAGGACAGTCAACGTTAAAAAAACCCTCTAACATTACAGCTAGTCTAGTAGGATATGGATACGGTTAAATAGACAGACAACCTCACCCACAGAATCCATGAGGTGAAGAAAGGACATTTAAAAAGGCACAGATTCAAGAAGGCTTTACGCCAGTTCCATTATCCAAAAATACGTGTCCAATTTTCATGAAATGGACACCTCACTGGCACTCGCTTTACAAAGTGACGCAACTACTCTGGTGTCAAACCTGTTGAATCTGGGCCTATGGCTGTTGGCGAGACATATATATATATATCTTTGTTACACTAGTTTGATGTCCTAACCGAGTGCAGCGCCCAACCCAATGGATGTATGATTTTGTGTTTTTTGAGTAATAATCCCTTGTATCCTGGTCTATTCTGTGAAAAAAGTACAGTTTTGCGTCGCCGCAAACTTTGGCAAAGTTCGTAACGAATCTGGTTCGTTGTGGTTCGGTTCGCTCATCCCTACTTTTATAACATTGATGTTGGTATACATCTGGACTGCTGGCATTCTGCCTATTTAATATTGATGGTGCAGCCCTATATATGCATAGTTTTTTATTCTCTGTATGATGCTGCAGAATATGTAGTAGACATAAATTGAGGTAGTAAATAAATCATCCTAAACATAGAACAGCTTGTTTTGTTTCTACCGTATGTGAGCGACATTAATCAACTGATTACTAGAGATGAGCGAGCATACTCGTCCGAGCTTGGTGCTCGTTCGAGTATTAGGGTACTCGTAAGTGCTCGCTGCTCGGACGAGTATCTCGCCATACTCGAGGAAATGGCAACTTCCGCATCGTGCTTTTTTGGCGCCTATAAACACAGCCAATCACAAGCCAGGAGACTCTACGGTACACCCAGCATCACGTGGGGCCCTTACATGTCGATAGCAGGGGTTGGCTGGCCTGATCAGGTGACCCTGGAATATACTAGTGACTGGACGCGGTGCTCGGCTCAGATGCCGTCTGGATGTCGTTAGGGATAGAGCTGCTGCCTTTCAGGGACAGTTTTAGGGCCTGCATTTAGTTCTCTGTTAGGCAGGAATCACCCACAAAGAACCCAACAGCCCTTCTAAGGGCTAGAAGACATTTTTTTTTGGTCTCCTGGCTTGGCTGGCTGGCACTAGTAGTGCAGCTATCGCCATATATAACCCCCTTTTTTTATGTTATATCTCAGTGATACAAATCCATTGCACACAGCAGTGTGGAACCATTCTGTGTGTCACAGTTCAGCACACTCACTCCAATCCATATATACTGTCCAGGTGACACTTTCTGTACGTCACAGAATACAACCAAGTCATTTGCTACCAATAACGTATACAGCTTGATCCAAAAAATCTTTGTGCGACATTTGTCTGGGTCGCAGTCTAAATAGCCACCGTTAACAGGGTGTGAGTTAGGTCTCCGATTGTTCCTGCACGTCACGTTCCCAAAAAAACAAAATTTAAAAAAATATATAAAAAACAAAATATAAAAAAAAATTAGTTTTTTAGTTGTTTTAGCTCAGTGATACAAATCCATTTTACTTAGCTGCGTGTAACCTTTCTGTGTGTCACAGTTCAGCACACTCGCTCCAATCCGTATATACTGTCCAGGTGACACTTTCTGTACGTCACAGAATACAACCAAGTCATTTGCTACCAATAACGTATACAGCTTGATCCAAAAAACTCTCTGTGCGACATTTGTCTGGGTCACAGTCTAAATAGCCACCGTTAACAGGGTGTGAGTTAGGTCTCCGATACTTCCTGCATGTCACGTTCCCAAAAAAACTAAATTTAAAAAAAAATATAAAAAACAAAATATAAAAAAAAATTAGTTTTTTTGTTGTTTTATCTCAGTGATACAAATCCATTTTACTCAGCTGCGTGTAACCTTTCTGTGTGTCACAGTTCAGCACACTCTCTCCAATCCGTATATACTGTCCAGGTGACACTTTCTGTACGTCACAGAATACAACCAAGTCATTTGCTACCAATAACGTATACAGCTTGATCCAAAAAACTCTCTGTGCGACATTTGTCTGGGTTGTAGTCTAAATAGCCACTGTTAACAGGGTGTGAGTTAGGTCTCCGACAGTTCCTGCACGTCACGTTCCCAAAAAAAAAAAAATTAAAAAAATATATAAAAAACAAAATATATAAAAAAATTATTTTTTTTGTTGTTTTAGCTCAGTGATACAAATCCATTTTACTCAGCTGCGTGTAACCTTTCTGTGTGTCACAGTTCAGCACACTTGCTCCAATCCGTATATACTGTCCAGGTGACACTTTCTGTACGTCACAGAATACAACCAAGTCATTTGCTACCAATAACGTATACAGCTTGATCCAAAAAATCTCTGGGCGACATTTGTCTGGGTCGCAGTCTAAATAGCCACCATTTACAGGGTGTGAGTTAGGTCTCCGATAGTTCCTGCACGTCACGTTCCCAAAAAAACAAAATTAAAAAAAAATATATAAAAAACAAAATATAAAAAAAAACTTAGTTTTTTTGTAGTTTTAGCTCAGTGATACAAATCCATTTTACTCAGCTGCGTGTAACCTTTCTGTGTGTCACAGTTCAGCACACTCGCTCCAATCCGTATATTCTGTCCAGGTGACACTTTCTGTACGTCACGTAATTAAACAAGACTGAACAAGTTTGTGGGTTTCAGTACACCAGGCCCGCTTATTTTATTTTTTTTATATCATACACTTATATACAAAAAATGTTGAACCCCAGGGCTAAGGGTCGAGGACGAGGGCGTGGGCGTGGGCATTCAATTACTGCAGGGGGCAGAGGCCGTGCTCCTGGGCAGGGTGAGACAGTACCTGCTGATGAGGGAGCAGGGGAACGCCGCAGAGCTACACTCCCTAGCTCCCATGTCTCAACTTACAGGGACACGTGGTAGAGGACTGTTGAAACCACAACAGTGTGAACAGCTGATCTCGTGGATTGCAGACAATGCTTCAAGTAATTTGTCCACCAGTCAGTCTTTTACGCAGTCCACCCACGTTACCCAAGGGAGCACTCCTCTGGCTCCTCCACCTCAACCTCCTATCCCCCAGTCTGCCCCCTCCCAGGAAAATTTGGAATGCGATCCGGCATACTCTCAGGAACTGTTTTCTGGACCCTTCCCAGAGTCACAAACCACTTCTCAGGTTGCTGCTGACCTCGTTCCCGATGCCCAAGTTTTCCAACTGTCGCAGTCTGTGGGTGATGATGATGATGACAATGTTGAGTTAGTGAAAAAAGTTTGTAAAGAGGTGTCAGACGATGAGGAGACACGGTTGTCAGACAGTGGTGAAGTTGTTGTTAGGGGAGGAATTCCGAGGGGGGAGAAGACTGAGGAATCGGAGGATGACGAGGTGACTGACCCAAGCTGGGTTGATATGCCGAGTGAAGACAGTGCTTCTGAGGCGGAGGCGAGTGCTGCACCAGAACAGGTTGTAAGAGGCAGTGGTGTGGCCAGAGGGAGAAGCAGGGCCAGAGCTGGTGCATCAGCAGCAACTGTTTCACGTAGTGAAGCTCACGTGGCGAGGCCTAGATGTTCGCAAGTCTGGAGGTTCTTTAAAGAAAGTGAGGATGACCGACGGACTGTGGTGTGCAACCTGTGCCACACCAGGATCAGCAGGGGTGCCACCACTACAAGCCTAACCACCACCAGCATGCGCAGGCATATGAGTGCTAAACACCCCACTCAATTGAACCAAGGCCTTTCACCACCTCCTGCGGGTCACACCACTGCTCCTTCCCCTGTGTCACTCGCTGCCTCTGCTAGTCAACCCCATGCGTCACTCACTGCCTCTGCTAGTAAACCCCCTGCCCAGGACCCCGGCACGAGCGCCTCACGCCGGAAAACCACACCTTCGCCTCCATGATCCTCCACAGTGTCCACCAACGTGTCCCAGCGCAGCGTTCAGCTGTCTTTACAGCAGACGCTGGAGCGCAAGAGGAAATACATTTCCACCCACCCACATACCCAAGCCCTCAACGTCCACATCTCCAAATTGCTTAGCCTGGAGATGCTGCCCTATAGGCTGGTAGAGACCGAGGCCTTTCGAAATCTCATGGCGGTGGCTGCCCCTCGGTATTCGGTCCCCAGCCGCCACTATTTTTCCCGATGTGCCGTCCCAGCCCTAAACCAGCACGTGTCACAGAACATCATCCGTGCCCTGACCAACGCTGTTTCTGAGAAGGTCCACCTAACCACGGACACGTGGACAAGTGCTGCCGGGAAGGGACACTTAATTTCACTGACGGCACATTGAGTTAACCTGGTGGAGGCTGGGACCGAGAATGACCCTGGGGCCGCTCATGTACTGCCCACACCGAGGATTGCGGGGCCTACCTCGGTCACGGTCTCTCAGACGTACTATGCCTCCTCCTCCTTCTCCGACCCCTCCTCCTCCTCCACCGAATTACCATCCGTGGGCACGGCGCCTTCAGTCTGTAGCTCTAATTACTGGGTGTTCACTCTCCTGGACCCACGGTACAAGCAGAACCTTTCCACTCTCATCCCTGCAGAGGAAAGGAGTATGAGAGTGAATAGATATCAACAGGCCCTGGTGCACAAGCTGAAACAATTCTTCCCATCTGTTGCCGCTAGCGGCAGAGGGCATGGTTCTGTGGGCCAAGTAGCGGGGGAGAGCAGGCGAGCAGGCAGCTTGTCCAGCACTGGCAGGGGAACGCTCTCCAAGGCCTTTGCCAGTTTTATGTCACCCCAGCAAGACACTGTCACCTGTCCCCAGTCTAGGCAGAGTAGGGGGGAGCTGTACAGAAAGATGGTGAGGGAGTACCTAGCTGACCATACCAATGTCCATAGCGATCACTCTGCTCCATACAACTACTGGGTTTCAAAGCTGGACACGTGGCCTGAACTGGCACTGTACGCCTTGGAGGTGCTGGCCTGCCCTGCCGCTAGCGTGCTGTCAGAGCGGGTATTCAGTGCAGCTGGTGGCATCATCACAGATAAGCGTACACGCCTGTCAACTGACAGCGCTGACAGGCTGACGCTTATTAAAATGAACAAAGCCTGGATTTCACCGGAATTCAAATCTCCTCCGGGGGGAAAGCAGCTAAAGATTTAAATAACTTATGTATCCGATTCCTCTTCTCTACTCCTCCTACTCCTCCTCCTCCTCCATATCGTCTTTGCCTAACGCTGACCCAAAAAACACCATTTTTTTCCCAACTGGCACTCTTTTACCACAATTTTTCAGGAGGGCCCCCTACAGGCCCTCTATTCAAACAATTTTTCCAGAGGTCCACCTACAGGCCCTCTCTCCAAAAAATTTTTCCAGAGGTCCACCTACAGGCCCTCTCTTCAAACAATTTTTCAGGAGGGCCCCCTACAGGCCCTCTATTCAAACAATTTTTCCGGAGGTCCACCTACAGGCCCTCTGTCCAAACAATTTTTCCGGAGGTCCACCTACAGGCCCTCTCTCCAAACAATTTTTCCAGAGGTCCACCTACAGGCCCTCTCTCCAAACAATTTTTCCGGAGGTCCACCTATAGGCCCTCTCTCCAGTTCCAGTTTCCAGTTTTATTTGCGCAAACTGCGTAAATTATTATTTTTGGGATAGGTGTGAAAAATAATATTACCTGCGTATCTATATTGCCCAACATTGGATACGGTAGCAAGTAGAAGACCAAACACATGCTGCCAACAGGGTTCCGCAAATTCCTGGTCCACAATGTCAAGGAGGTGACGAACCCCAACGCCAGACTGCGCAGAGAAGATAACGAATAAATATCTCTGGTTATTTTTGCTAAATAAAAGTTAAATAAAGACCAAAAAAAATTGATCTGTTCCTGTGCTTGATCCACCCAAGTTGAATCTGTCCCATCATGAGAAAGTCCCCCCAAGGAGTCCCCACTGTAACTTGCTTCCCATACAACTACCTCACCCCCCGACACCTGTGTCTCGCCATTGTCCACCACCTCCTCAGACAACACTGGTAAATCCACACTGTCAGCACACGGAAACAGCAAAAGGTCTTGCGAATTGGGGCAGAGAATGTTCTGGGCTAGCACATCAGGGAAGGGTTGACTATGGGGTTCCAGGGAGTACGTGACCACATGCAATATCCATTTAAAAGTCATGCCACACTTGATCGAGCTCATAATTGACAATTGTACCAGTTGATGCTAAATTTTTAAGTTGGGGTCCTGCGTCGTCATTCTAACTACATCCGGCTGTTGTCACCACCACACACGCTAGCCCAGGGGGCACTCCTCTGGCTCTTCCAGCTCAACCTCCTTCCACCCAGCCTGCCCCCCCACCTACAGGCCCTCTCTCCAGTTCCAGTTTCCAGTTTTATTTGCGCAAACTGCATACATTTTTTTTTTGGGGATTGGTGTGAAAAATAATATTACCTGCGTATCTATATTGCCCAACATTGGATACGGTAGCAAGTAGAAAACCAAACACATGCTGCCCACAGGGTTCCGCAAATTCCTGGTCCACAATGTCAAGGAGCTCGAGGTTCTGTTGATGAGCAACAAGTCCTTCTGTGCTGAAATCGCCGACAACGTCTCCATCTAAGAACCTAAAGACCATTGTGGAGAGAGCGGCACAGCTCGCCATCAAAGTGACGAACCCCAACGCCAGACTGCGCAGAGAAGATAACGAATAAATATCTCTGGTTATTTTTGCTAAATAAAAGTTAAATAAAGACCAAAAAAATTGATCTGTTCCTGTGCCTGATCCACCCAAGTTGAATCTGTCCCATCATGAGAAAGTCCCCCCAAGGAGTCCCCACTGTAACTTGCTTCCCATACAACTACCTCACCCCCTGACACCTGTGTCTCGCCATTGTCCACCACCTCCTCAGACAACACTGGTAAATCCACACTGTCAGCACACGGAAACAGCAAAAGGTCTTGCGAATTGGGGCAGAGAATGTTCTGGGCTAGCACATCAGGGAAGGGGTGACTATGGGGTTCCAGGGAGTGCGTGACCACATGCAATATCCATTTAAAAGTCATGCCACACTTGATCGAGCTCATAATTGACAATTGTACCGGTTGATGCTAAATTTTTAAGTTGGGGTCCTGCGTCGTCATTCTAAATCCATCTGGCTGTTATCACCACCACACACGCTAGCCCAGGGGGCAGTCCTCTGGCTCTTCCAGCGAAACCTCCTTCCCCCCACCTACAGGCCCTCTCTCCAAACAATTTACCCGGATAGGGGACGTATTAGATATTGTACTGATGTTTTTTGTTTTTCTTCTTTTAATTGCCTCCTGACCTGTGATAGGCAGAGCATGGACACGTCCCCTTAGCTGCAGTGGGGAAGACACTCCCCTGGCCAGAGCAAGCTCTTTTTCCATTTTCCGTGTTTGAAAAATCCATGAAATATAGGGTCCCAAGATAGGGGACGTATACGGTATTAAACTGAGAAGAATCGATACCATACCGGTTGATGCTACAGTTTTTCAAAATCCATTCCGGCTGTTGTCACCACCACACACGTTAGCCCAGGGGGCACTCCTCTGGCTCTTCCGGCGAAACCTCCTTCCCCCCCACCTACAGGCCCTCTCTCCAAACAATTTACCCGGGTAGGGGACATATTAGATATTGTACTGATTTTTTTTTTGTTCTTCTTTTAATTGCCTCCTGCGATAGACGGGAATCAAACCCGGGTCAACTGCTTGGGAAGCAGCTATGATCACCACTTTACCACCAACAGCCACAGCAACTGATAAGAACAGATACTAAACTTGATGTCAGCTGCAGTGCCAGCATGAGCAGTGGTGTCACCTGCAGGCGGTGATGGACCTTCGTTCCACCTAGTTTGGTGTTTCCCTAACATGTGATGGGTATTTGCCTCGCCTTTCTTGGTCTGGGTGAGCACAATTGCCATGAGGGTAACCACCAGGCTGTTGCCTGAGAATTTGGGGTAATGGTGGGATTAAGCAGCCTCAGAGTCATCCATGCATGCTGCCCCTGCTGTTTCCTGTCCATTTCTGTGGTGTTTCCATCATTTTCTGAGGTTTCCAGGTTTTCACCCAGCCTTCCCTAGGCAGAGCCTTGGTCCCCTGCAAAAATGCTCGAGTCTCCCATTGACTTCAATGGGGTTCGTTATTCGAAACGAGCACCCGAGCATCGGGAAAAATTCGACTCGAATAACGAGCACCCGAGCATTTTAGTGCTCGCTCATCTCTACTGATTACTATAAGGTTAATCCTGCAATCATGTAGCAGTTTTAAAATATTTTGAGTCACCGGCACATGTAATTTTACTTGATGTGTTTGTTACCAAATCTAGTTGAAATATGTTTAAAGGCTCTCTGTTTTTTTATTGAAGATTAGGGAATGAAGATGTCTTAATTTATTTAGCTGTTTCTGTTTTCCTCAATACTGCTATGCTATGAATAATACATGAGTTAACCAGTGACCATATATTCAAAAGGCATAGTACTGCATGGCTAAACAATGAACATCCATAAGGATAGCTTTTTAAGTACATTAACCCTACACACACACTAGGTATATACACATACTCTATCCATTGCCTCTTCAATATCTTTGGTGACCTTGAAGAGGTTATAGCATATACACAATAAACCTGAGATGCTGTTTTTCTTGGAAAATAATTTTAATAAAATAGGGAATTGAACAGCGCAGTGGCCAGATGAGCATAATGGGATTATTTTATTGGAATCATTGATCGTGACCTATCGTCCTGAGCTTGTGGACAACTGATTCACATCCAGTGCTTAGTGTCAAGCAATTGGTGCAAAAGGAAATAAGATTTTATCTTGAGTTGGAAAAGCATGTATGCAAGGAGAGGCAATATCATTGAACACATTGTTTGTACAACCTCACCTTGAATCAGAAGAGAACCTCTGAACATCTGTTCAAAAAGAAATGCATTATGGAATTGGGAAATGTTTAGAAGAGAAACATGAAATGAGTAAGTGGAATCGCAAAATTGGATTATTAGAAAAGACAAGCTAAACTAGATTTTTCTTCTCCAGTGTAAGATGTGACACGAATAATACATACACATATGCACTAGGTTCAAGCGAAGAAAATCTGTTATAGAGTAAGTCGATGACAAATGGTGGTGTCTTGAACTTTGGTAACAAAATGTTTGATCTTTATGGAGCAAACAGATATGTTACATTTAAGCTTTTCCATCAAAATGAGCTGACAAGTTTATTTATTTTCTTAAATATAATAGATATTTTATGTATTTCTTGTTACAGCGTAGAAAATAAGTTCACTTACTATTTGTGCATGGTATACACATAAATATACAAATACACTACATAAAGTATATTATCATTTTGTACTTTCCTTACAGCAGACTAACACCTAATTATCTACATTCGCTATTTACCCTATTTACATTAAAAGATTATTTGAAGTGCAATAAAGGCCCAATTAGACTGCCCTATGTTCGGACAGATTATCGTTAATGAACGTTCATACAAATGCTCATGACCAATAATCTGCAGCTGTAAAGGTTCCACTGATTACGCGATAAAGGAGCAAAACGCTTGTTCATCGGGTAATAGGAATGTTCCTGTGGACATGGTGAATCATATTTTGCCAGCAGCAAATCGTACTGTGTAAACAATGATTCTGTATGGGGGCAAGCAATGGCTTTAGTGATCGCTCCTCCCCATACTGTGGAGGAGATCACTGCATGTAAGTTAAGTGGTCTCCTTCACTGACAAGTGGCCGATTGAACGCTTCCATCCCAACAATTGTCTTCTCCATTGGGGCACATAAAGGGGCCTTAAGAATTGTATTCCAGAATAGCATAATAATTTAATAACTTGTCAATGGTAATTTTCAGTTGATGTACACAAAAAAATAGTTAGATAACTATCCAGATTAAATTCTGATATCATAACCTGCTAATCATATAGAGATGGGTGGCTTTAACTACCTACTCTTTCTTCAGGACTTGCAGATTTATTTCCTAGGTAGTTTCTAAGACTAGGTTCACATCTGGTAGTTTGTTCTAGAATTGTTTATTTTATTCTTTTTTTTTAAACGCCAGAAGCACACCTGACCCCTGTCAGATCCCATTATAGTGAATGGATGTCTGGTGGTGTGTGGGAGTGTCTGTCTATGCCAGTTAAGGGACAAACTACCGGATTTACATAATAAGGCTACATTCATACGAGCTTTGTGTTCCCGCCATTCAAGCCGCATATTTTGCGGCTTAGATGGGGACCCATTCATTGCTATGGGGCCACAATATGGTTGCTCCATGCCATTGCCCCATAAAAACAATAGAACATGTCCTATTCTTGTCCGCAATTGCGGACAAGACTAGGCATTTTCTATGATAGCTGCAGTCATGTGTGGTCTGCAAATTGCGAAACTACATGGGCTGGTATCCGTGTTTTGCGAATCCACAATTTGTGGATCCGCAAAACACAATGCCCGTGTGAATGTATTGTAAAGATGTGAACCCTAACACGAGTTTGATCAGCAGCTGTAGTTTATTTCATAGAGTGCTGTTTCCCTGTTGCTACAGATCATCATAATTTAAAATGAGTATTTGCTAAAACAGATAGGTCAAGGTACTTGACAGATTCACTTTAATTGCTATGTATTCTTCATGAGACCCTCTGAGTGCTACTCTTTTCTGTTATATATGGTGATCTGCAGTATGACTTTCCAAAGCGTTGTTTACAACTTATATCTGACCACTATATAACTATGGACACTTGTCTCAGACTGAAAAAGCTACATGTCCTAGACAGTCTGATTATGAGTTTTATTGTTCCATTTTTATAGTTATTCTTGTATCGATGGTGGTGTTTGTAATGTATTTTCTGGAGTGGCGAATGGAGTGATCAGAAAATATCAATGTTATAGTATATGACCCTTTTGTAAAGTGTCTGAATCTATACATAATTCATCAAGTAAAAGTTTGCATATTTTTACTTAAAGGCTATGTACACCTATGAGGTGCATTTTTTATTATTGTATTTTACTCATTTTGGGCTAAAATCCATTTTTTTTATTGTTCTTTTTGAAAAAAAATATTGAGCCTTTATATCACAAAGGGTTAATTGTTTTTCTAGCTGTTTGAATCCTACTTTCACTGTGTGCAGGTCATCTAATAACCCTTATTTTAAATTACTAAGAGGTCATAACCACTTATTTAAGCTTTAATGAGTGTTTATAAGGTGAGAAAGTAGAGATAAGGAGCCTGTAAGCTCCCTTTCAGATAGAACAGAGAAAATTCAGATCCTGCTAATAGAGCATCTCAGCTCTGTACAGAAAAAAGGACTCCATATTTTTTTATAAAGACCAATTGAAAAAAATGATTTTTACCTCATAAAGGTGTACATAGTCTTTAAAATTCACAAAAGAAATAGTAATACAATAGCAGAGATTTAATACGTTTTTATCTTTATATTCCCTTTTTGCATTTTAGTGGACCTGTCACCATTCCTGACATGTTTAATAGCTTCATGCATTCCCCATGTAATAACTATTCTGGAGCATCTATTCTTATGACTCTAGGTTGTACAATTGATTTATAATTTCTACTATAAGTTATGAATGATTTGTTAGAAGTCTACAGTAAGGGTACAGGTGGGTGTTAAACGGTTAGGGGTGTGTACCTGCACAGTTTTACAATGGCAAAAGAGTCAGACTATGCAGGGACCCCCTAACTGGTTACCACCCCTCTGTACCCTTACTGCAGACTGCTAGCAATTCATTCATAACTTCTAGTAGAAATTATAAAGCGATTGTACAACATAGAGTTATAAGAATAGATGCTCCAAAATAGTTATTACACAGGAAATGCATGTAGCTATTAAAACAGGCATGTCAGGAGGGGGTGACAGGTCCTCTTTAAAGCATGCTAAATGTTCTTAAAAATGCCACTGTCCCAAAAATACTACACGAACAGCAAAATCAAAACTGTGTAAGAAGATTTTTATTTATCTTAGTATTGACTCTAACATCTAAACACTGAGTGCTTGCTATGTTTGTGGGTGTAACTAGCAGGATTGCAGGGCTTGTAGCTACTATTATGCCCAACAGTTAATTGGAGTCCATATCAGATATTATAGACTGTCCTAAATTTCCTTGCTGTTGGAATATTGCCCCATTCTAAGATTTGCTGTTATTTGTTATACACAAAAACATTTCTTATAACACTTCATACATGCTGCTAAACTATTCTATATTAAATGATGCAAGGGGAATTTTGACATCTCCCTATGCCTGTTTTATTGGTCGCACACACCTGTCTTGATAAATCGGGGCCATAGTACCTTACTCTAAGGCCTCTTTCACACGACAGTATTTTTGCGGGCCCCGATCCGCATTTTTTGCGGATAGGATGCGGACCCATTCAATTCTATGGATCCACAAAAAATACTGACAGCACACTGTGTGCTGTTCGCATCCGTATGTCCGTTCCGTAGCCCACAAAAAAAAGAACATGTCCTATTCTTGACCGTTTTGCGGACAAGGATAGGCGTTGTTACAATGGATCCGCAAAAAATAAAAAACGGATGCCATAAGGACGTCATCCGTTAAACAAAACGTTCATGTGAAACTAGCCTAAAATAGAGAGGACACAGGTTTTTTTTAAAAGAAAACAAAAAAAAAAACAAAGAAGTTTGTATAGACAACCCAAAACATTTGAGCAAGAAATGAAGTTAAATACTCTTTGTATTTGATTTTAACTTCATCAGAGGCTCTGTTAGCAGCCTTTGCAACAGAGACCAAATACAAACTATTCTACCAATCCAGTTATAAATGGAAGTTATAGAGACCCTACTATTATAGCAGACTAAAGTTTGGCATTTGACTCATGAGTGTCATATATAAGTAAATTATAACAGACCTGCAGAAACACTGAATTTAAAAAATCAGCATAGTCCAAAATATTAAACACATTAAATACAATATTTTATGTGATGCTTTAGATTTACCATTCACAGTGAACTAGAAGAGTGATTGTACCTGCATATTTTACAATTGCTTGAATCTAGCACCTAGCAATAGAGGAAGTAGGGAAATAGAGACATTATTTGAGTGGCGGTCAGCAGAAAATTTGTGCTTATTTCTAAAGAGGACTATTTTTGCATGCCTATTCAGGCTCATTGGCCTGGATTATTGTAACAATGTTTGTGAATTCCATTGAGTTAGGCAGAATGCTGAATGACCAAAATGTCAGGCAGACTTAATAAAATAGACCAGAAATTCCATCCAATAAGTGTTACATTTTCCACCAGGTACATATAAGATGCAGAACATTACGTCTGATATTACAGTATAATATAGAAGTAGGTTCCGTAAACATGAGCGTAACCAGGAGGCATCCTCCATGTCTAAAGGAAAGAAGGATTTTCCATTAACATTAAGGTGTTTTTCACTGTTAGGGCAGTGAGTCTATGGAGTTCTATTCCATTGAAAGTGGTTACGGTTGATTCCTTAAGTGAACATAAAAGGGGTTTGGATGTCTTCCATAAGAAAAGCTTTTTAAAGGTCTTACTACCGTGGCAAATAATTTGCTACATCTGACAAGTAGGTCCAGTCCGTTATCTATATTATTCCTGTCACATAAATGGAATAGAAATATATGTTTTTTCATAACTTGTTGCATAGTAGAGAATAACAGTAATATTCTGCACTAGAATACATGGTGATCTGGCATTCATAATGCACCAAAACTTCGCTCATCTCTATTTAAACATGATATAAGGTATATTTCAAGAAAATTGATTTTATAATCATTATGTGCAAAATACCTTTCTTGGTATAAGGTGACTCAACAGTATTGTAAAACACAATAAATCTTTTTGTATCCAGGGGAATGTTGTCCTTGATTTTAAACTCTGAAATTATAAACCTTTGATTTTAAGTTAAATTGACTATTCATTTAACTGAAGGCAAATGTAATGGCTTGGTGATATATGTGTGACACTTTGACACCTAGCACATATAAATTGAGAAGGAATATTTATAAGGGCTAAATGGCTGACACTGGAAAGAGGTTTTATATCAAATAACTTGATTATCTATATACGGCCATTTGCTCATAAGGCTAATTTTAGGTTTTCTTGGTGCAATATGTTCAATTCTGTGGTATTTTTAAGCACAGCTAGACACAAATAGTTTTCGGTTATTTTGTAATGATTCATTTCTTACACAAATGTGATGTCAGACATTCAGTACTTAATAATTCATATGCAAATTCCTTCATTTTAACTGCAACAAAAGAAGAAATCAATCTATCAAATTGCAAATAAACATTAAAGCATGTGAACTTTTTTAAAAATGGAAATCAAAGAGTGAGTTTATGGAAAGCCATTATGACAAAAATATTTCATTTCAATTAAATTTGTTAATAACAAAAATATACTTAAAGGACAACGTCAAGATATACTGTACTGTGCAAAATTTTCAGGTAGGTGCAGGAAAAATGCAGCAAATTAAGAATACTTTCAAAAATAGAAGTCTTAAAAGTTTAAATTAATTCTGCAGCAGGACAAAGACCCCAAACATGCAACCAATATCACTAAGAACTATCTTGAGTGTAAAGAAAATAAAGGCGTTCTAGAAGTTATGATATGCCCCCCACTTATCAACATCATCAAGTCTGTCTAAGATTACGATATGAAGAGATAGAAGGATTTGAGCAAGCCTACATCCACATAAGATTTACGTTCAACAGCCTCAGTGCCCAGTTCTTTCAAAAGTTGCAAGTGTACCTAGAAGAATTGGTTCTGTTTTGAAGGCAAAAGGTGATCGCATCAAATATTGATTTGTTACATATTTCTCTTGTTCTTTCACTTTGTATTTCACTTTCTGCTCTTTCTTTCCCCCCACCCCTTAAATACAATTATAGCAATAGCAAATAATGTCAGACTAACATTGACATTTATAGCTTTGGGCAAATGCATGGTTGAAGGGGTTAACAAATAGCACATTTAAAAATGTGACACTTATTGGGACAGATGGTGACACCATGTTCTCGGAAGAAAAAAAAACAGTAGTTTGTTAGGACCAGCGTCCACAAGCTATGCCTTAATGGTGGCATGGATGCCTGCCCTGTCCTCTTTATACACACCTGTTTATTGTCATAAGAAATAGTGGCTTTAATGTACAGGCACCCAATAATTATGCATTAAAATGGGTAGAAAGCCTACCCATATTTATACACACATAAATGTTAACTATCAGAAGAAACAGTGGCTTGTTCTGAAGTTGAACAATTCTGGAAAAGTTACATAGGGGTAATAACTGGAACCAATAGTAGTGCCAGCAGTAGCAGCATAACATGGAATTGACAAGGCAGTAGATGTTTGTGTGGCTGTGTTGGGGTGGTAGTAGTAGTAGTAGTAATAGTTTTAGTAGTAGTGCAGGTTATGTAGGAATAAAGGTAGTTGCAGTAGAAGTAATGGAACTAGCAGATTACCAAAGGGGAGTAGCAGCTGCAGAGCCAGTGGAAGCAACAGCCATACAGTACAGAACATGATGGTAAGTAGGCAGACAGCCACAGTAGTGTGATAAGACAGGTGATCTATAGCTATGGTCAGCAATGGCAGATCTATTTATTGGTCTCAGTTGAGGTGTGTAAAAATTCTCACAGATCCATGACCATCCAAAAGTACAATGGATGTAATATGGCAAAGACTGTGGTTGGTTGCATAGAGAATAGTTATATTTTAGAGAATAATTACATTTTAGAAAAGACATCAGATGTGTAACTGCACCTCTGTTGCCACAGTTAAGTGGTAAAGCAGCAACTGCACTGCCAGTATCTTGGCTAATAGAAAGTGTAGCTTGCTCGCAACCAAATTGCTAAACACGTAGAGTTGTTTTCTGGCCACACATTTTATTATTGATGAATGATGACAGAGCAGAGGGGGAGTCTGAGCGAGAGAACAAGTAACTGATGAGGATGATGACAAGTGCACTGTACCAGTTGTGAACGCAGCCTAGTTGCCACAAAGAAGACCTGGAAAAGGACAGATTTTTCTGATTGCTGGCCAGTTCTATTTTCCTAATGGATCTGGTGATGCTGCCACATGTGCGCAGTACTGCACAACATTTTAAAAATGAGCCACAAATTCTTTTATGGATGTCTCATGATGGAGCGGAGGACAAATAGGAGGAGTCTAAGCAGGAGAAGAAGCAGATGATTATGATGATGACAAGGACACTGTACTGCTTGGGGAAGCAAACAGGCTTCCACAAAAAAAGCCTGGCAGAAGTAAACCAGACTTTTTACGATTTGCAATGCTGGCCAGTTCTATTTTTTATTTCTAGTTCCCACAAGATCCAGTGATGCCCTGGTATCCATGTTTGTGTTTGAATGCCCAGAGCTTATTTTAATCCTGTAGATCTTGCATATGGCTGTGGTTTTGTGTACTGCCTTGTCACAGAAAAAATGCCATATGGATGATACTCATATGGATGATATGGATGATACAGCTAAGCATGGCTTAGGTTTGGTACATACTATAGAAGTACATTTGGCCCTGACAGTTCTTTTGGAGGTTCTGACCATACATTGCCTCCATTCTTTATTGCTGCTCTGTCCACCAACCTTTTCCTCTGATATCACCTCTTCCTCACCACCTTGATCTGGATCCCAGGTCCTGTCAAACACATCATCATCTTCATAGTCATCACCTTCCCTGACACTTTTATTAGACTGTGAGTGATATGTCACTGAGGGCTCCTTTGTCCCCTCCCAATTTCTAGTGCCTGCCAGCTACAGAGGCCTATGAGTTTGTTGCGGGATAGAACTTGCCAGCAAGCTTTATGAACTATGATAGAGCTTGCCAGCAAGGTGTATTATGGAACAACACACAATCCTTCGCTCTCTATGCTAGGTTTTACCTGATAAACCCTAAAATCTACCCAGTTAAATCTCTGTTCTCTCTCTATAGTGTGTCCATAATACAGCTTGATTACTGGCTTATGTCTGCTGTGCGATTGCTTTTTGGCAGACACAGCCAAGACACATGTTTTCAAGCAAGTGAAATACTGAATGGTGTTCTATTGCGTTCTCAGCAGCAGACCTGTCAGAATACTGGCTGTCTCAGAGGCTGTCTTTTAGCCTCTGAGACAATCAGGGAAAGTCCTCCCCCCAGGGCCTATGATCCTCTATCTTCTTGTCATTTTCCCCACAAATTTTCACAGTAAAATGGCATTGAGTGTAGTTTTTTGCGTGATTCGCCCAAAACAAATCGTGAAACTTTAGAATTTTTTTCTTAGACAAATTTATGTGAAATTCATAACAAATTCATTTAGAATCGATTAGATCTGTATTTCAAGACAATTTTAAAGTATTTAAGTCCTTGGAAGCAATAAATGAGCCAGGTTGATATAACATATAATTAAATTTACTATAGAACTTCCACAAAATCTGATTTTGTTTTAAGAAGCTTTATGTCCAAACCCCATCTGCTCAGCTGTTGGGATGTTTCATAATATTGACATAAGTTTAGTCCAATCTGCAAAGTGGATGTCTTTTTAGATATTAGGTGATAACACAATACAGTAAATAATACATTGAGAGGAAAAGAAAACTCTAGTTAAAAATTAAAATGAGCACTCTTTCTAGTGCTGGTTTATGCTGTAGTTTGCCACCCACCAACACAATTCTGGAACATGTTGGCTCATCACTTGTTGGAACAATCTTCCCTTCCCTTATAGTAGGAAAAGGTGATGCTGTCCCATATCCATTCTGTTACAATAACTTGTCATTAACCCCTTCCTGCTATGCGCCCTACGTAATGGTGCAGTGGAAAGTGACTTCCCAAAATCTGCCATACGTGTAGGGCACAGGAGCTGTGCTTGCCAAGTCAATACAGGGGCCTGGCTGTTACTAACAACCAGGCTCCAGCTATAAAAAAACAAACAAACAAACAGAATCGGTGTGAACTGTGATACTAACCCCTTAGATATTATGGTCAATGCTGACTATCATATCTAAGGTGCTTACAGAGAAAGGAGGCTCCCTCTCTGAACCTCTATGATGCAATGGCCTATAAGGCCTAGACCCCAGGCTAGGTCTCATAGGCAACTGTAAGTGAAACACTGACAGTCACAGTGCATTACAATACATTATTTGGGTCATTTATCAAACTGGTGTAAAGTAGAACTGGTTTAGTTGCCTACAGCAACCAATCAGATTCCACCTTTCATTTTTGACAGCTCCTTTGGAAAATAAAAGGTAGAATCTAAATGGTTGCTAAGCCAGTTCTATTTTATACCAGTTTGATAAATTACCCCATGTGTATTGTAATGCATTGTAATAGGGATCAGACGAAAAAAAGTCCCCTAGTGGAATAAAAGTTTAAAAAAAAAGTTTAAAAAAGCACCTTTTCATCTCATCAAGCAATTTACTACTATATATATATATATATATATATATATATATATATATATATATCTATATCTATATATATATATATATATATATATATAGTTAACCCCAGAGCCTTTACAGCATAAGTGGTGTAAATAACTACAGTGGGCCTCCAATGCGCATGGCGTAAGAAAGAGATTAAGGCTCAAAATACTTACCAACACACCCTCTTTTAGATTGAGCACCCCCCCTCCCATCTGCCCAGGACTTTTGAGCAGAGTATAAATATAGCTGGTTCCTACACCATCCTGAACATTGTAGGCTTAGGTTAGGCCCAGGAGAAGCAGTTCTGTTAGTGGTAGCCATCTACAGAAGCCACCTTGAAGCCTGGCATATTGGCCCGACACATGTTTGATCAAAAATGTGCTCAAAGAGCTTCTATTTTACATGTATAGTCGGTATATTACCACTTTAATCCAGAATAATCCCTAATCCCTAGTTCTATTGTTTGCATGTGTAATGGTGTGCTACCATACGTTTTTTTGTTTGCTAATTACAAAATGATGTCAGCATAAAGTAGACATATGCTGTATGTTAATTAATAACTATTTTATGAGGCGATACTACCAGTCTTAAAAGCAGAGATATTAAAATTTAGAAAATAGAGAATTTTTTCAAATGTTTTTGTAAGTTTGGTATTTTTTTATACATAAAGGTAAACCATTGAGACTCAAATTCACCACTAGCATGAATTATCATGTGTCATGAGAAAACAGTCTCAGAACGGCTTGGATGAGTCAAAAAAAAGTTATTACCACATAAAGTGACACATCATATTTGCAAAAATAGGCTGTGTCAGTAAGCTGAAATTGACAGAAGGAGTTAATCCTTTTCCTCACATCAGCCTGTGTTCATTCACTTTCCCCATAGTTTCCAAATATGCCATAGGTGAACATTTATGGTATAGCATGTAAACTTTTGTTTGTTTTTTGGAAATAATTGGTTGGGTTTTTTTTTTTTAGAACTATCTACCTTTAGTAACCTTACAAGTGTTTTACTTGTGTTTCTGGGAAACAACCAGGCAGCTTTGAGTTTCTGTTGGGTGTTAAAATTTAAAAATGAGTCCATAGGGTCCTGGACCTGATAACAATTACAACAGCTTATATCTCATTCCCCACTGCTACGTCAGAAATAAATCAGTAAATTGCTGAGCAGAGATCAAGTCCATTCTGTTATCCAAGTGCTGAGGTTTTTGGTGTGGGAATCCCTGTTTTGAGATACAGTAATTCATTTCAGGTCTGTGGAAGCAAGAAATGCCTCAATGCCATTATGTGGCTTCTGCAGAAAGATGCATGTTAGTTGTGTAAAGAAAGAGTCAGCCTGAGCTTTTATCTTTCTTATCTCCTCTCTCCGAGAATTGCACATCCTTGTAAAATGATTTATGATGAGAGAGGCCACTGTATCAGCAAGCTTTTGCTCTCAGTTTGTTAGGGTCTGATCTCTAAGCATTTTTTACCTTTCATCCATTCTTACAGGCATTTATATGGACACTTTATAGGACATTTGTGAGGTTGGATTTTGACTCTACATCCTTAATCATCTAGACAAAGTGCTATTGGTATTGTGTCCTGGCAGGCAGTGAAGGAGAGAGGTGCATTAACACTTACTACAGTAAAAGTTTCAGTTCTAAATTGTTAATAGTATCAGGCTAGTCCTTGGCCTTATGCCCAGTAAATGAAAATGCAAAAAGAATAGCGTTTAAGGTTGAGTTTCCAAGAGGCAGACTTAATGTGGCTGCTATGTGTGGCTGAAAATATGGTCACGGCTACATGAAATTGTGGGTTAACTGAGGTATTACCTTCAAAATTGTGTAGCCATTGGCTGCTGAGTGTGGGCAGGGTTTTGGCCAGCCAATTTTGCCCTCTTTGTGGAAACCCGGGTTAATTTGTTAGGCAAATTGAAAGTCATTGTAATCAATGATATCATGAACTCTACTGTATGAAGTAATCAGTGTATCTTAGGCAGGGGCGGATTGGCAATTCACCTCACCAGGAAGGTTCCCGGTGGGCCGACTGACTTCAGTATGCAGTGGGCTGCCAGCCCTCTCTCTCCCTTCACACTTCGAGGGACGCTATCATACATATGGTAATGATCGCACAGCAGGGAAGCATAGGATGTGTATTTGAGAGGGCCGCACCCACATTAGCATTATAATGCCAGAGTCATGTGGCAGCACAGCAGGAGGAGAAAGCTGAGTGCTCCTCCCTGCCTCCAGTGAGAAGCACAGAGGAACAGTTGTCCTCTGGGCAACTCAAGATTGTGTGATGCAGAGGCTGGGGAGTGAGGAGCAGATATGGAGAGTAGAGGTGAGAGCTGCACAGGATATTTCTATTTACTGCACAGGATAAACTAAATACTGAGGAGCTTCTGAGGTTCTGCAGCTTAAAAGCAAGAAAGGAGATTTACAGTGAGCAGAATAGTGAGACCTGAGGTTTGTGTGAAGGGAGGATGGTTTCCTCATGCAGACCTGAGGGGCTGTAGCAGTACAAAAGTAAAACATGAGTGCTGGTGCTGTGTGTAAGCAAGCAGTTGTACTGCACAGGGCTGCTGGTGGTGATCCATGCTGACATCTTACATTGAGCTGCTGCTGCTCTCTGCAATATGTGTGAACTGGACAAGTATACCAGGATCCAGGTCCCTGACTAACTTTTCTATGTAGAGGTCAGGTGACCTGTTATATATCCATCACCCAGAGCAACCCTAAACATAAGATAACACTGAAGTCATAGTGTAGCCTGTTTTCTCCACCAGATGATCAGCATTCAATTCAGACTTTAAAGGGAACCTGTCATCACCTTTATGCTACCCATACTAACGGCAGAATAAACTAGAGACAGGTGAGTTGATTTCAGCGATCTGTCATTTATAAGTTAAAAGTAAGTGGTTGCCGAGAACCAAAATCACAAACATTGCAGACTGGGCCTGGAAAAGAGTCAAATCTTCAGGAGAAGAGTCATGGTTATTCATG
Source organism: Rhinella marina (assembly GCA_900303285.1). NCBI lineage: Eukaryota > Metazoa > Chordata > Amphibia > Anura > Bufonidae > Rhinella > Rhinella marina. The sequence goes on along the minus strand of ONZH01029442.1, from coordinate 38,631 downwards.
AATTCTTGCTCTCCCTGCCCTTCTGCTGATGATTGATAGTTTTCTACCTAGTTTTCTCCCTTTCTCTCTAGAAGAGAACTGCCAATCATCAGCAGATGGGTGGGGGAGCAGGAGATTATGAATAACCATGACTCTTCTCATGTAGATTTGACTCTTTTCAAGGCCTAGACTGCAATGATTATGATGCTGGTTCTCGGCAACCACTTACTTTTAGCTCATGAGTGACACACTGCTGAAATCAGCATTTCTGTCACTATTTTATACTGCCCTCAGTGAGGGCAGCATAAAGTTGATGACAGGTTCCCTTTAACATATTCCAGAGTACAAAGAGAGCAGAGACAGCACATCCATTCTTTGTGGTTTATTCCAAGTGCAACGTTTCGGCAAACTAGCCTTTGTCAAGCATCAGCATGCTTGACAAAGGCTACTTGGTCAAAACATTGCACTTGGAATAAACCACAAAGAATGGATGTGCTGTCTCTGCTCTCTTTGTACTCTGACAGATGTTTGTGGTAAGTTGGGGGAATCTTACCACTTCCCCTGGAGACGTGCACCCACCACCACCTGAACCTAGGTGTGCTGACCACCCTCTTCTTCTTATAACATATTCCAGACTTCCACCATATTTGTACTCCATGTCTCAAAACATACCATAAAATTATAAAATATTTACTCAGTGTAAATCAAAATGGATGATTTGCCTTTTTTTTTTGCTTCACCTGATCAAAAAGTCACACATGCTCCAAAATGATATTCATAAAAGCTACAGATCATTCCACTACAAGAGACCCCACACAGCTCCGTAGACATAACAAAACGTTATGGGGGTCTGAATATATTGGTGCAAAGAAATTTTTTTTTTCAAAGTTGTTTTTTTTTTAAGTATTAAAACATAAGAAACTGCATAAAACATAAGCTGCACTGCTGTATTTGGTTCTGCTGGGGCAGTATATTGTGCTGCACTGTGGTATTTGGTTCTGCTGGGGCAGTATATTGTGCTGCACTGTGGTATTTGGTTCTGCTGGGGCAGTATATTGTGCTGCACTGCGGTATTTGGTTCTGCTGGGGCAGTATATTGTGCTGCTCTGTGGTATTTGCTTCTGCTGGGCCAGTATATTGTGCTGCACTGTGGTATTTGGTTCTGCTGGGGTGGTATATTGTACTGCACTGTGGTATCTGGGTCTGCTGGGGCAGTATATTGTGCTGCACTGTGGTATTTGGTTCTAATGGGGCAGTATATTGTGCTGCACTGTGGTATTTGGTTTTAATGGGGCAGTATATTGTGCTGCACTGTGGTAACTGGTTCTGCTGGGGCAGTATATTGTGCTGCACTGTGGTATTTGGTTCTGCTGGGGTGGTATATTGTGCTGTACTGTGGTATCTGGTTCTGCTGGGGCAGTATATTGTGCTGCACTGTGGTATTTGGTTCTGATGGGGCAGTATATTGTGCTGCACTGTGGTATTTGGTTTTAATGGGGCAGTATATTGTGCTGTACTGTGGTATCTGGTTCTGCTGGGGCGGTATATTGTGCTGCACTGTGGTATTTGGTTCTGCTGGGGCAGTATATTGTGGTGCACTGTGGTATCTGGTTCTGCTGATCATCTATGATATTGCTGGTTCGCCTATGTGTTTTGACCCCGCCTACTCATGTTGGCTCCACCTTCTGTCAGTTTATCCTCGCCTACAACATGGGGCCACTTTTATCTTTTTTTCCAGGGCCACTTTAGATTCCCAATCTGCCCCTGATCTTAGATCGTAGAGGGAGCTGAAAATTATGGCTGGAAAAATAATAAAATAACTTCCCTCACCTTACCATGTTTCTGCTCCTTCCTCTTCCCAGGGCTGCCACCAGAGACATATTGTGGCTGCAGCTGTTATGTTCCATATATCACTGCACCCAACCTCTAGCCTTGGCAGTCTGAGGTCGTACACTGCTGAGGACAGTGATTGCCTGTAGCAGTATATGGTACATCACAGCTGCAGCCAAAACAATGCATTATTGGCTGTAGCCTTGGGGAGAGATAGGAGCAGAAGGGCTGGATCAGACGATGTAAGCCATTTTATCATTTTATAGGCCTCACAGCAGATTAGCATAATATTTTTTTTTTTAACTCAGGCAACCACTTTTCTACCATTAACACCGCTGTCAGTTTTCAAACTGGACCTGCGGCATTTCAGTGTGATTTTTGTCTGCGTGCGTCTGCCGTTACACATGTTCTACCTTTCAACATAATATAAATATGATATTCTTTTACTCAATACAAGACAGAACTCCTTTGTACAAATATGAGTAAAACTTTTATTTATCTGGCCACATATGCACCATATTCATATATATGACATTCCAGGTTGTTTCTTTTAAACTTGGCGTACTATGCACAATTGGTTCAAGAATTTCATGACATTTTTATAAGCCCTGAAAAACTACTACATAAAAAGTATGTGAAGATGTAAGCCTAACAGTGGTTTCTTCATAATGTCTTTTTAATAAGCATGTTTGATTACATTTATCCACGTGGCATCATATAGACGATTAAGAGTCTTTACCCTGGTCATCTGGTCATTCAATTCTGTGGAGCTACGGTTGTGTTTCAGAGTAAGCAGATTACAAATAATTGGTTCAGTTTGTACACAGGTTTGAAATATATCCTTTTTATTACAAGATGTTAAAAATAAATCTTAACTAATTAGGAATTCCCCTTCAGTTTAACCTGCCTTCTTCTCTAAGTACTTTCATTTGATTGCCCTTTACAGCTATGCTTCTATTCAGCTTTATGGGAGCAGACTATCATCCAAGAGGATTTCAGTTATAACAATGAAGGAATGTACAGCTGCAAATGAGAAAACGGAATACACGCAGGGAGATGTTTCTGAATGGGGAGCACATAAAAGAAGGATTGTCAGCTCCAAAATATACCCTCTCACAAATCAACTAGATTGGATCTCTCTTATCTTTGAATTATTTCACAATAAAGGGCTCATGAAATCTCGTTTAGAACATATCATTTGCTCAAGCAAACAGTGATAAGAAACCATATATTTATTTGACTGGAGAAATGGAAATATGTATATATATATATATATATATATATATATTTTTTTTTTTTTTTTTTTTTTTTTTTACTAATGCTTAAGTGTCCTAATACAATACATTTTTAAATACATTTTGAAATACTTCTTGTTGGGATCAATTTGGGGAAGACCATTTTCTGTTCTAGGATGACCCCCAAGTAAGTAGGGTCCATAATGGCATGGTTAGGTGAAATTGGTATGGAAGAATTTAACCTTCACAGAGAACCCTGATCTCAGACCCATCAAACACCCTTGGGATTAACTAGAATGCAGATTAGGAGCCAGGCCCCCTAATCCAACACCACTGTCTGAACTCACAAATGCTCTTCTGGATGAATGTGTAAAAAATAACACACACTCCTAAATCTTGTAGAAAGCCTTCCCAGAAAATTGGAATCTGTTTTAGCTGTAAAAATTAGGATAGATAAAATGTGTCCCAAGACTTTTATCCATATAGTTACTAATGTTGAGTGAATCAAAGCTAACAAATTGACTCACCTCATCCATTTGCGTATAACGCAAAATCTTGCATGGGGTGACGTGTGATGTTACCACGCCAGCACGCTGCCTTCAGTAAATGTGGTATTGTTGTAATCATTCTACTTTTAATTGCACTAATTCTCCTCAATCTCTCTGCAGCAGTTGACCCTGTAAACATCTCCTAATCTATATATTCTTGCTGTTCAGGCTCCTCAGAGTTCAGTCCTAGATCATCTACTCTTTTCACTTTACACAGCCCCAATTGGGCAGAGTATAAGCAGATTTGGTTTTTAATATCATCTCCATGCCAATGGCACCCAGATATACACTTCTATCCATGACATAACCCCTGCTGTGCTACAGAACACCAGTGATTGTCTGCCTGCTCTAACACCATGCCCTCTATCCGAAACTGAATCTTTCAAAAACTGAACTACTTATTTTTTTCTCCATAAGCTAACCTACTTAAACCTGGTATTTCCATCTCAGTGTGTGGTACTACCATAATGCCTAGGTAGTGTGCCCGCCATCTGAGTGTTATGTTTGACACTGATCTTTCCTTCACCCGTTATATTCAATCATTTGGTCGCTCATGTTGCCTGCACCTCAAAAACATCTTTAGAGCATGGTGAGGAAGAGTTTCTGTTCTAGGGTATCAAACGCTGCAGAGACATCAAGAAGAATCAGTAGAGAATAATCACAATTTATTTTTGCTGTCAGGGGATCATTAGACACTTTAGTAAGGGCAGCTCCTGCAGAGCTAAGAGGGCGAGAGGCAGATTGTAAGGGGTCAAGAAGAGAGGTTGCAGAGAGATAGCTTATTAAGTGAGAGTAGATAAGATGTTCAAGGAGTTTAGAGATGAAGGAGAGGTTAGAAACAGGTCGGTAGTTAGCAGCATATGTCGGGTCAAGAGATTTTTTTTTAGTAGTGGGGTTATAGCAGGATGTTTGAAAGAGGAGGGAAAGATATCAGAAGAGAGAGAGAGGTTAAAAATTGTAGTTAGGTGAGTAATGACAGCTGGAAAGAAGGACTGGAGGAGGCGTGATGGAATAGGATCACTGCTACAGGTCGTGGGTCGAGAAGAAGAGAGAAGCCTGGATACTTCTTCATTTGTTATAGGGTCAAAAGAGGAGAGAGAACATGTGAAAGAATAGGAGGGAGAAGGATTGAAATTATTTGGGGACTGGGAGATTATTTCCTGCCGGATACTACCAATCTTGTCTCTGAAGTAAGTGGCCATGCCATCAGCACAGAGGTCAGTGACAGGTTCTGGAACATTAGGGATTAGAAGAGAATGAAAAGTGTCGAAGAATCGTTTTCAGTCATTTGAGAGTGAGGAGATGAGAGAGGTGAAGTACTTTTGTTTCGCAATGTTGAGGGCCGAATTGTATGCTTTGATCATAAATTTATAATGGAAGAAGTCTGCTGATATTCGTGATTTTCTCTATAAGAATTCTGCATATCTGGAGCACCACTGGAGAAAATGTGTTTCTAATGTGTGCCAGGGTTGCCGTGTTCTGTGTCAGGAAGGTCGGATTGATACTGGAGCAACTTCATCTAAGGTGGTTTTGAGGGTATGGTTGTAATGATTGGCAGCCAGATCTGGACAGGACAGGGAATAGATTGGGGTAAGAGCTAACAGTAGGGTGTCAATAAGTTGCTGGCATTAACGGTGTGTAGGTTTCTATAAGTGTGAAAAATAGGATTGTCATGAGAGGAGTGAGAGGTCTTAATTGTAAATGAAAGATGATTGTGGTCAGAATGAACATAGATTACAATATAACCCAAAAGAAAACTGATGCAAAGTGTATAAATGGGAATCTACAGTAAAATATGTCTTGACAACTTTTTACCCCTTAGTGCACAAATGCTGCACCTTCCTCTCAAATACACAAAAAGTTTCTGAACAAGTATTTCAATGCCTGTTGCTCATCTTCTTGATGTTTCATTAAGTCAAGATTCCGATTACACTTAGAAATAGATACAAACCGGTGATTCAAATATGAAGTGTGCGGGTGAGATAGAGTAATATTATAGCATGTTTACTTTTCATTTCTTCTTAATAATCTTAAAAACATGAAGAATAGTGTTGAGCAACCCTGAACTGCAAAGTTTGGGTCCGTACCGAACTTTGCAAGTTCGGGTACCCAGACCCGAACTTTGTAGCAAAAATTTGGGTTCGAGTTCAGTGTTCGGGCATTTAATAAAGCTTGTTGAAAGGTTGCTGGGCAGCCAATCAACAAGCTTTTAAGCTGTGGGTACTTAGAAGCCATCACAGTAGTAACGGCATGGCTGTGATTGGCCGGTGCATCATGTGACCCAGCCTCTATATAAGCTGGATCACATGTAGCACCGCCCAACATCTCTGAGTAGTACAGGGACAGGAAGCAGGCAGCTGAAGTGAGGGAGAGTGCTAGGAATTTCATCTGGCTATTTATTCTGTGGGTGACCTATAGCGATTTGTTTGTGAGTGCAATACACCGTCTTTGCACCCCTGACACAGAAATATCATAATTAATCTGGCTGTTAATTCTGTGGGTGACGTATAGCAATTTTTTGTGGGTGCAATGCATTTTTGTACCCCTGACACAAAAATATAATATTTAACCTGTCTGTTAGTTCGGTGGGTGACAAATACCCATTTTTGGAGTGAGAGACACGTGCATTTTATAGGTGGCAGGGAAATTAACATAGTTAATCTTTTTGTTAGATCGGTGGGTGACATATACCCATTTTTGGTGTGAGGTACACCTGCACTGAATATGTGACAGGGAAATTAATATAGTCAATCCGTCTGTTAGATCGGTGGGTGACACATACCCATTTTTGGTGAGAGGTATACATGCACTGCATACGTGACAGGGAAATTAATATAGTTAATCTGTCTGTTAGTTTGGTGGATGACATATACCCATTTTTGGTGTGAGGTACAACAGCACTGCTTCCGTGACAGGGAAATTAATATAGGTAATCTGTCTGTTAGTTCGGTGGGTGACATATACCCAGTTTTGGTGTGAGGTACACCAGCACTGCTTCCGTGACAGGGAAATTAATATAGGTAATCCATCTGTTAGTTCGGTGGGTGACATATACCTATTTTTGGTGAGAGGTACACCTGCACTGCATAAGGTGACAGGAAAATTAATACAGTTAATCCGTCTGTTCGGTGGGTGATATATCCCCATTTTTGGTGTGAGGTACACCTGCACTGCATATGTGACAAGGAAATTAATGTAGTCAATCCGTCTGTTAGATCGGTGGGTGAGGGTGATCACAGACAAGCGCAGAAGCCTGTCCATAGCCAACGTGTACAAGCTCACGTTCATTAAAATGAAGCAGGCATAGATCCCACAGGACTTGTCCGTACCTTGTGCTGAGTAGGCAAGTATACCGGCAGCACCCAGCCATTATAAAACTCCAGCACACTTTCTCTTTGCATTCTCTTTTCCATTTCCCAATGTTTTGAGGCCTTCCCAAATTTGTAAAAAAAAAATAAATAAAGAAAAAAATAAAGAAAACAATAAAACAAAAACAGTGTTGGCTACCTCCTGCTCCTTCACTGCCGCTTCCACCTACACAGCCTCATACACTGCCTTCTCAACCTCCTACTGCACTTTGACCTCCACCTCCTAATTCAAGACTATTATTTTTTATTTTTTTCTATTCTATGTTAAGTCATTTACCTATCCACATTTATTTGCAGGGCCATTGTCCGAATATCCACAGGTCCGCTCATCCCTAATGAAGAACCATAGATTTCTTTGTGGAATAGTGAAATATCTTTAAATTAGAAGTTTGGCTTATAACACCCCTTTTTCAAATACCCTGTTAGGTAATTCGGAGTTAATAGAGTGAGTTGAAACCTGATTCTTATAGGGCAGAGCAGTTGCAGGACCCAGCATGCTTGGAAGTTCTTTGTGTTCAATACATCTTATGTTGACACTGCATGGAAATTAAATGATTGCTGCTGAGTTTCCCCATAGATCACAGCTCACTGCGGGGATCCCAGTTTCAGAATAATCTGTGTTCAGATTACAGACAGGGGACATGCTTACCAGAAAGGATTGACCAAACAAAACCATTATTCCCTTTAGGGCCCATACAGACAGCAAGTGTAAGTGTTTTGTGGTCAGCAAATTGCGGATTCACAAAACACAGATACCGGCCATGTGCATTCCGCATTTTGCTGACTACACATGGCCAGCCCTATTATAGAAATGCCTATTCTTATCAAGGGGGTTACTATCTCTGCTTGGGGAAAGAACACTTTAATTGGCATGAGGAGACTTATAGGCCATTCATGAGCTCTTAACAAGCTCTGCCTATAATGCCACCAGATGTAAGACAGCTATCCTGTAAGTCAATGTTCAGCTCTTTAAATAAGCCTTGAAACATGACTTGGATATTAAATAAGCCAGCACCTCATCTATAGACAGCTGTTTAAGGGTGATTTCCCCTCATCAGTGCACAGCAGAGAGTACTGTCTTAACTAGGTAAGAGGCCTCTCAGGGGGGTACTATCTCTCCTTGGGGAGAGAACGCCTAAATCGATGTGAGGAGACTTATAGGCCATTCATGCTCCTCTGGAATTCTGGGAAGAAAAGGGATGCAAATGAGCTCTTAACAAGCTTTGCCTCTAATGCCACCAGATGTGTATCAATGACACAGACACTGAATGCCTTTAACCCCTTCCCGACCAGCGCCGTACAGTGACTTCCCGACCAGCGCCGTAGTGCTACGGCGCGCTGATCGGGCGGGTGCAGGAGCTGCGCCCGCCCGATTAGCGGCGGGGGTCCGGCTGTGCCCAGTAGCCGGACCCCTGATGTATGCACCAGCATCGGTGAAAACACCGATGCCGGTGCATTAACCCTTCATGTGCCGCGGTCAGCGCTGACCGCGGCACATGCGGTGGGAAGGGGTTGCCATCGGGTCCCCGCGCTGCTGTGACGGGGACCCGATGGCTGAGATAGCAGCCGGATGCCTTCCTTAGGCATCCGGCTGCTATCTACGGAAGCCTGTGAGATCCAGCCCCCTGGATCTCACAGGCAGTGTGCTGGAAGTGTATTACATTGAGTAATACACTTCCAGCCAATGCATTACAATACAGAAGTATTGTAATGCATTGTAAGGGGATCAGACCCCCAAAAGTGGAAAAAAAAAGTGTAAAATAAGAAAGTTAAAAAAGTGAAAAAAATAAAGTTTTACAAAAAAAAAGTTTCAAGTCCCCCCCCAAAAAAAAACGTCATTTTTACAAAATAATCTAAAAAAATTGTAAAAAATAGTGAAAAAAAAAAATAGACATATTAGGTATCGCCGCGTCCGTATCGAACGGCTCTATAAAAATAGCACATGATCCACCCCGTCAGGTGCACGCAGTAAAAAAAAAAAAAAAAAAACTGTGCCAAAACAGACATTTTTGGGTCACCTTGCCTTACAAAAAGTGTAATAGCAGGTGATCAAAAAAGCGTATGTACCCCAAAATGGTACCAATCAAACCGTCATCTTGTCCCGCAAAAAATGAGACCCTACCTAAGACAATCGCCTGAAAAATAAAAAAAATATGGCTCTCAGAAAATGGCAACACAAAAAGTATTTTATTTTGTTCAAAAAATAAATCTAATGTGTAAAACTATCCAAAAATAAAAAAGTTAGACATATTGGGTATCGCCACGTCCGTAACAACCTGCTCTATAAAAATATTGCATGAGATGGCCCCCCAGGTGAATGCTGTAAAAAAAATTTTTAAAAAAACTAAGCCAAAACAGACATTTTTTTCCTTTTTGTCTCACAAAAAGTGTAATAGCAGGCGATCAAAAAGGCGTATTTACCCCAAAATGGTACCAATCAAACCGTCATCTTGTCCTGCAAAAACGATACCCTACCTGAGACAATCGCCTGAAAACTGAAAAAAATATGGCTCTTTGAAAATGGCAACACAAAATAAAGATTTTATTCTGTTCAAAAAATAAATCTAATGTGTAAAACTATCCAAAAATAAAAAAGTTAGACATATTGGGTATCGTCGCGTCAACCTGCTCTATAAAAATATTACATGAGATGGCCCCCCGGGTGAATGCTGCAAAAAAAAAAAAACTATGCCAAAACAACCATTTTTTTTCCCTCTTGCCTCACAAAAAGTGTAATAGGTGATCAAAAAGGTGTATTTACCCCAAAATGGTACCAATCAAACCGTCATCTTGTCCTGCACAAACGGTACCCTACCTGAGACAATCGCCTGAAAACTGAAAAAAATATGGCTCTTTGAAAATGGCAACACAAAAAAAAGATTTTATTCTGTTCTAAAATGCATCTAATGTGTAAAACTTTCCAAAAATAAAAAAGTTAGACATATTGGGTATCGTCGCGTCCGTAACAACCTGCTCTATAAAAATATTTCATGAGATAGCCCCCCAGGTGAATGTTGTAAAAAAAATTTTTAAAAAACCATGCCAAAACTGCTATTTTTTTTTCACCTTGACTCACAAAAACTGTAATACAAAGCGATCCAAAAGTCTTATGTACCCCAAAATGGTACCAATCAAACCGCCATCTCGTCCCGCAAAAAATGAGCCCCCACATAAGACAATAACTCAAAAAGTTAAAAATCAACGGCACCCGCAAACCAATCCATCAAAATCTGTTCTGCAAAATCCATATGGCGCTCCTTCTGTTTTGAGTCCTGCCATGTGCCCCCACAGCAGTTTACCACCACATATGGGGTGTTGCCGTATTCAGGAGAAAAATGGGTAACAAATTATGGGGTGCTTTTCTCCTGTTACCCCTTGTGAAAATGAAAAATTTGGGGCTAAAGCAACATTTTATTGGAAGAAATGAAACTTTTCATTTTCACAGCCTGGTGTTTCCAAATTCCGTAAAACGCTTAGGGGGTCAAAGTGGCCAGAACCCCCCTTAATATATTCTTTGAAGGGTGTAGTTTCCAAAATGGGGTCACTTTATGAGGGTTTCCACTGAAGGGGTACGTCAGGGTCTCTCAATTACAAAATGGTGCCTAAAAACTATTCTAGCAAAATCTGCCTCCAAAATCCGTATGGCGCTCCTTTCCTTCTGACCACTGCCACAAACCCATAGAGACATTTACCACTACATATGGGGTATTTCTGTAAACTGCAGAATCAGTGTAATGAGTATTGAGGTTTAGTTTTCTGTTAACCCTTGCTGTATTGCAAGAAAAAAAATATTAACATGAATAATTTACCAAAAAAGTGAAATTTTGAAATTTCACCTCCATTTTCCTTTAATTCTTGTGGAACACCTGAAGGGTTAACAAAGTTTGTAATAGCAGTTTTTTATAACTTGAGGGGTGTAGTTTCTAAAATGGGGTCATTTATGGGGGGTTTCATTATGTAAGCCCCTCAAAATCACTTTATATCTGAATTGGTGTTTAAAAAAATGGTTTTGGAAAATTTGGTGAAAATTTGAAAAATGGCTTCTAAACTTCTAAGCCCTCTAACGTCCTAAAAAAGTAAAATTACATTTACAAAATGATGCCAACATAAAGTAGACATAAGGGGAATGTAAAATAATAACTATTTTTGGAGGTATTACTGTGTATTTTGAAAGTAGAGAAATTGAAATTTGGAAATTTTTCCAAATTTTTGGTAAATTTGGGATTTTTTCATAAATAAGGGTGAAATATATTGACTCAAATTTATGACTGTCATGAAGTACAATGTGTCACAAGAAAACAATCTCAGAATGGCCTAGATAAGTAAAAGCGTTCCAAAGTTATTACCACATAAATTGACACATGTCAGATTTGCAAAAAATGGCCCGGTCAGGAAGGTGAAAACAGGCCCGGGGTTGAAGGAGTTAAATAGCAATTTCATGGAAAATATTGTTTGCACCTCTGTTGAAATGATTGAAGGTTACTAAACAAGAATTTGTAAATGGCAGGTCCTCTTTAAATGCAATGACTCATAGGTGAGGTCTTCTCTACCTGGCTTCATTTACTTTTCCATTTGGCCTAGACTATAATAAAGACTTTTTAAAGCCACGACTTATGTCTGTACAAAGGTACCCCCTCCACCTTTACCAAACCTACACTGATTTCCCATCCTGCCAAAACCCCCAATTATGTTCCCTTTATTGTCTCATTTTACTATTATCTGCAATGTTACATGGTGTCCTTCAGAATTATTGCATTTCACTTTAATAGTAGCCTCACACACTTATTGTCATCTTTGTAGTTCCTCCAAACAGCAAAAATAACTAATTTACGACCCACACAGTTGTAGTTCTCATTTTAGTGCTGCAGACCAATATTGGACACTGACTTTCAATTATCAGGACACTGACTTCTTGTATGTGGTCTTTGGATCTTGTAGGTCAGGTTTCCTCAACTCCAGTCCTCAGAGCCCACCTATTGGTCATGTTTTCAGGATTTCCTTAGTACTGAGCAGGTGATACAATTAGTGTTAATGCATCAGAACTTACCCCAGATATTCATTCTGTAGGAAATTCTCATATCATGACCGGTAAGTGGGCCCTGAGGACTGGAGTTGAAGAACACTGTTGTAGGCCACAGAGGGATATTAGCCTACAAGGGAGAGAATGCCAAAGCAGGTAGTGCTAAGGATACAGTTCAAAGTAACAGTCATCTAGGGATCCAGGGCACCAGACAAAAGTCTGGGGTATATCTCCTGAATGGTCATTACTAACACCCCTGCTGACAACTGCCAGTTACCTGTCTTCCTTTTTTACTGGCTATAAAATATGAAGGGTTGTTACATCACATGATCACAGCAGTCAGTGAAGACATGCTGATATGAGTTTTTGAACTTTTTAGCATCACATGGCCATTGCCATCATACTGATTACACAAAAAGAACCAGCAGAGGCTGGTGGAGTAGGGATGTTACAGAATATGTGACAGAATATGTAAGATAATTCTATTAAATTTTACAATTTTATACTTTTAGAAATATAAATGGATATCTATAAACCCTGGAAAATCCCTTTTAGTTTGTTTTTATCACTTTTTAAAACTGTAATGCTTAAACAAAGGACATTTAGGAGGCTACTGCATCAAAAGAAAGCTAATGAGAAAAAGTATATACATGGACACTGTTAAGTTCACACAGTTTAGTTCTGTTTCAAATTATTTTAACTGTACACAGTTTAACTCTAATGCAAATTATGTACTGAAACTGAATGTTAATCCGTGTATTTAGAGCTTTGCCAATTCATTAAGAAAATTAGAGCTTAATAAGAATTACTTTATCCAAAAAAAAAAATAAAAAGCACATTTAAAATCTACCTAAGCATTAATTACACAATGTAAACTATAATTCTAAAGTTTATACAGTTTTATATCATGCATTTTATACTGTAAAGGCAGATGCAGCCTCTTAAAAATGGTCTACTTCCCGAAGATTCTATAATTAATTCCCGTTATTTTTACTACTAAACTAAAAGATGTAAAAGCGCTTACTAAAACATTTACTAAGTTCATCTGGCAATGGAATGTATCCAAAAATGTACTAAAACTTCTGCAACATAATAGAAGGTGGTAAAAAGTGGTAGCTTAGACTTTATTCTTCAGAATTCTGCATGCTAAATGTATATTCCTAACCTTCCCCCCACCAAAAAAAAGGATAATACAATAATTATAGTGAAAAAGATGAGAACATGGGAGCATGTAAAGTGTTGTGTATTGAGAGCTTAATTTAAAGGGGTTGTCCGAGTTATGAAAAAAAAAAATATATAGTACTTTAAATCTGTTGGGCAGCAATATATAGCTAAGTTAAGCAAGTTTTAGTAAAAAAAAAAAATCTCTTTTTCCTCATTTTCCTGGTTCTCTTTTGGCCCTTGTTTACATGCAGTAATAGCAATCTCTGCCCCTCCCCCCTCTCTGTAAAGGGAGTGAATACAAGTGCTGAGTGACATGTCTGCCTGCTGGGATACTCAGCAGCATGTTGTATGTGTAGGACTACAAGTCCCAGCTGTACAATGACACTGCTGATACACACAGGATCTCTAGGGTGTCTGTAGGGTGAGGAGAGCAGATTCTGTGTCTCTTTACATCTGCAGCTGCTGTTGTAAAGCCTTCAGTGTGTTCTGGCTGAAGGGGTTAATGTTTTATCTGAAAGAATCCAGGGAGAGAGCAGATAGCAGCCCGGCAAAGCAGGGGGGCGTGGCCACCAGAGTGACGTCTTGTGTACAGGCTGTTATCTGATCTCTGAGGCTTGCGCACGAAACATCACACAGCAGGGAGATAAGCTGACATCAGAGGTCATAAGACCCTGAGTTCAATCTAAGAAACCAGCAGCTTTAGAAGCAGAAAGTGTATGGAAAAGCTGTTGTATTTGAGTAGTTAGAAACATACAAAGGACAAAAAATAACTCGGACAACCCCTTTAACCAAATAAAAAGCATAGCGGTGATAAAATTAAAAAAAAAGCCCAGGATTTCAGGCAAATGTGTCTGGTTTTATAGATAATAAATGCCAGTAGAGTAACAAATATCAGGAAATGTGATAAAATAAAAATGCAGTATTTTAAATAACTATTACTGCCATTTTAAACTCTCCTTCAGTTGAGTTGTTCTAGCGGTCCCCACTAGTATTTATTTGCCAATGACTGGCCTAGTCAACTGATGCAATACATACAATGTGTCTCAGTGACTTAGTCAAGATGGTGGCCATATTGTTTCTTTTGTGTCTCAGACAGGCACAGGAGAAGCTAAAGCAACACTCCAGTGTGACAACCCCATCACACAGCCAACCATTCAAGAGGCAAGAGGGATATTGAGGATAACTACAGTACATTGACAAGCATATGTTTTGAATGCTTTAGAATCGGTTCTCACTTCCACTGCTCCCCACTGTTGCTCTGGTTCCTGATGTTATGCATTTCTTGCCCAAGCTCACCAAACCTTGATGTGTTAAACAAATAAAGAATATTCCAAAGTGTAAAACATATTTAGTACTTATAGATTCGTTTTTATCTACATCATAATAATTTTCATTCAGAAGCTGGAGTGGTGTCTTTTTCAACCGAGAAATTACATGGTCTGACACCACTTCAGCTAACATGTAAGCAGCCTAATTTAGTATTGAAGACATCATGAAACAAACTCTGTATGGTACAGTATCCATCTTAAAATTGACTCTCCAGTTTAACCTGACACTTTGACATTGCCATGAAATCTTCCAGTATGCCTAGATCCCTCATTATCCAGTAGCAGACAGCCCTTTGAAAACTCACAGCAGGGGGGACCATTTGTTGCTTGGGTTCACAGCTTTCATAAATAGTTGGATTTGTGGGTTATTTTACCTGCATTGTCTTTGACAGTGATGAAACAACATAAATTACTGCAATTAAAATGGATATGCACTTATAGTTACATGATAGGTCCAAGGGTGGACTCAGATGACTCAAATTAAAACATTTCACCTGGACATTATATCTATGCTACCTATCAAATACAGATGTAGTATTCCATAGAATATGAAAGAATGGGTGGCGTGTTGAACTATACACCAGATATAATGAAATATATCATTAGGTAATAATTACAGGAATTCAATCAGTATGAAGTAATTATGCTCAATGTGTAAACTGCATGAGATTATCTTTGATAATTGTTTGTTTAAAAAAGTGGTGGGGTCCCCTGAGTAATGTCTAAGTGGTAGCATTATTGAAACATTGCAACATGAATTGTTTGCCTCTCATTTCTATATGCAATATGTACACAATATGCATCCAAAATGTGGCTAATATTAATTATTATTATTAGCATTTGTATGCAAAATAATGTAGTAAGTACCAAATTATATTGTGATACAGGCTTTAGGTATATGAAACTTTGATTTTCTATATGAAATTCTGCACATGATCTCTTGTGATGCACATTAACATATTTCATATATCTTGTTTCCCAAAATGTGTTTACATGGAAAGATCCTGTATGGCTTTACATGGCTTATCATTATTATTTTTGATTGGGAACTGTGACCAGGTTTTTCAACATCCATCATATGGAACATTAATACCCTAATGAAAGGAATTGTCTCTTTGTTCTGCTACTGAAAATGTTTGCCCGTGTAATATTGGCATATCTATGTCTTGTAAAGCAAGCTAATGTTTCTCAGTAATGATGGATTGTCTGGAGATTTCCACACAGAAGGAAAAGCAATACTTGGATTAGATGGATTGATTTTTCTCAAGTTTAAAAAGGATTCAGGTGATCAAAACTTTAAAGTGATATTTAATGTGTTTGTACAGTAAACACATTTTTTAAAACAATAGAGAACATGGTGGGAGGAATAAAAGAATGAATCTGGCCTTGAATTTAAAATAAAGCACTGTGCATAAGAATAATAACATTTTTTTTGTGCCACAACACAATGAAGTCTACCCAGATGTTGAATTTTACTTAAATTCTACACAAACCTTATATGTCAATGTTGGGGAAAAAACAACAATATATTATATGTGAGGGTGGGCTCTCTTTCCCTTGACATATACCTAGAATCCTTAGTTCAGTTCTTGGAAAGACATATTTTTATTGTTACACTGAACCAATTATGTTACTGTACATACCTTCTTCAGTCCAGTCTTAAATACCTTAACAGGGCTTTCTGGACTCTACTTATTGATAATCTATCCTTAGGATAGGTCATAAAAATAAGGTTTGCGGGGCTCCAACACCTGGCAACCCAACCAATCAGCTGTTTCCATACCAGATCTAATCATTTGAATGGAGTAGGTAGGACAGCAGTGGCTATGCTGTGTTGCTGCAGCTCTTCTCCCATTTACTGCGCTGGAGGCTGTAGGGACCAGTTGATCGGTTGGGGGTGCTGGGTGTCGGACCCTCACTAATCTGATATTGAAGCTCTATCCTGAAGATAGGTCATCAATTTGTAGAGCATGTGGAGTCATACAGAGATGTTTACCTGTTGGAATTCTTACACATATGTCTGTCATTTGCTGCATTGCTTATAGAGGAGAATAGCTCTGTGCATACATCATTCACAAGAGCACTGTACAGAGTTCCATACAGTTTCATGGTTTGGAGCCATATACTTCATGTGATGCTTTACATCTTCAATGTCATGTGCCTGATGCCCTATGCTAACACGTCCTTTTGATCTAAATTCAGCACAGTGTTGCCATGAAGATTGTGTATTGATCCAATTCAGTAAAGACATTATGGGGGGAATTTATCAATAGATTTGACAGCATTTGCAACAAAAATTAGCAATAAATCACAAATTGTACAAGAAAAAAATATTCTGTGCTCACCAAAATTTGAAAAAGTAACCATGGCATTAGGGATGAGCAAACCGAACCGTAACGAACCAGATTCGTTACGAACTTTCCCAAAAGTTTGGTTCGGCACCGAACCGAATTTTGAGAAAGTTCGTAACGAATCTGGTTAAAATAACGGCGACGTAAAATATATGCATATTTATTGAGAATGTACGATAATGCATACGCTAATGCGTATGAATTCATAAAATGCGTACACATTAGCGAACATTCTCAACTATGCGTATATTTAGGGTATGGAATATGCCATATTCCATACTCTAAATATACGCATATTTGAGAATGTTCACTAATGTGTACACGCATTAGCGTACGCATTAGTGTACATTCTCAAATATGCGTATATTTTGCGTCGCCGTTATTTTGAGCGAATCAACGAATCAAGTAAAAAAAAAAAAAAACAGCGACGCAAAACTGTACTTTTTTCACAGGCTAGACCAGGATACAAGGGATTATTACTCCTATAATCCATTGTTTCCTGGTTTTCTGTGGAAAACAAGATGTGTGACGCCACCATCACAGCCCCGGAAGTGCCTGAGCGCGCCGACATTTTGTCAGTGCGTCTTCAGACATCCGAGAGAAAGGAGCTCCATAGATAGAGAGGGAAAAGAAATAGCTAGATAGATAGATAGATAGATAGATAGATAGATAGATAGATAGATAGATAGATAGATCTATAGATAGATAGATAGTCAATCAAGTAGATAGATACAGGGAGAGATAGAGAAGAAATAGAAAGGGTTAGTGAGAGAAGCAGGAGAAAGGAAGAGAAAGCTAGATATAGAAGTTAAGGTGATAGATAGGGAAAGAGGCTGAGAAAGCAAGAGATAGGTAGAGATAGGGAGAGGAAGTCATATAAATAAAAAAAATTGTGACATCTAGGGAGAGATAGGGTGAGAAAAAAAAATAGTGAGAGAAAAGAGTCAGGACAGGTAGCATTCCTGTTCCGTGACTGTACACGCTACACTTTGCTGCTCAGCTGGGTGCCGTCAACCCCGTTTAGCCGCAACAAAAAAAGGTTAAAAAAACTCCTAAAAAAAGTTATAAACACAGTTTAAAAAAAAAGTTTAAAAAACTTTTTAAAAAATTAAAAAAAGGTAAAAAAAGTTATAAAAAAATAAAGTTTAAAAAAGTATAAAAAAAACCATAATTTAATTTTCCCCCACACAATAAAAATATGTCCAAGCGTCCTACTTCCAGCACTTCCCAGGCAAGGAGTGCAACACCAGGCGGTGAGGGTAGGAGAAGTGGCAGCACCAGGCCCGGTGGCAGCCGGGGTAACAGGCGTGGCAGCAGGGTGCAGCTACCCCTGACGGTCACTGGTCAAGTAAGAACCACACAGCTAGCGGTTATAGATTGGCTTACCCAATCCTCCAGTTCCACCGCCCAAAGCTCCCAAACGAGGAGTCAAGCATCGGCTGGATCATCTGACACCACCCTTACATGGGACGGTCAGCGAAAGTCCTCTGCCCCGTCCCCTGTTATTAGAATGCCACTCTCCTTTGGGGCACCTTCTGCCAGGGAACTCTTTGCAAACCTTGATCTGCCCTTGGAGTCTCTACCACTTTTTAGTGATGAGGAGGAGGAGGAAGTCCAACAAAGTCAGCGGGTGGAACGTAGTGAGACTCCAGAGGAGGTGTTGGCTGTAAGCAGTCAACAGAGCCAGGGAGGGGCATCCAGTGCCACACCTGATATCCTGTCCCAGCCATCGGAGGAAAGTAGCAGTGGTCCTGACTTTGATGATGATGTCGCTGATTGGACGTGGCGCCCTCAAGCAGCATTATCCTCAGCATCATCGGTGGAGGAAATAGAGGTGCCACCGACGCAGCAACATCCCACTGTTGCAAGCAACCGAGGCACAAGAGGGAGGGGTAGAAGAGAAGCTACCAGGCCGAGATCACCCTCTCAAAGCCTTGGTCCTGAGAGGGCACCCTCAGGCAGCAGTGGCAGTCAACAGCCAGCAAGACCCCCAGTCGTCTGGCAGTTCTTCCGCCTGGGGACAGATAAGCATATCGCTTTGTGCCTGCTGTGCAATGAGAGGGTCAGTCGTGGTAGGGGTGATAATCTCGGGATAACATCCATGCGAAAGCATATGGAAAGGCAACACCAACAGGCCTGGAAGAACCGTGACCCCAATACCACCTCCTGTTAGGAAGCACCATACACTGCAGATCCCATCATGCAGCATCCTCTCACTGGAACTCAGGGCTCGTCAGCCTCAGTTGCCAGCAGCAGCACAGTGTCACTGCCATGTACACCGCTAATGAGGTCCATGTTCTGGAAAGTGCGCTGAAAACCATCATCAGCGAGGATTCCCAGGCCACCACTCCAAGGCTGAACATCGCCTTCAGCCCAGAGATGGATGAAGTGCAGATGGAGGGTGAGGAGGAGGAAGATGTCCATGCCCAGCCATTCCACACAACGCCACCTGGCTTCTCTGCCTCTCAATCACAGGAGAAGATGGAGGATGAGGTGGTAGAGGAAGCGGAGGAAGACCCCAGCAGACCCTGGAACTATACCGAGGACAGTGTAGAGGAGAGGTGCTCATTGTCTTTGGTGCAGATGGGAAGGTGCCTGCGGGAGTTTCTGAGGAGTGACGGCCGGATTGTGGACATCCAAAAGAGGGACCAATACTGGCTGGCCACCCTGGTGGACCCTCGCTTCCGCCGCAAAATGGCTGAATTTTTTCTGCCATCAGAGAGGGAGGCAAAACTGGGGTACTACCGGGACCTACTCACCAGACAGCTGGTCTCTACTTACCATCGAGACCAGCCAGGTTCCCTGACAACATCCGCTCGGGGGGAACCAGCGCGCTCCACTACCACCACTAGTGGAGGTGTGAGAAGTCGCTACAGCCTCCAATCGCTGATGAGTGATTTCATGCAGCCAGCTGCTGAAGAGGGGACACAACACCGGACTCATGGCGTGGACCAGCATGAGCTCACCCACCAGGTCACTGCCTACCTGGATTGTACCCTGCCCCAAAGTGTCACCGACCCCGTGCAGTACTGGGCAGAGAAACTGGACATTTGGCCTCAACTGGCAGAGTTTTCTTTGGCTCTGCTGTCCTGCCCAGCCAGTAGTGTCGCGTCAGAGAGGGTGTTCAGTGTGGCGGGTAACATCGTAACACTGCAAAGAACGAGGCTCTCTTGCCACAGTGTTGAGATGCTGACTTTTATAAAGATGAATCGTGCCTGGATTACATCGGATTATACCACCCCCCTGCCTGATGTGAATGACTAAGTCATCAGTCACCCATCTTGCATGGCAATCCATGTGTCCAAGAAAATGACCTTAAGATTCTAAATATGTGCCCAACGTAAAAATCCGTAATTTAACTTATTAAGTAATGTTCACCCCTTAGACCCCAAATTTAAAAAAAAATCACCTTAAAAATTCCCTACTTCATTCTGATACATTTAAATAAACAGAACCCCATCTCCAAATGTAATGCCCATGGTGTGTTGGCCATTTAACATCTCCATACCAGCTTAATGCCTCACACCGGTGCACCATCCAACCCATACCCCAAGAACAGTACCATCCCTAAAATAATCCCCACGACTATGCTTCACAAAGTGGGGATTTCACCTTTTGTGAACTATAGCCGTGGGGTTCTATCCCTGGCACCCATGCCAAGGAACACTACTCACCGTTTTGTGAGCGGGTACTAACTGTTCTTGAGGTATTTTGTTGATATCATGAGAGTAGTAAAATCTCGCACCGCAAATCCCGATGGGGTTCTTCTCTGTGCGAATGATTTCACGCCTCTCATGCAGTCACGCGTGGAATAAGGCTGTCTATGGGGTATATATCACGGAGGCTGCTGTCCTTCAGCTGTGATATAAAAAACCTCCACAGTTAGTTACAGCAACAAACAGTTGCTGAAAGGCAGGTTAACTTGCCTTATTTACGGGTGCCTTTACAATGGGATGCTTTTTTGGGGTTCTCTGCTGCCTAAAATCCACAGCGCATCGTTGGCTGATTTTATGCCACCTTCAGTACTATGGGGCTGGACGCAAATACCCAGTTCAGCGCAGAACTGCGTATGTCCGGACGGCACCATAGTACTTAACGCCGTTTGGTGAACGGTATAAAAATGCCCTGTGGATTTTACATAGCAGACCCGCAGCCACATGTGAAGGTTTGGAACACACACCGGGCGGCCCCATTAAAAATGCCTATAGTTGTCCATGCGCACGGACAACTATAGCACTTTCTTCATAGGAGCCGCGGCATGGAGCTAGCTCCCTGTCGCCACTCCCGGCCCCATAGAAGTGAATGGGGCTATATCTATCCGCAATTTTGCGGATAGATACGGCCCCATTCACTTACGGTCGTGTGAATGGGGCCTTATAAATTGCCCAGACTTATCCTTTAAGCCAGCTGGTGACAGCACTTAAAAAAAACAAAAGCATACATCCATTGGGTTGGGCGCTGCACTCGGTTAGGACATCAAACTGGTGTATCAAAGATATATATATATATATATATATGTCTCGACAACAGCCATAGGCCCAGATTCAACAGGTTTTACACCAGAGTAGTTGAGTCAATTTGTAAAGCGAGTGCCAGTGAGGTGTCCATTTCATGAAAATTGGACATGTATTTTTGGATAATGGAACTGGCATAAAGCCTTCTTGAATCTGTGCCTTTTTAAATGTCCTTTCTTCACCTCATGGATTCTGTGGGTGAGGTTGTCTGTCTATTTCACCATATCCGTATCCTACTAGACTAGCTGTAATTTTAGAGGGTTTTTTTTTAACGTTGACTGTCCTGTGCTGAGCTACAAAAGATAAAGCATAAATTTAGATTCTGTTTTGAAGACAGAAGTTCCACCAATTACACTTTTGAATTTAGCGGACGCCGAGGTGCCTAAGTGAAGGCGTCTATGACTGACGAGCGGTGGTGCATTAAAGGGTTAATAAACTCAGCCTGCAGCAAGGGGAAAAAATGGTTCTGCCCACGGGGGTGTTTCTCTTGTGGACACTGTTTCTAATTACCAGTGAGAGGGTGTTTCTTTTAATCAACACCCCTGCGTCCTGGTTGGCTGAGGTGGTGGTAGCGGCTAAGGGGTTAAAAGGATGGCCCTGATAGGGGGACGGCCTCTTTCTCCAGCATCTTCACTGAAAGCTTCCCACCCTCCCTTCCCCATTATTTCATTGTTTTCTTTACTTTTTCTGATTCATTTCTGGTTTGTTTCAGTGTTTTACATTACAAGTCACAGCAGAGGTCGGTTGACGATTTCAGACGGAGAAGAAGGCAGACTTGCCCACAGAATGCTGTGGGGCATAGCGTTTCAATACTCCGGGTTATGGTGTTTATGGTCAACAAGTTGAAGTTTTGGAATAAGATAAGAAAATAAAGCTGTGACCGCCCCTTACCCAACTTAAGGTGTTGTGTGTTTTATTGGCTGGCTGCGAGGGTGGTTTGGTGGGGGGTTTAGAGAGTTCAGTCTCGGCAGTTGCAGTGCCCGGGATGCCGTGGTTGCTACGGGGGCGACCCTTTCCCCCTCCAGGGCCCTCTAAGGTGATTTTCCTTTATGTCCCAGGGGTAGGAGTGCCAAGGGGTATTTAGGCCACTTAAGTCTTTGGTGGGATTGTCACGGTGTTCCTACCTCGTGAGATGAACAGGCCCCAGGCGGTGGCTCCGGCTGCAGAAAATTACTAGTAGTAATAATTGAGGGTCGTCAGATGGGAATGATGCGCAGACTTTTGGGAATGGTCCAACGTAGTTTTATTGACTTAACTTTGAATGCAAATAACTCAGTTCATCCTTCAGCTTGGTGTCCAGCAAGTGCAGCTTATTGCTTATACTTGGCAGATGCTTGGAAATTCAAGTTTCAGGCTTCCTGTTCTAAGCTGAGGTTACCTCTTAAGTCTGGCTTCCCTTGAGAGTATTGGTGTGCCTTATTGCTGACTATATTACTCTGTCTTTAGGGTACAGCAGAGCTGAAGGTGCTCTGCTGTCCTGCACATGTCCTCCCCAATCAGGGTACAGGGGACAACTCCCTGACTAAACTGTCATTTCCTCCTCACTGCAGGAAGTTGGAAGAACTTAACTTCTCTCCAGCAGAGGGGGTCAGAATGGACTAAGGACCGTACCATTCTGGTAAAACTACATCTGAATCTGCCATAGTATTTACTGACACCTGCTGGTCCACCAGATACATATAAATGACATTACATACACATATAGACTATTGCGCTACTATGCTGGTACGTTCCTGCCTTGTGAGTAGGGTGTCCGATCTCTGTTATCCCCTCTCAGCAGACAAACAACCTATGTTAACTGCACTAAGCAACCATTTCTGACTGACTCTGAATATTCTGGCCACGAATACCAAAGAAAGCATGGGGGTGTCTTCACTCTGTAATCCCACCATTGTGAAATGATAAGCCCGCAAACGGAAGGGTGGCTTCATTCTGTAATCCCTTCCAAGCACCAAAGCCTGATAATGCTTTACGCTTTGTCACCTTGATGTCTATCAGTAGCTGCAAGTTATTTTTTTCCTGGAGGCGGTGCTCAAGGCCTCAGGACATAGTGAACTAGGAGGAGGAATCTACCTGTCCTGCCAGAGTTCCAGTGAGAGACTATTCTCTCCTGACACATATAAGACACATCTATAGCAGCGAGGATAACCCTGAAGGAATAAGAGAAAACTGCTTGTGGCTCTGACACCTGGCTACCATGAACCGTTAGTGTGAA
The DNA here is from genome assembly GCA_900303285.1 of Rhinella marina. NCBI lineage: Eukaryota > Metazoa > Chordata > Amphibia > Anura > Bufonidae > Rhinella > Rhinella marina. The sequence continues at coordinate 15,079 of ONZH01029442.1, read as the reverse complement.
ACGCCCTCAGAGGCAGCATATATATCTGAGGTAGAGACAAGTAAGGTGCTAACTATCTGGCTAAGTGCATGACCATACATTAAAGTGCATTGGAGGACACATTGTGGCACCTGCAAAGAAACACACACAATGGGCAATATTCTTGATCGTTGCTGAAAGGTAAAATATTAGTGCAAACATTTAAGTGCAAATATATTAAAGGCATAATATAGGATATCTGTGGTTACATTCAAGTCCATCTTTTCTTCTTCTTTGGCTTGAGACTGGAACAAAGTCCCAAATTCAATTGAAATTTGTAATCCACATGGGTAATAAATTAGGTTAAAAATAGCTGAAAAGGTTTCTTGACAAACCCTTTTAAAAGTGATTTCCCAACAACCTGAAAAGGGGGGAAAAAGGATGTGGTGCGCAAACATGGCGCAACTTGGATTATTGCAGATGGGGGGAGTCCAGCCACACGTGTCCATCATGGTGGAGACTTAAAACACGGGCAATACAACAAATTAAAACACAGCCAACAGGTTCTCACCAGTCAGGGCTCAGTCCACGGGGTGGCTCCCATTAGTCCTGCAGTTCTTTGACAGTACTTGAGTGTGGGCTCCCCTTAGTGGAAAGCCGGCACATCCTCCTCGTCGCTGCTGGAGCTGAATGACATAAGAGGGCGCTCCTGCCTCTGATAGGCCTCACGGTAGGCAGCGGCCATTCCCCAGCGTCCTCTTAAAGATAGATGTGGCACTGGTCGGGGCAGGGTCCCAGTGGTCACACTGGTGACTGTGGTAGCCATTTTGGAACGGACCCTGTAAGGCCCGGATGCTCCTGCCGGGCCCACTGGCGACCGAACCTCGGGTTGTAGAGGCTTGGCCAGAGGCCTACCCCGGGCAACAGATTGGGCTGCTGGTGCCTCCTGCATCAGGTGGTAGGTGGCCAGGGGGTTGAAAATAAATTTGCTGCCTGTAATCTGACCCACCTGGAACGCTGGCGGTGGAGGAAGCTCGGGAATGAGTTGCTCCGGCTCGCCGAGAAGAGGTCTTGCTCCTGGCTGACTGTCTCCCGCTTCATCCTCTCGTGGACGGTGAGTAAGGCTGGCGGTCGCGGAGTGATCTTCCCATTCCTCTTGAGGTGCCTCCGGCCTCGGTGGTCTGGTGATGACCTTCACCCGGTGGCAAAGGGGCCTTGTAGGCTCTTCATAGGCGTGAATTCTACGAAGTCGCCCACATGGAGGTTGTGTCGTGCTGGAGGGAGGTACGGCCTCTTCACGGAGCGACGATTAACGTAGAGCTCCTCAGCGGACTCCTCGTCTGTGATGAACCCCACGCCGCGGTCCACGCTAAACCAAAGCACAGTCCCGGTGCGCCTTTCGAGAGTCGGGTCACCACGTCGGGGATGTTCCAGCACCTCGACCACCCACTCTTCTACAACCCTTTTAATAGTCCCACAGGGTAGTAACATTTTTAGTTACCGCAGCAGGAACGATGGGGTTCTGTCGGAGGTCGTTATGTCGGGGCTTAGGCGAGGTGGGGACTCCGGCCACTCGGTTGTGGACTTCCTCCGCAGGCCCGGCCGTCTCGACTTGGACTTTGGCCCGGACGTATGGTGGCTTCCTGAGTGCACCGCTGGTTGCGTCCATCTTCGGGACCACGTGTGCGGCCTCGCTTGCAGGATCTCTAGCTGCTATCACTGGTAGATGAGGCACTTCGGGGTTCGGCACCAGCTGTGCTTTGCGGATAACTTGGTCCAGGCGAACCTCCGCTGGTCTAGGTGTAGGCTCATATGGGTCGGTGCCCCAGACCATATCCCCCCAACTAGGGCCACGCTGACGGGACGTCATGTTGTTGTCTCTCTCTTTCTTCGCATACACCGGAGATGAAGGAGGAGCTAAGGGGGTGGAGTCTTCGCTCTCAATGCTCCCCCCAGCAAGTTCCTGGCGGGCTGGATTGGATTTTCCCTGCGCTACAGGGGGCCGTGCCATGGTTTTCACGCTCTTGAGGGGACGGTTTCTTTGCTTCAGCATGAAGAAGCTGCGCCACTAGTGAGAAAATGGCGTTGTTAACTCTTCTGGTGCCGGCGCGCAGTGTTTTGCGCCGTCTGCACCGCAGCAACTGTGTCAAAGTCATTTTTCAGTAGACATTAGTCAGGTTTTCTGACTAATTCTTTGGCCTTGTAGATAAAAGGCTATTAGTTTAAAGTCTGTTTTAGGGATGGTTGAGCTGTGGCCTTAACGGTACAGGCACTTCAGACTCATCCTGTTCATGACGCTAATGCGTACATATTCAGTTAAGTAGCGTACCTTTGACAACGCTACACTGTATGTTCGTTACTTGAGTAGGAATGTTCGCAGACGCAGTGTATGAGTACGCTAATGCGTACATATTCAGTTAAGTAGCGTACCTTTGACAACGCTACACTGTATGTTCGTTACTTGAGTAGAAATGTTCGCAGACGCAGTGTATGCGTACGCTAATGCGTACATATTCAGTTAAGTAGCGCACCTTTGACAACGTTACACTGTATGTTCGTTTTTTGTGCGGGAATGTTTGCATTAGCGTACGCATTAGTGTAAATTCTCAAATATGCGTATATTTTGCGTCGCCATTGTTGAAGTCACTTGGATTTTTTCCACTTTTTTCATTGTAATAGCAACTGCAAGTAAACAAAACTATACCCTATCTGACTCCCATTATTGTAGAAGCAATTATTCAGCCGTTATAGCAAGGTTCGTTTTAGGTTCGGTTCGTACGAATCCAAAATTCAAGAAAGTACGCCGAAGCGAAGCGAACCGAACTTTTCAAAAGTTCGCTCATCCCTACATGGCATGCAATGAAGAGGCAATGGTGCACATTTTGGTGCAAATATGCATTTAATTTTCTACGTCCCCAATTTAAGAAGAAAGCACTTCAAAAAATTTAGAGATGTTTTGGGAGTGCGCTCAATTTTTTATATTTGCTTTTTGCACTGATTTTAGGAAAATCCAGACTGCACCAAAATGATTTACGAGATAGGCATTTATAAGCAGTTTGGCACAATTCACTCCTATTTTTTTAGACTGGCATATAAAACACACTTTTAATAAACATGGACACTTTTTAAATGTACTTGTTTCCATGAAAAGTCTCTATACCAACACTTGGCAGAATTAAGACAGGGAGATTACATCAGAAGCAGCAGTGCTATTTTAGGTTTTGGGCCCTCAAATTCAACCACTCATATCTCATCACTGATTATTTTACAAATCAATATGAAGTTGCCTTTTTAATGTTCTTGCTGTTCTTCTTTGTTGGTTAAAGTGTAATGCATCCCCATGTATTGCTTATTTAAAGTGTACAATTAATAAGGACTATATATGTACAGTACAGACCAAAAGTTTGGACACACCTTCTCATTCAAAGAGTTTTCTGTATTTTCATGACTATGAAAATTGTAGATTCACACTGAAGGCATCAAAACTATGAATTAACACATGTGGAATTATATACTTAACAAAAAAGTGTGAAACAACTGTAAATATGTCTTATATTCTAGGTTCTTCAAAGTAGACACCTTTTGCTTTGATTACTGCTTTGCACACTCTTGGCATTCTCTTGATGAGCTTCAAGAGGTAGCCACCTGAAATGGTTTTCACTTCACAGATGTGCCCTGTCAGGTTTAATAATTGGGATTTCTTGCCTTATAAATGGGGTTGGGACCATGCGTTGTGTTGGGCAGAAGTCAGGTGGATACACAGCTGATAGTCCTACTGAATAGACTGAATTTGTATTATGGCAAGAAAAGAGCAGCTAAGTAAAGAAAAACGAGTGGCCATCAGAAATGAAGGTCAGTCAGTCCAAAATATTGGGAAAACTTTGAAAGTGTCCCCAAGTGCAGTTGCAAAAACCATCAAGCGCTACAAAGAAACTGGCTCACATGAGGACCGCCCCAGGAAAGGAAGACCAAAAGTCACCTCTGCTGCGGAGGATAAGTTCATCCGAGTCATCAGCCTCAGAAATCGCAGGTTAACAGCAGCTCAGATTAGAAACCAGGTCAATGCCACACAGAGTTCTAGCAGCAGACACATCTCTACAACAACTGTTAAGAGGAGACTGTGTGCAGCAGGCCTTCATGGTAAAATAGCTGCTAGGAAACCACTGCTAAGGACAGGCAACAAGCAGAAGAGATTTGTTTAGGCTAAAGAACACAAGGAATGGACATTAGACCAGTGGAAATCTGTGCTTTGATCTGATGAGTCCAAATTTGAGATCTTTGGTTCCAACCACCGTGTCTTTGTGCGACGCAGAAAATGTGAACGGATTGACTCTACATGCCTGGTTCCCACCGTGAAGCATGTAGGAGGAGGTGTGATGGTGTGGGGGTGCTTTGCTGGTGACACTGTTGGGGATTTTTTCAAAATTGAAGGCATACGGAACCAGCATGGCTACCACAGCATCTTGCAGTGGCATGCTATTCCATCCGGTTTGCGTTTAGTTAGACCATCATTTATTTATCAACAGGACAATGACCCCAAACACACCTCCAGGCTGTGTAAGGGCTATTTGACCAAGAAGGAGAGTGATGGGGTGCTACGCCAGATGAACTGGCCTCCACAGTCACCAGACCTGAACCCAATTGAGATGGTTTGGGGTGAGCTGGACCGTAGAGTGAAGGCAAAAGGGCCAACAAGTGCTAAGCATCTCTGGGAACTTCTTCAAGACTGTTGGAATACCATTTCAGGTGACTACCTCTTGAAGCTCATCAAGAGAATGCCAAGAGTGTGCAAAGCAGTAATCAAAGCTAAAGATGGCTACTTTGAAGAACCTAGAATATAAGACATATTTACAGTTGTTTCACACTTTTTTGTTAAGTATATAATTCCACATGTGTTAATTCATAGTTTTGATGCCTTCAGTGTGAATCTACAATATTCATAGTCATGAAAATACAGAAAACTCTTTGAATGAGAAGGTGTGTCCAAACTTTTGGTCTGTACTGTACATAGCAGATTTCAGGCCCGCACCTATACAGAGGACCCGCACCTATACAGAGAATGGTGCCCCCAAAGTAAAGGAGGGAGCACTGTGCATGCGCAGCTTCCCTCAATTCATTTCTATGGGGCCACCATAAATAGTCAAGCGCTGGCTCGGCTATTTCCATCGGATACATAGAAATGAATGGGAGCGGGGGCCGCGCATTCGCAATATGCTCCCATTCATTTCTATGGGAGCAGTGGGGGATCTGCGCCTGGTGGTGGCCAGACCCTAGGAAACCTGGGTTCCTCCAGGCACAGTGCTCCCCCCTCCAATCTCGATATAGGTGCGGGTCCCAGCGGTGGGACCCGCACCTATAAGACAATGGGGGCATATCCAAGCGATATGCCCCCATTGTCTAAGATGAGAATACCCCTTTAACAGATGATCATGATGGTAAGATTGTTTTTTTTCTGGTTGCCAAAACAGACAACAGTCTGAATAATGACCGAAAGGAATTCCTAAGTTCATAACTTCCATACAGTCATCATCGAAGAAAGCATTTCCATTCTTCACAGACTGTATACTTTCGAAGTGACAGTATATGCAAATTAACTCTATAATATTGAGGAATTTTAACTACGATGGAGACTGACATACTCTCAGGCTAGTAAACAGAACAATCTCTGTAGAAACAGTCAATGCTGCAGCTTCGTGCTTCACAATTTGCACATTAAAAATCTTAAGATGTCAGTGGTGCAGTAACAGCTGATGACAGAATAAATCACAATAATTCACTGCATCAGGCAGATTAATCTGGCCCAGTGATTATCAAGCTGACAGACTGACTGCCTCGAACGCTTAACTCCTTGGTGCCTGAACTTAACATGCAGAAGGTAAAACTCGGTGCTGTAGAAACGCTCTTAGGAGTCTGTGAACTATTTTACAATTGGTAATTATTAATTCTGTTTCTATTCTTAGTTGTTTTCCCCACTGCTCTTCCTTGGATCAGAAAAAAAAGGGAGTTGCAGGATACATGCATATTTTATAGCAGTTATATAAGCAATTTTCTAAGAGTTATATAAACAATAGAATAATAATAGTGGAAAACACAATGCAAAATCCTACTCCATCACACAGTCCTCACCAGCCCTTATTTTTCAGCAGTATGTCTATGAGTATCAAACAAAATAAAGTTGTAGCCTTCACATTTATAACAAAATGTACACATGGATACATCACTTCTCCACTGTCTCCTGGTTATCATTACATAGACTGAAAAATAAATGCTACAGAATGATCCAAAGAAGTAGTCCGACAAATCTTTCATTTACCACAAGACCTTGTGTGAGTAAGTTCAACACAAGCAAAAGAGGAAGACTGAAAACGTAGGTGTGCAGTTCTACTAGCCCATACAATCACCCAAAATCTAATATATAAAGCTGAATGTATTTGTGTATGCATGTATGTCTACACCGTCGCATTTACAATCATGAAATTTGGCACACAGGTACATCAGATGAAGGTTTAAACCCGGTCTCAGGTCTATAGGACGTACCGTTCCTGTGATATTCCCAAATAATGCATTAGCCAATAGAAGCCTGGTCACATGACCCTTATCAGTCAATAGAAGCTCGCAGGTCCTTACTCTTTATATACACACAATTTTATTGCCGGTTTTCATAACAACCCAGCCATTTTTCTTCACTGCTGTAGGTCAGCTTTAAAGGGGCAGGGTGCTGTGGATGACACTGTTAAAGGGGTATTCCAGTTACCATAAATATAACTTATTTTTTAGGCTAATTCATCATCAATCATTACCTAATATAATGTAAATTTCACATATTTACTGTTCAGTAGTAATAAAAGATGTTTTCTTACACTGCTACCTACTGTGTTTCCTCATAAATTACCATGGCATCGACCTCTAATTCAGGCCACCCTCAAAAGAAGGACTCAAAAATCCCACCCCCAGGTCTCCCTAAGTCACACCTTGACTCAATCAGGCCATGCCCCCTCCGATTCTGCAGCCGACAGGAATTGAAAAAATGAAGGTAAAAATAAACTTCTATCAGCTGCAGGGGTGGAAAGGAGGGTGACTTTCTCCCTACAGCTCATGCTCAGATTGCACAGTGCTGCTTTCTGAAAGTTAGCTGTTCAAAAGGACATCCTTGTGTTCGTCCAGGCCCTGCGTGGGAGGACAGATAGTTTGAAAGTCGGACTGTCCCGCCCAAAATCAGACCTCTGGCCACCCTAGGGGCAAGCTGCTGTGGAGGTCACAGTTAAAGGGGAGGGCGCTGTGGATGTTACTGTTAAGGGGGCATCTTGCTGTGGGGGGCAATGTGGGGTGGGCACTGTGGAGGTCACTGCTAAGGGAGGAGGGGACTGTGGAGGCCACTATTAAAGGGGCAGCCACTGTAGAGGTATATGTCAAGGGGGCCAGGAATGGTGGAGGTCAGTTAAAGAGACTGTAACCTATGGTTCGTGTTAAGGGGCGGGTGCTGTAGCAGTCACTGTTAAGGGGCAAGCCCCTGTGGAGGTCACTGGGGTGAGGTGCTGTGGAACTCACTGTTAAAGGTGCAGGCTGCTGTGAAGATCAAAGTTAAGGGGGTGGGCTACTGTGGAGGTCCCACATGGGGGAACTGTAGGGGGGTCAGTGTTAAGGGGTGGGGGGCTGTGGAGGTCACTGTTAAGGAGGCGGTGTGCTGTAGAGATTACTGTTGAAGTCTTTTAAGGACCCGGGTGAAGCCGGGTCCTTCAGCTAGTATATAATAGAAAAGAACTATATCAAAAGTTGCCCATCCAAAAATATTGCTTCTTCAGGGATCTTATCTTTATAAGACTGCTGATGTCTATTTTGGGATTTGATATTTGCTCTATTCTTATAAGATTTTATAGGAGGGTGAAATACAATGTAAGCTGCCAATGACATATATAAAAGATTGTCAATGGCACATTATGCCATTGCAATTCCATAATCACATTGAATAGCACGTGATTAAAGAACAGACTTTTGAATCTTGTAATAGCTGGTACTACTCAGTAATCAATTCAGCTTTTAAAATAACCTTTTTGGACATAGGGGGATAATTGTCGAACTGGTGTAAAGTAGAACTGGCTTAGTTGCCCATGGCAATCAATGAAATTGAACCTTTCATTTTCCAAAGGAACTCTGAAAAACTAAAAATGGAATCTAATTGGTTGATATGGGCAACTAAGCCAGTTTTCCTTCATGCCAGTTTGATAAATCTCCCCCATAAATTTTATAAAATCTGTTGACTTTGTGGGCATGCCAGGCTGTGATTGCAAACATGTAACAGCTGCTGTGTATATGTTTTAGCCAGATTCATTATAAAAAGTTGCATAAAGATCAGGTACAAATCAAAGCAATCTCCACAGACAAACATTTGAAGTAGTATGAATAGTACCAAAGAGCTTGGTGACTTTAAATATGATATTGTCATAGGATACCACTTTTTTCAGAAGTCAGTTCATGAAGTAGCTAACTTCCAAATTGTGTCCATTGAAACATTTGATTTAGGAGGAATAATAGTATGAGGCTGTTTTTCAGTTTGTGGTCATCTTATTTTCAGTAAATGGCAATTTTAATGCAACATTTTAGATAACTGCATACTTCTAAGCTTGTGGACAAAGTTTTGGAAAGTTTCTTCCCTCTTCCAGCATGAATGTGCAAAGTGAGGTCCATGAAGAAATGGTTTTACAGGTTTGGTGTGGAATAGAAATGAACAAATGTATTTGTCAGAACTGAAATTCAATACAAATATTTGAAAAAAAATCTCATTCAGTGTATTCATTGGGATTTTCCAGGTGTTTAAAGCAACTTTGATTTGGGTTGAATTCATTTGAACTCAAATCGAATTTGTTAGCCAATGCAGATTAATCAGACTGAAACAAATTTTAGGAAATTTGCTCATCGCTAGCGTCGAAGAACTCAAGTAGCCTGTACACAGCCTTGGCCTCAACCTCACTGAGCAGCTTTTAGATAAACTAGAATGGAGACTTCAAGCCAGATCTTCTCATCTGTAGCTAAAAGAACAGACATTTCTACAGACACATTCCACAAGACTGGTTTAGTTCAATAAAGGTGTGAAGTACTGTACAAGTCTCCACATATTATGCATTAGTGTATATAATATAAAAAAAAAATATTGGATATTTGATATTGGCTTTCCTCTTTTAACATTGCTCAAAGGTAATTTTCAGTCTTGCTTTATACAATCAGAGCTTCTGTCAGTAGACACATTGCTCCATTATTGGTTGCTTCAGCCCATGTACCTGAATTTGTAATGCTCTGTGCATTATGGAAGACACCAATGGATACATACCCCAATATATTTGATATTTATTATTTATGGTGAGCGGCCCGCATTCTCTGTCCCTTATATGATGTAATTGATCATTAATTAATAATATGATGTGTTATCTTCTGTATATTTTATATAAGTTGTGTATTTACCATATTGATAACACTGTTCTTCTCACTCCCTAAATAAGTTTGATATCTTGTAGTGTATTTGATGGATATGTTTTATAAATATATGTGTTTTTCTTAATGATCTCTAGAGATGAGCGAGCACTAAAATGCTCGAATTTTTCCCGATGCTCGGGTGCTCGTTTCGAATAACGAACCCCATTGAAGTCAATGGGAGACTCGAGCATTTTTTGCAGGGGACCAAAGCTCTGCATAGGGAAGGTTGCGTGAAAACCTGGAAACCTCAGAAATTGATGGAAACACCACGGAAATGGACAGCAAACAGCAGAGACAGCATGCATGGATGCCTCTGAGGCTGCCTAATCGCACCATTACGCCAAATTCTGGGCAACAGCCTGGTGGTGACACTCAAGACAATTGTGCTGACCCAGACCAAGATGGGCAAGTCACATGCGCTGGAACATGTTAGGAAAGCACCCAACTAGGTGCAACGAAAGTCCATCACCGCCTGCGGGTGAAACCACTGTCCATGCTGGCACTGCTGTCCTATCCCCTTCCCCAGAACGCAGGCATAAGCGTCTCCCTCCCCGCACCCACCCAGTAGTCCACAGCGTACACAAAGTTCTCCCAGCACAATGCCCAGCTTTCCCCATCCCAGACGGGCAAACACGCACCCCACACCCACCCTGTCCACAGCAGACACACAGACCTCCAAGCACAGTGCCCAGCTTTCCTAATTCCAGACGGGCTAAGACGCACACTACACCCACCCATTAGTCTCCACACGTGGGTGGGTGCAGAGCCTTTTAGTGCCCCTCAAGACAATGTTTGTGTGCCAGGGCTGGGTAGTAACCCTCCTTGAAGTTGTGGGGGAGAGGCCTCCGGTGACCCTCAAGACAATTTTGGGCGACAGTGTAGTGGCGAGCCTCCAAAAAATCGTGGGTGAGGTAGCAGGTGAACCACATAAAATTTTACCCTGACACAGCATTGTGGTGACAACAGAGTGACCAATTGAGACTGAGGTAGCAGGTGAACCACATAAAATTTTACCCTGACACAGCATGGCGATGACAACAGAGTGACCAAGTGAGACTGAGTTAGCAGGTGAACCACATAAAATTTTACCCTGACACAGCATGGCGGTGACAACAGAGTGACCAATTGAGACTGAGGTAGCAGGTGAACCACATAAAATTTTACCCTGACACAGCATGGCGATGACAACAGAGTGACCAAGTGAGACTGAGTTAGCAGGTGAAGCACATAAAATTTTACCCTGACACAGCATGGCGGTGACAACAGAGTGACCAATTGAGACTGAGGTAGCAGGTGAACCACATAAAATTTTACCCTGACACAGCATGGCGATGACAACAGAGTGACCAAGTGAGACTGAGTTAGCAGGTGAAGCACATAAAATTTTACCCTGACACAGCATGGCGGTGACAACAGAGTGACCAATTGAGACTGAGGTAGCAGGTGAACCACATAAAATTTTACCCTGACACAACATGGCGATGACAACAAAGTGACCAAGTGAGACTGAGTTAGCAGGTGAAGCACATAAAATTTTACCCTGACACAGCATGGCGGTGACAACAGAGTGAACAATTGAGACTGAGGTAGCAGGTGAACCACATAAAATTTTACCCTGACACAGCATGGCGATTACAACAGAGTGACCAAGTGAGACTGAGTTAGCAGGTGAAGCACATAAAATTTTACCCTGACACAGCATGGCGGTGACAACAGAGTGACCAATTGAGACTGATTTAGCAGGTGAACCACATAAAATTTTACCCTTACACAGCATGGCGGTGACAACAGAGTGACCAAGTCAGACTGAGTTAGCAGGTGAAGCACATGAAATTTTACCCTGACACAGCATGGCGGTGACAACAGAGTGACCAATTGAGACTGAGGTAGCAGGTGAACCACATAAAATTTTACCCTGACACAGCATGGCGATGACAAAAGAGTGACCAAGTGAGACTGAGTTAGCAGGTGAAGCACATCAAATATTACCCTGACACAGCATGGCGGTGACAACAGAGTGACCAATTGAGACTGAGGTAGCAGGTGAACCACATAAAATTTTACCCTGACACAGCGTGGCGGTGACAACAGAGTGACCAAGTGAGACTGAGTTAGCAGGTGAAGCACATAAAATTTTACCCTGACACAGCATAGCGGTGACAACAGAGTTACCAAGTGAGACTGAGTTAACAGGTGAAGCACATAAAATTTTACCCTGACAAAGCATGGCGGTGACAACAGAGTGACCAATTGAGAATGAGGTAGCAGGTGAACCACATAAAATTTTACCCTGACACAGCATGGCGGTGACAACAGAGTGACCAAGTGAGACTGAGTTAGCAGGTGAAGCACATAAAATTTTACCCTTACACAGCATGGCGATGACAAAAGAGTGACCAATTGAGACTGAGGTAGCAGGTGAAGCACATAAAATTTTACCCTGAAACAGACAACAGAGTGACCAAGTGAGACTGAGTTAACAGGTGAAGCACATAAAATTTTACCCTGACACAGCATGGCGGTGACAACAGAGTGACCAATTGAGACTGAGGTAGCAGGTGAACCACATAAAATTTTACCATGACACAGCATGGCGGTGACAACAGAGTGACCAAGTGAGACTAAGTTAGCAGGTGAACCACATAAAATTTTACCCTGACACAGCATGGCGGTGACAACAGAGTGACCAAGTGAGACTGAGTTAGCAGGTGAAGCACATAAAATTTTACCATGACACAGCATGGCGGTGACAACAGAGTGACCAAGTGAGACTGAGTTAGCAGGTGAAGCACATAAAATTTTACCCTTACACAGCATGGCGATGACAAAAGAGTGACCAATTGAGACTGAAGTAGCAGGTGAACCACATAAAATTTTACCCTGACACAGCATGGCGGTGACAACAGAGTGACCAAGTGAGACTGAGGTAGCAGGTGAACCACATAAAATTTTACCCTGACACAGCATGGCGGTGACAACAGAGTGACCAAGTGAGACTGAGTTAGCAGGTGAACCACATAAAATTTTACCCTGACACAGCATGGCGGTGACAACAGAGTGACCAATTGAGACTGAGGTAGCAGGTGAACCACATAAAATTTTACCCTGACACAGCATGGCGATGACAACAGAGTGACCAAGTGAGACTGAGTTAGCAGGTGAACCACATAAAATTTTACCCTGACACAGCATGGCGGTGACAACAGAGTGACCAATTGAGACTGAGGTTAGCAGGTGAACCACATAAAATTTTACCCTGACACAGCATGGCGATGACAACAGAGTGACCAAGTGAGACTGAGTTAGCAGGTGAAGCACATAAAATTTTACCCTGACACAGCATGGCGGTGACAACAGAGTGACCAATTGAGACTGAGGTAGCAGGTGAACCACATAAAATTTTACCCTGACACAGCATGGCGGTGACAACAGAGTGACCAAGTGAGACTGAGTTAGCAGGTGAAGCACATAAAATTTTACCCTGACACAGCATGGCGGTGAAACAGAGTGACCAATTGAGACTGAGGTAGCAGGTGAACCACATAAAATTTTACCCTGACACAGCATGGCGGTGACAACAAAGTGACCAAGTGAGACTGAGTTAGCAGGTGAAGCACATAAAATTTTACCCTGACACAGCATGGCGGTGACAACAGAGTGACCAATTGAGACTGAGGTAGCAGGTGAACCACATAAAATTTTACCCTGACACAGCATGGCGGTGACAACAGAGTGACCAAGTGAGACTGAGTTAGCAGGTGAAGCACATAAAATTTTACCCTGACACAGCATGGCGGTGACAACAGAGTGACCAAAGTGAGACTGAGTTAGCAGGTGAACCACATAAAATTTTACCCTGACACAGCATGGCGGTGACAACAGAGTGACCAAGTGAGACTGAGTTAGCAGGTGAACCACATAAAATTTTACCCTGACACAGCATGGCGGTGACAACAGAGTGACCAAGTGAGACTGAGGTAAGCAGGTGAAGCACATAAAATTTTACCCTGACACAGCATGGCGGTGACAAACAGAGTGACCAAGTGAGACTGAGTTAGCAGGTGAAGCACATAAAATTTTACCCTGACACAGCATGGCTGTGACAACAGAAGTGACCAATGAGACTGAGTAGCAGGTGAAGCACATAAAATTTTACCCTGACACAGCATGGGCGGTGAACAACAGAGTGAACCAATTGAGACTTGAGGTAGCAGGTGAAACCAATAAATTTTACCCTGACACAGCATGGCGATGACAACAGAGTGACCAAGTGAGACTGAGTTAGCAGGTGAAGCACATAAAATTTTACCCTGACACAGCATGGCGGTGACAACCAGAGTGACCAATTGAGACTGAGGTAGCAGGTGAAGCACATAAAATTTTACCCTGACACAGCATGGCGATGACAACAGAGTGACCAAGTGAGACTGAGTTAGCAGGTGAAGCACATAAAATTTTACCCTGACACAGCATGGCGGTGACAACAGAGTGACCAATTGAGACTGAGGTAGCAGGTGAACCACATAAAATTTTACCCTGACACAGCATGGCGATGACAACAGAGTGACCAAGTGAAGACTGAGTTAGCAGGTGAAGCACATAAAATTTTACCCTGACACAGCATGGCGGTGACAACAGAGTGACCAATGAGACTGAGGTAGCAGGTGAACCACACATAAAATTTTACCCTGACACAGCATGGCGGTGACAACACAGAGTGACCAAGTGAGACTGAGTTAGCAGGTGAAGCACATAAAATTTTACCCTGACACAGCATGGCGGTGACAACAGAGTGACCAAGTGAGACTGAGGTAGCAGGTGAACCACATAAAATTTTACCCTGACACAGCATGGCGGTGACAACAGAGTGACCAAGTGAGACTGAGTTAGCAGGTGAAAAGCACATAAAATTTTACCCTGACACAGCATGGCGGTGACAACAGAGTGACCAAGTGAGACTGAGTTAGCAGGTGAAACCACATAAAATTTTACCCTGACACAGCATGGCGGTGACAACAGAGTGACCAAGTGAGACTGAGTTAGCAGGTGAAGCACATAAAATTTTACCCTGACACAGCATGGCGGTGACAACAGAGTGACCAAGTGAGACTGAGTTAGCAGGTGAAGCACATAAAATTTTACCCTGACACAGCATGGCGGTGACAACAGAGTGACCAAGTGAGACTGAGGTTAGCAGGTGAAGCACATAAAATTTTACCCTGACACAGCATGGCGGTGACAACAGAGTGACCAAGTGAGACTGAGGTAGCAGGTGAACCACATAAAATTTTACCCTGACACAGCAGCATGGCGGTGACAACAGAGTGACCAAGTGAGACTGAGTTAGCAGGTGAAGCACATAAAATTTTACCCTGACACAGCATGGCGGTGACAACAGAGTGACCAAGTGAGACTGAGTTAGCAGGTGAAGCACATAAAAATTTTACCCTGACACAGCATGGCGGTGACAACAGAGTGACCAAGTGAGACTGAGTTAGCAGGTGAACCACATAAAATTTTACCCTGACACAGCATGGCGGTGACAACAGAGTGACCAAGTGAGACTGAGTTAGCAGGTGAAGCACATAAAATTTTACCCTGACACAGCATGGCGGTGACAACAGAGTGACCAAGTGAGACTGAGGTAGCAGGT
>ONZH01029441.1:0-72227 GCA_900303285.1 Rhinella marina | reverse complement strand
GGGTGCAGAATTTCATCTTCTTTTTTGTCTAGTTTGGCTTGGGGTCCATGGCAATGTAGAGGAAAGAAGGTTTCCTTGTATGGTCTCACTTTACAGAGAGGTTACATTGTCTTTGGAGTGTATTGTTGAGAGGCTGTGATAGTGGCGTAATAGTGCGACTTGGGCGCGTTATATGCACCCAGACATGCTTCCCCTGCTGTCCCAGTTGCATTCCAGCAGTGTTGGCATCCTTTTCTGAGGTTTCAGGGTGGACTTGGTGACCTCCAAGTGGTCGAATTGAGATTTCCAAGTGGCGAGCATTTTTTTCCCATAGACTTTAATGGGATTCGATATTCGGTCGAATAGTCGAATTTCGCGGTCTATTCGAATCGAATTTCGAACTTTCGAATATTTCACTACTCGCTCATCTCTAGTGATGATCCCTACTCTCGGGTCATGTCACGGAATGAATTATACTAGCGAGCTCATCAATTTACCACATAATCTACATGACTTAATTATGCTAAATTACTCCCCTAGATTTCTAACACCCCAATATTTCAATTGTTACCATCGCCTATACTATTAGGCAATAGGAGCCTATATTCACAGATTCTCTCAACCCAAACTAAACACCGTAACATCAGTTATCTACATGGGACCTAAAATCCCCTAATCACTATCGGTAACGTTATTCCCTTTGGAAGAGCAAGTTCTATAAGACAACAAGGAAAGGGCTTATCAATTTTTAAATTTAATACACAGTAGTGCAGTGCAATACAAAAAGAAATTGTCCGATAAAAGATAAAAACAAAAATAATTGCAATGCGCTGCCCCCAGAGCCGATCATGTCCCAGGTTTATAGGAATGCCAAGAGGTGTGGTGTAGTCTCAATAGTCCCTGCGGGTGTCATGGTGCTCCTACCCGGATACTGTCGATTCCCAGGGCTTGGCTCCAAAGCAATAAAGGGAAGAGTAATGGTGAAGGTGGAGGAATAGTCAAGTCCAGACTTTTATAAAATGCAACAGATAGACTTGAATTAACTTGCATCCAGACAATATTCAGGCTTTCTCTTGGTTCCAGCAGGTTTTTGCATAAACTGTCAGGCACACATGACAGTCTGCTTTCTCTCTCTGCTGTACTAAACTCAGCTCTATCCTGGCAGCTGGACTTTCGTTCTGTTCTCTATCTGTGGAGTGGGGTTCCTTTGGCTGTTGACCCCCTTGCAATACTCTGTCTGTAAATCTATAAGAAGTCATGGTGCTCTATGAGCTGCTTCCCTCTGGAGAGTCTCCTCTTGCAGGAGGAGAAACTTTCCGCTCGCTGCCACACCTTGGGATGTCTTTTCAGCTCTGCTGTCTAGATTAGACTGGAATAAACTAGAACTGCAACCTGTCCCTTTGGTAGGAAACAGGACTAGTCCACTTCTGCCCAAAAGGGGGAGAATGGAATGGTAATTTCCATTTCTGCAATATATGCTGCCACCTGCTGGTGAACCAGGCACATTACATATACAAAACAGTTTCATAATGACAAAATGTATGAGGACCTAGAACAAATACATAGATGACATTATGGTTAAAAAAATCAGAAGAAACAGAAACACAGCATGAATAGTGAGTGGGTGCAAACTCCTCCAGGTACTAGGTTGTTCACCAGATAGATCCAAAATTCAGATAATGAGGCAGCACTCCAAAGTGGTGAAAATAGTGGACCTCTTTATTCACCCAACTTGGGTTGGGTGAACAAAGAGGTCCACTATTTTCACCACTTTGGGGTGCTGCCTCATTAACTGAAGTTTGACATTATGGTTAACAATTAAAGACAGTAGCAGGGTGAAGAAATGGTAATACCACATACAATAACGATGCTGTAGACAGATAAAATAAAAGGGATAAAATACAGAATATTAGCTTACTGAGATTCAGCAGTTATATTCAGTTGATATGCAGTTGATATTGTTTCATCCACCTACTGAATGGCTTAGACTTACTGCTGGGTTAGCAGCCAACATCTCTGTGGTTGCCCTGCATTTTTAGTGTCTTCTTCCAGCCCTTGATTACTATGCCCATATGGCTTGTAATTAGCAGGATAAATCTATCTATCTATCTATCTATCTATCTATCTATCTATCTATCGTTTCATTGCATGAGGTAAAAGCTGAAATGATGCTCCCACCCCATGCCAAATTCCCAATGCAACCCCTCCCCCCAGTCCTATTGCTAAAGCCATATTTGCATTGGATATTCATACAGCACCAATACCTCTTATATCCAGTGATATCTCCTCTAATGTAGATGTTCTCTTTCCTAGTCTTCTCCATTTGGACCATACCACCATGATAACTTCTTCCAGCTACATCTAGTCTCTGTACAGTTTCACACACAGACATCCTAGATTCCTCACTTTTCCTTAATCTTCCCCTTCCTGGTTCCCAACAGTGTTATCTTGATCCTACTCTCCATACTCTACCTGCTGTGCTCTCCAATGCCCCCAAACAGTATACTGCAGAAATAACAGTGCCAAAGTCCTCCCCGCATTGCTCCTCTTTATATATAAAGAGGGCACTGCTAGGGGATACTATAAATAAAGAGGGCACTGCTGATAGACACTATAAAGAGGGCACTGCTGGGAGACACTACAGTGATCCCTCAAGATACAGTGACCTCAAGATACAATATTTTCAACAGATAATGGTCATTTCTGACCCATCATAAGTTGAAACTAGACTCAACATACAATGTCTCAGAATAAGATCCAACCAATCAAGGTCACTTCTCTGGTAAAATAGTTGTATTAGTTGCTAGTTAGCAGCTATTTCTGACTGTTATATGTAAGGACTTGTTTTATCTGTCTTAGTTATCTGCTTATTTTTCTTAAATCTTCATTTTCTCTTATCTTGGATGACATTTTGGGCTTTGGAACCAATTACTCAACTTACAATGGTTTCAACATACAATGGTCTTCCTGGAACCAATTAATATTGTATCTTGAGGGACCACTGTATATATAAAGAGGACACTGCTGAGGGACACTATAAAGAAAGAGGGCACTGCTGGGGGACACTATATATAAAGAGGACACCGCTGAGGGACACTATAAATAAAGAGGGCACCGCTGAGGGACACTATAAATAAAGAGGGCACCGCTGAGGGACACTATAAATAAAGAGGGCACTGCTGGGAGACACTATAAACAAAAAGAGGGCACTGCTGAGGGACACTATAAGTAAAGAGGGCACTGCTGGGAGACACTATATATATATATATATATATATATATATATATATATATACACTCACCGGCCACTTTATTAGGTACACCATGCTAGTAACGGGTTGGACCCCCTTTTGCCTTCAGAACTGCCTCAATTCTTCGTGGCATAGATTCAACAAGGTGCTGGAAGCATTCCTCAGAGATTTTGGTCCATATTGACATGATGGCATCACACAGTTGCCGCAGATTTGTCGGCTGCACATCCATGATGCGAATCTCCCGTTCCACCACATCCCAAAGATGCTCTATTGGATTGAGATCTGGTGACTGTGGAGGCCATTTGAGTACAGTGAACTCATTGTCATGTTCAAGAAACCAGTCTGAGATGATTCCAGCTTTATGACATGGCGCATTATTCTGCTGAAAGTAGCCATCAGATGTTGGGTACATTGTGGTCATAAAGGGATGGACATGGTCAGCAACAATACTCAGGTAGGCTGTGGCGTTGCAACGATGCTCAATTGGTACCAAGGGGCCCAAAGAGTGCCAAGAAAATATTCCCCACACCATGACACCACCACCACCAGCTTGAACCGTTGATACAAGGCAGGATGGATCCATGCTTTCATGTTGTTGACGCCAAATTCTGACCCTACCATCCGAATGTCGCAGCAGAAATCGAGACTCATCAGACCAGGCAACGTTTTTCCAATCTTCTACTGTCCAATTTCGATGAGCTTGTGCAAATTGTAGCCTCAGTTTCCTGTTCTTAGCTGAAAGGAGTGGCACCCGGTGTGGTCTTCTGCTGCTGTAGCCCATCTGCCTCAAAGTTCGACGTACTGTGCGTTCAGAGATGCTCTTCTGCCTACCTTGGTTGTAACGGGTGGCAATTTGAGTCACTGTTGCCTTTCTATCAGCTCGAACCAGTCTGCCCATTCTCCTCTGACCTCTGGCATCAACAAGGCATTTCCGCCCACAGAACTGCCGCTCACTGGATGTTTTTTCTTTTTCGGACCATTCTCTGTAAACCCTAGAGATGGTTGTGCGTGAAAATCCCAGTAGATCAGCAGTTTCTGAAATACTCAGACCAGCCCTTCTGGCACCAACAAGCATGCCACGTTCAAAGGCACTCAAATCACCTTTCTTCCCCATACTGATGCTCGGTTTGAACTGCAGGAGATTGTCTTGACCATGTCTACATGCCTAAATGCACTGAGTTGCCGCCATGTGATTGGCTGATTAGAAATTAAGTGTTAACGAGCAGTTGGACAGGTGTACCTAATAAAGTGGCCGGTGAGTGTATATAAAAAGGGCACTGATAGGTACATTATAAATAAAGAGAGCACAACTGGGGGACATTAAAATAAAGAGGGCACTGCTGTGGACACTATAAATAAAGAGAGCACTGCTGGGGGACACTATAAAAAAGAGGGCACTACTGGGGGACACTATAAATAAAGAGGGTACTGCTGGGGGATACTAAAAAAAAAGAGGGCACTGCTGGGGGACACTATAAATAAAGAGGGTGCTGCTGGGGGACAATATAAATGAAGACGGCACTGCTGGAGACCCCAACAAAGCCCTTTTTATTTATAATGTCCCTATCAGTGCCTCATTTTCTATAATGGCCCCCAGTTGTTCCCTCTGAATTTTGATAATGCCTCACAGTTGTGAAGCTTTATTTATAATGTCCTCCACTCTGGCACCCAGTATAACACTAATGTCCCCAGGAGTGCTGCCTATTCCCCTCTAGTGCCTAAAAGTACATACCTCACTCCAAATCCATGTAGCCATCTGTAATACAGTGACTGTGTCCCAGCAGAGGCAGCTCGATGACGTCATCATATGTGTCTGCGCAATGACATCATCAAGTTCACCTGCACCAGGAAGCAAGCAGACTAATTTAGTGTGCTGCTTGGGGCCTACTGCGCTGTATAGCGGAGATGGAAGCTATAAGTTCCAGCATCCCACTCACCTGTCAAGGGGCCTGGAGGGGCCCCTTAGCAGGCAGGGGCCCCACACAATTGCGTGGTATGTGTAGTGGTCAATACCACCACTGGCCATCAGTGTCAGGTAGGTGTGGGTTCCACTTTGGGACTTGCTCCTATTTCCAGATTTAAAGGAGAATAGACCACACAAACATGGCCATCCTCCATGCACCGCTATAGGGCTCTTAAAATAGCCAAGTGCCCAGGCGTTGAGGGCCAGGGAGGGTGCAGCAGGTCACTCTGCTTTAGCCACTGTATACAGATAACAGAATAGAGTAATGAATTAAATCAGGAATGCTCAACCTGCTGCCCTCCAGCTGTTGCAAGACTACAACTCCCAACATGCCTGGACAGCTTTTAGGGCATGCTGGAATTTGTAGTTTTGCAACAGCTGGAGGGCCACAGGTTGAGCATCCCTCAATTAAATATTTCTCTCAGGTAAAAGATACTCTAGTTATGATTGCATGGTAGCACCATTTTTATGATCTGCTTTTGCCAGTTCCATATTTCATGGTATGAACAGTAAAACGTATATTGCTATTTTTAATGTCAAAACAGACCCCACTATAAGTCAATCAGATCTGTCAGGTACCTTTGAGATCCATAGAATGACAGATCCAGCACAGTTGTGAACAGATACTAAACTATGATACCATAACTACCGTATTTTTTGCTTTATAAGACGTCCCCGATGATGAGACGCACCCCAGATTTTAGAGTAGGAAAATAAGAAAAAAATATTTTTCATCAGACCTCATATCAGATCCTCCTATCAGACCCCCCATAAATATCAGGACATCAAATCAGACCCCTATATCAGCCCTCCGTGTCAGACCCCCAACAGACCTCAGATCAGCCCTTTCAGACCCCCAACAGACCTCAGATCAGCCCTTTCAGACCCCCAACAGATCTCAGATCTCAGACTCCCATCAGACCACATAATGGAAGCACTCACTAGTATTCGCATTATAAGACTCATGGCCATTTTCCCCCTACTTCTAGGGGAAAAGTGCGTATTGTAAAGCGAAAAATATGGTATATAGTTTCTATGCTTCTCTTAGCCACCCAAAACCTGAAAATATCATTAAAATCAATCCGTAATGTGATTTTATATGTTTATAAGCAGGAGAAAATTCAATAATTATTCATTTTTATTAAAAACGATAAACACTCATTGTATTTCGATGATCATCATATAATAATTTCAGATTAATCAAGTGTTCCACAAACAAAGCAATTCATTAGTAAAATACAATCAATTTCATGCACCTCTGATTTTTCCATTTTAATTATTATTCAATGAGTCTTTAGGACTAATGAGTCATCTTTAACTACGAAGGAGGCAAAGATTTTAGCTAGGACCCAGTGTTAGATGAAGGATGTTTTAGTAAATACTGCATTTAACCCCTTCAACCCCGGGCCTGTTTTCACCTTCCTGCCCAGGCCATTTTTTGCAAATCTGACATGTGTCACTTTATGTGGTAATAACTTTGGAACGCTTTTACTTATCCAGGCCATTCTGAGATTGTTTTCTCGTCACATATTGTGCTTCACGGCAGTAGTAAATTTGTGGCAAAATATTTCATTTTTATTTATAAAAAAATACCAAATTTACCAAAAATTTGGAAAAATTTCCAAATTTCAATTTCTCTACTTTCAAAATACATAGTAATACCTCCAAAAATAGTTATTATTTTACATTTCCCATATGTCTACTTTATGTTGGCATCATTTTATAAATGTCATTTTACTTTTTTAGGACGTTAGAGGGCTTAGAAGTTTAGAAGCCATTTTTCAAATTTTCACCAAATTTTCCAAAACCATTTTTTTAAGCACCGATTCAGATATAAAGTGATTTTGAGGGGCTTACATAATGAAACCCACCCATAAAAGACCCAATTTTAGAAACTACACCCCTCAAATTATATAAAATTGCTGTTACAAACTTTGCTAATCCTTGAGGTGTTCCACAAGAATTAAAGGAAAATGGAGGTGAAATTTCAAAATTTCACTTTTTTGGTAGATTATTCATGTTAATAATTTTTTTCTTGCAACACAGTAAGGGTTAACAGCAAACTAAACCTCAATATACATTGCTCTGATTCTGCAGTTTACAGAAATACCCCATATGTGGTGGTAAACATCTCTATGGGTTTGTGGCAGTGGTCAGAAGGAAAGGAGCGCCATATGGATTTTGGAGGCAGATTTTGCTAGAATAGGTTTTAGGCACCATTTTGTAATTGAGAGACCCTGACGTACCTCTACAGTGGAAACCCTCAAAAAGTGACCCCATTTTGGAAACTAAACCCTTCAACGAATATATTAAGGGGGGTACTGGCCACTTTGACCCCCTAAGTGTTTTACGGAATTTGGAAACACTTGACTGTGAAAATGAAAAATTTCATTTCTTCCAATAAAATGTTGCTTTAGCCCCAAATTTTTTTATTTTCATAAGGGGTAACAGGAGAAAAGCACCCCATAATTTGTTACCCATTTTCTCCTGAATACGGCAACACCCCATATGTGGTGGTAAACTGATGTGGGGGCACATGGCAGGACTCAAAACAGAAGGAGCGCCATATGGATTTTACAACATTTTGATGGAATGGTTTGCGGGAGCCACTGATTTTTATTTTTTCAGTTATTGTCTTATGTGGGGGCTCATTTGTTGCGGGATGAGCTGATGTTTTCAT
The DNA here is from genome assembly GCA_900303285.1 of Rhinella marina. NCBI lineage: Eukaryota > Metazoa > Chordata > Amphibia > Anura > Bufonidae > Rhinella > Rhinella marina. The sequence goes on along the minus strand of ONZH01029441.1, from coordinate 64,352 downwards.
TGGTGCCATTTTGGGGTACATAAGACTTTTTGATCGCTTGGTATTACACTTTTTGTGAGTCAAGGTGAAAAAAATAGCTGTTTTGGCATGGTTTTTTTACATTTTTTTTACAGCATTCACCAGAGAGGGCAAATCATGTAATATTTTTATAGAGCAGGTTGTTACGGATGTGGCAATACCCAATATGTCTAACATTTTTATTTTTGGAAAGTTTTACACATTACATGCATTTTTGAACAGAATCAAATCTTTTTTTGTGTTGTTATTTTCAGAGAGCCATATTTTTTTTATTTTTCGGGCGATTGTCTCAGGTAGGGTATCATTTTTTTGTGACAAGATGACGGTTTGATTGGTACCATTTTGGGTTAAATACGCCTTTTTGATCGCCTGCTATTACACTTTTTGTGAGGCAAGAGGGAAAAAAATGGTTGTTTTGGCATAGTTTTTATTTTTAATTTTTTGCAGCATTCACCTGGGGGAGCCATCTCATGTAATATTTTTATAGAGCAGGTTGTTACGGACATGGCGATACCAAATATGTCTAACTTTTTTATTTTTGGAAAGTTTTACACGATATGTTTATTTTTGAACAGAATAAAATCTTTTTTTTGTGTTGCCATTTTCTAAGAGCCATATTTTTTTATTTTTTGGGCAATTGTCTTAGGTAGTGTATCATTTTTGCGGGACAAGATGACGGTTTGATTGGTACCATTTTGGGTTAAATATGCCTTTTTGATCGCCTGCTATTACACTTTTTGTGAGGCAAGAGGGAAAAAAATGGTTGTTTTGGCATAGTTTTTTATTTTAATTTTTTGCAGCATTCACCTGGGGGGCCATATCATGTAATATTTTTATAGATCAGGTTGTTACGGACGTGGCAATACCAAATATGTCTATTTTTTTTATTTTTTGAAAGTTTTACACATTAGATTTATTTTTGAACAGAATAAAATCTTTATTTTGTGTTGCCATTTTCAGAGAGCCATATTTTTTTTATTTTTCGGGCGATTGTCTCAGGTAGGGTATCATTTTTGCGGGACAAGATGACGGTTTGATTGGTACCATTTTGGGTTAAATACGCCTTTTTGATCGCCTGCTATTACACTTTTTGTGAGGCAAGAGGGAAATAAATGGTTGTTTTGGCATAGTTTTTTTTTTTTTTTGCAGCATTCACCTGGGGGGCCATCTCATGTAATATTTTTATAGAGCAGGTTGTTACGGACGTGGTGATGCCAAATATGTCTAACTTTTTTTATTTTTGGAAAGTTTTACACATTAGATTTATTTTTGAACAGAATAAAATCTTTATTTTGTGCTGCCATTTTCAGAGAGCCATATTTTTTTTATTTTCTTGGCGATTGTCTCAGGTAGGGTATCATTTTTGCAGGACAAGATGACGGTTTGATTGGTACCATTTTGGGTTAAATATGCCTTTTTGATCGCCTGCTATTACACTTTTTGTGAGGCAAGAGGGAAAAAAATGGTTGTTTTGGCATAGTTTTTTTTTTTTTTTTTTTGCAGCATTCACCTGGGGTGCCATCTCATATAATATTTTTATAGAGCAGGTTGTTACGGACGTGGCGATACCAAATATGTCTAACTTTTTTATTTTTGGAAAGTTTTACACAATATATTTATGTTTGAACACAATAAAATCTTTTTTTGTGTTGCCATTTTCTAAGAGCCATATTTTTTTTATTTTTTTGGGCGATTGTCTTAGGTAGGGTATCATTTTTGCGGGACAAGATGACGGTTTGATTGGTACCATTTTGGGTTAAATATGCCTTTTTGATCGCCTGCTATTACACTTTTTGACAAAGACCAGCTGCAGTGCCACAGTCAAGTGAAAAATGTCTGGAATTGATAAGCAAAAGAAGTCCAGTTCCAGCTAGACCTCGAGCTCTAAAAAAAAAGGAGAAGGTGGCACAGGGCAGCAGTCCCAAAGGACCTGTAGCCGGAGCTTCTACTTCTGTAATTCTTAATAGTTGGCCAGTTGTAGTGGAGGAGAAAGTGGATGAGGTAGTGGAGTGGATGGCACGCTCATCTCAGTCACAGCCGGATGATCTGCTGTCATCTGCTGATACAGTATCCATATGTAGCCAGGGGTCAGACTAAGAGCGTTCCTCCTGCTCCACCATTCCGCTCCAGCAAAGCCCGTCATTTTCTGCCACCTCTCGGGCTTTAGTGCCCCCTCCTAGTGGTGTCCATTCAGCAATTTATAAAATAAAAAGCCACCGAACCCCACCGCATAATCCGGCGGTTATAGAGGACAGCCTCCCTGAGGATTTTTTAGAGGGCACTCAGAGTTTGGACTGCCCGGAATTGGAGGTTGGAACAGCCTAATTTGCAGTCTAAAAAAAAAAGTGGTGGGGAGGAGTCTGAAGATGAATCTGATGTGTTAGACCGGAGGACCTGGGAGGCGGATCGGGCTGGTGACGAGGGTTTGATCTCCGAGGAGGAGGGTGGTAGCAGTAGTTAGGCCCAGGGCCAATCCTTCCTTGGGAACTAGCGAGACCCCAAGTATAGTGGGGCTGGCACCAGGGTGTAAGTGCAAGGGCTACAAGCTTGGCCGGCTATGGAGGGCGCACGTCGGGTGTGTGGAAGTATTTCACCACTCTGCCGGGGGACAGCAGCACGGCCACATGTAATTTCTGTAAACAGAAATTGAGCCGTGGGAAAGCCACAAGTGTAGGGACCACTGCTCTGTGGAACCATCTGAAGCGGCGTCACTCCACCAGTTTAGAGCAGCGCATTAATACTGAGGAGCTGGCTACTTCTCCTGGGGTCCCTCGCGTCAGGCAGGCCGCATCCAGGGGCGTAACTCAGGCCGCATCCAGGGGCGTAACTAGTACATACACCTCATCGCCCACTGCGTACATGTCTCCACCTCCTCTTTTTCGCCAGCCGTCCATTGCCGAGTGCGTGGCCAGGAGAGCAGTTTTACGCCACAAGTAATCCGACAGTGCGCAAACTGAACAGTCACCTGACAAAGCTGCTGGCTGGGCAGTCTCTGCCGTACCAGCTGGTTGACTGCCCAGCTTTTAGGGAGCTAATGGCTTGCGCTCAGCCACGCTCGCAAGTCCCTAGCCAGCATTACTTCTCAAACAAAGCTATCCCCGCCCTTTACTCCCACGTGGCAGACAATATTGGATGCTCCCTGCAGCTGTCTCTCTGCAGCACCGTACACGTCACGGTGGACACCTGGAGCAGTGCTTACGGTCAGGGACAGTACATGTCATTTACTGCCCACTGGCTCAATATATTTAGTGGCAGCGAGACAGGAACCCCACAGCAACCGGGCCAATTGCTGTTGGCACCTCCACACGATTTCCTGCCTGGATTGCAGCAGACCACCCAACAACTATCCGCTTCCACCTCCTCGGGCAGTCCACCTGCTGAAGCATCAGGGCAGAGAGTTACCCCTCCTCCTTCATATCATATGTGCCAGGTAAAATGCTGCCATGCAGTCTTAGACTTAATTTGTCTTGGCAGTAGCAGTCACACAGGCCAGTGCTTGCTGTGTGAAGGTGAGCAATAAGAAAAAACATGGAAATCTGTTACATCTTATCTGTTACATCTTATGTTATACATTTAACAATCTGCTTTTAGCTTGGAACAGCTTACGCAAGATAAGCCTTCAGACAGAAGCACCTAGTTCCTCTTTTGAATGACGAAGAGAATATTAGTCAGCCAACGCCTGAATAAGACTGCACAGATGCAAAAGAAACCTATTGTATACATATATCCTGTTTTGTGATTTCATAAATTTATGCTCCATGTCCAAAAAAGGTTATATACTCTGGACATCCAATTATAGTAGGGTATGGAGATACATGTGATTTGATAACCACTCCTAAATCCCTCCTAAATCAGAGAATTAAAATGAGACAGTGCTTCCTGAAAAATAAAGAGAAGTGTATGGGATTTCAAACCAGCAACATTCTGTGTGGTCTGGAGTTCTTAGTGTCGACGCATGCACTCAAAATCTAATTTGGACAGAGACAATCAATTGAAGTTAGGGATAAAAAATAATTCCCTGACAGTGGTGCCGTGACTCGGATTCGAACCGAGGTTGCTACATCAAGCAGCAAATAGCGCGCTGGTTGTCTCCATGCCAGCTGGAAGTGGGCAAGGTAGTAAGTGACAATGGGACAAATATAGTGGCTGTGCTGAACCTGGGTCAAGTCACACATGCTCCCTGTATGGCACATGTCCTAAATCTAGTGGTGCAGAGATTTCTCAAAACATTCACTGGCCTGCACACAGTGCTGGCAAAGTCGCAGAAGCTTTGCACTAGTTTGAGCCATTCTTACGTGTCTCGCCACGCTCTGCTGGAACTGCAGCAGCAAAACAGTCTTCCGCCACACCGCTTGGTAGGTGATGTGCCAACCCGGTGGAATTCCACACTTCATATGTTGCAGTGGCTCCTTGAGCAGCATAGAGCAGTGGATGATTTTGTCCAGCAGCAGCCAAAATCTTCCACCATAGGGAGCAGGTGCAGCTTTGATTTCCGTCAGTGGAGGCTGGTATGAGATGCCTGCACTGTTCTAACACCCTTTGAAGAAGCCACTAAATTGGTCAGCCGGGACAGCTGCAGTGTGAGCGATGTAATTTCACTAACATTTGTGCTGGAAAAGACACTCCAATGAGGATGATGATGACCAGGAGGAGGAGACACAGTTGGAGGATCTGGAGGATGAGGATGATGAGACTTTCAGGGACACTGAAGTGTCTCAGAGAGAGGCTGAGATGGAAAGAACTGGCTCTTCGGGCATGCTGGGCAGGATGGCGAGCTGTATGCTCACATGCTTACGCACTGACAGGCGTATCCTAAAAATAAGGCAGACAGACGAATACTGGCTGGCGATGCTTCTGGACCCGCGGTATCAATCCTACATGGGGGATTGTTTTCCTCCCCAGAAAAGGGAGGAGAAATTAGCATAATTGCGGGAGAAGCTATGTAGTAACCTGGCCAGAGCTTTCAGCCAGCCCCAGCCTTCTGCCAGTGTGTCTAAGAAGGTCTGTCAGAGTCCTGGCAGTGTGCAAAAAGCACCTTTATAAAAATGAATAAAGGCTGGATTACATCTGAATTTCATACTCCAATTGCTGAGGCAGGTGATTAGATCCGGCCTTGCAGACCAAAATAGTCAGAATGTCTTCCCACTGTTGCAGTCAGCCGGGCCATAACGTTACATGCCAAACGTCTTGCATCATGTCATGGGCTGTGTGAACCCAAAGTCTCCAAACCAAAACCCTTTTAAAAACCAAAAACTGTTGTTTACCTCCGCCTCCGTTTTCTACATTTGCGCTTAGCAGGCAAGTAGCTGTTGTTATACACCGTTATATTAGTTCTGTTTAGTATTTTCAAATTTGTTTTGGAGCCTTTACCCCCCCCCCCAAAAAAAAAATACATATATAAAATATATATTTAAAAAGAAAAGAAAATTGTTACACTGTTGTTACCTCCGCCTCCCGTTACCAGTTACATTAGCAGAGATTGTTAAACTACACCGAAGTTTGTTGCATTTACTAATCATTCTCTGCTGATATACCCCGTCCCCTACTACTACTGGCCGGGGCACCCATGAAAAGCCCATATATAATTTTCACTGCCTATGTTTACAAGGTAGAATGTACAGGCTGGTTGTCCAAACAAGCCAAGCCTTTTTCTTTTACTGTAAATTGTAGTGAACCGGAGTGTGTCTTCTTCACACTATGTCAGGATCAGGAAGGTGTTAAAGGTTTAACAAAACACTCAAAACACAGGTTTTACAAGAATATTTTAGTAATAAATAAAAACGTACTTTTAACAAATAATAAATAATATAAGAAACAAAAGAAAGGAACAAAAAAAAGGTTATGCCGGCCTTTGCCGACTTCAGGCCATCATGTCCTGCAGCTCTTGGAGCTTCAGCTGCCGGCCTCGAATGAGCTGGGAGGCAGCATGGAGCCTGGTCCCAAAGCACTGTAATGCTGTCCCGCAATTATGCTAATTTCTCTTCCCTTTCCTGGGGAGGAAAACAATCCCCCATGTTGGATTGATACCGCGGGTCCAGAAGCATCGCCAGACAGTATTTGTCTGTCTGCCTTATTTTTAGAATACTTCTGTCAGTGCATAAGCATGTGAGCATACAGCTCGCCATCCTGCCCAGCGTGCCCGAAGAGCCAGTTCTATACATCTCAGCCTCTCTCTGAGACACTTCAGTGTCCCTGAAAGTCTCATCATCCTCATCCTCCAGATCCTCCAACTGTGTCTCCTCCTCCTCCTGGTCATCATCATCCTCTTTAAAATCCTCCTCCTCCCCCACTCCTCTAACTGAAGCTCATCATCCAAATCCTCCTCCTGCACTGCAAGGGAACTTTGGCGTTGCGGCTCCCCTACAGTGACAGCATGGCATGCAGACAGATGGCCAGGATTTCCTTCTCCCATTGCCCCCTGCTGCGTGAGTGTCTTTTCCAGCACAAATGTTAGTGAAATTACGTCGTTCACACTGCAGCTGTCCCGGCTGACCAATTTAGTGGCTTCTTCAAAGGGCGTTAGAACAGTGCAGGCATCTCAGACAAGCCTTCACTGACGGAAATCAAAGCCGCACCTGCTCCCTATGGTGGAAGATTTTGGCTGCTGCTGGACAAAATCATCCACTGCTCTACGCTGCTCAAGGAGCCACTGCAACATATGAAGAGTGGAATTCCACCAGGTTGGCCCATCACCTATGAAGCGGTGTGGCAGAAGACCGTTTTGTCGCTGCAGTTCCAGCAGAGCGTGGCGAGATACATAAGAGTGGCTGAAATTAGTGCAAATCTTCCGTGACTTTGCCAGCACTGTGTGCAGGCCAGTGAATGTTTTGAGAAATCTCTGCACCACTAGATTTAGGACATGTGCCATACAAGGAGTATGCGTGAATTGACCCAGGTTCAGCGCTGCCACTACATTTGTCACATTGTCACTCACTACCGTGCCCACTTCCAGCTGGCGTGGAGACAGCCAGTGCGCTATTTGCTGCTTCATGTAATGCAGCAAGCGCTGGCCTGTGTGACTGCTACTGCCAAGACAAATTAAGTCTAAGACTGCATGGCAGCGTTTCACCTGGCGCATATGATATGAAGGAGGGGGGTTAACTCTCTGCCCTGATGCTTCAGCAGGTGGACTGCCCGTGGAGGTGGAAGCGGATAGTTGTTGGGTGGTCTGCTGCAATCCTGGCAGGAAATCGTGTGGAGGTGCCAACAGCAATTGGCCCAGTTGCTGCGGGGTTCCTGCCTCGCTGCCACTAAATACATTGAGCCAGTGGGCAGTAAAGGACATGTATTGCCCCTGGCCGAAAGCACTGCTCCAGGTGTCCACTGTGACGTGTACGGTGCTGCAGAGAGACAGCTGCAGGGAGCGTCCAATATTGTCTGCCACGTGGGAGTAAAAGGCGGGGATAGCTTTGTTTGAGAAGTAATGCCGGCTAGGGACCTGCCAGCGTGGCTGAGCGCAAGCCATTAGCTCCCTAAAAGCTGGGCAGTCAACCAGCTGGTGCGGCAGAGACTGCACAGCCAGCAACTTTGTCAGGGGACCATTCAGTCGGATTACTTGTGGCTAAAAAAAAAACTGCTCACCTGGCCACGCACTCGGCAATGGACGGCTGTCGAATAAGAGGAGGTGGAGACATGCACGCAGTGGGTGATGAGGTGTATGTACTAGTTACACCCCTGGATGCAGGCTGAGCTACGGCCCTGGATGCGGCCTGCCTGACATAAGGGACTCTGGGGGAAGTAACCAGCTCTTCGGTATTAATGCACTGCTCTAAATTGGCGGCATGATGCCACCTCAGATGGTTCCACAGAGCAGTGGTCCCTACATTTGTGGATTTCACACGGCTCAAATTCTGTTTACGCAAATTACACGTGGCCATACTGCTGTCCCCCGGCAGAATGGTGAAATACTTCCACACACCTGACATGCGCTCTCCACAGCTGGCCAAGCTTGTAGCCCTTGCACGCTTACGGCCTGGTTCTGGCCCCACTATACTTGGGGTCTCGCTAGTTCCCAAGGAAGGACGGGCCCTGGGCCTAACTCGCCTCTGCCCTATTTTGCTGCCACTACTACTACCACCCTCCTCCTCGGAGATCAAACCCTCCTCACCAGCCCCATCCGCTTCCCAGGTCCTCCGGTCTAACACATCAGATTCATCATCAGACTCCTCCCCACCACTTTTTTCGGACTACGAATTAGGCTGTTCCTCACCAACCGACAATTCCGAACAGTCCAAACTCTGACTGCCCTCTAAGAAATCCTCAGGGAAGCTGACCTCTATAACCGCCGGATTATGTGGAGGGGTTTGGTGGTCTCAGTCTCTCAGAACTTCACAACAGTGCTTCTGCTTGTCTCAGTAGGCGCAGCACAAGTGATGAGTTACTGGCTTACCGAGCCTGAGCCAATCAGAGCAAGCCCTGCCCACTAGGTCAGGTGATTGCTTTCTTCCGGGCTTTTGCCGCACGAATAACGAACTAACAGTAAAAGTTCGCTAATTAACTGAATTCGTACTCATCAGCATATAAAGTAACTTATACAGTACGTAGCATTAGCGGACAATTTATGGGACAATTACGTAGGGAATGCGTAGAAAGCCTTGAACATTTTTGAATCTAATGGAACGAAACTCGTAAAATTCGGGTGCGCTTCGCAGCTTAAAATTTCCAAGATTCAATACGAACCTACAAAGCGCCGAATAGATTCGCTCATCTCTAAAGATATCATGGGTGAGAGGAGGGCCATATCCATTTTTTTCTTCAAAATAGGTATTAATCACAATAGATATCGTTATCGCAATAAATTTCTTAATATCGTTAACACGGTGGGAATACTTTTGATATCGCCCACTCACATTAGCTGCAGCATGAGCACGTCTGTGAGTCTGTGTGTAGGAAGAGGAAGCGCTAACTATGAAGGGGCATATATCTAAAGGTATTTTTTTTCACACCAGCGCAGTTTCCTGACACATACGGGAGAACGGCCAGCCCCCTGTAACAATAATGTGGGACGCCGCTGATCCGGCCGCTATTCGGCAAGAACGCCGGGAATTGGTAGGACAAATACTGCAGAACAGCCTGCAGGATCACTACCACATGTGTGAAAGTAGCCTAAGGCAAATTACTGGGAAGGGGCACGTATCTGAGAATACCTTCACTTGTTTTGGTGGAGTTAGAGGCGTGGCCTAGCATGGAAGAAAATTGCTGCAGCGCACTACGCACGCCCACGTCCTTCTATACCGTTTTCATTATTAGCACTCACTGTTATATATACAATACAGTACACTAATTTTTTAACATGTTTTTACTTTTCAAATATTTTACTCACCCTGCCATATCGCTGAACAGATCTCACTAAGCTGCTCTGGGCACTTAAACTTCAGATCGGACCATTTCCGCTGGATCTGGCCCGGGGTCCGCACAGTGTCGAAACGATGGCGCAAGCCTCGGATCACCTGCTGGATCACCTCCTTTTTATGCTGGTTCGGGTGGCAGTGTGTGCCATCGTAATCCTCGCGGTCCATCAGCCGGATCATGTATTTCAGCTCTCCAGAGCTAAATGCTGAGGATCGCCTGGATGCCATTTTCCAAACTTCGCTCTGCCTTTGAGGAGTGCACACCGCGGCCTAGCGTCGTGCATGCCTGAGCATTATGCATCATGCGTACGTGTTCAAAGAAGTTGCGTACCTTTACAAAATGGAACGTTCGTTATTAGTTTGCGAATGTTTGCTAAACACCACATAATAACGTATGATTTGTATGCAGATTCACTGAATAGATTGGTCGAAGGTACGAATCTTATGAAAAGTTCGACGAATATTCGGCAAAGCGAATTTTGGATGATTCGCTCATCTCTAGCTACAACCTATATTTATATGTAACATGTCTGTCGCTGCCTCCTCTTCCTCCACCGCAGACACAATCGGAATGGTCCTCCAGCATACCACATGTGCAGAGCACAGCAGTGTCACACTGTTCTGCACCTAGTTTGCCTGAGCAAAATTGAATCATGGCTGTCTCCTTGCCAAATTAAGATCGGAACCATCGTCACTGACAACAGGAATAACTTTGTTATGGTGCTATGTCAAGGAGGGCTGAGCCATGCGCTCTCCATGGTGCATATAGTTAATCTGGTTGTAAAGTGGTTCCTGAAGTCTTACACCCATCTTCAAGATATAATGAAAATGGCCAGGAAACTGTGCATGCACTTTAGTCACTTTTACACTGCAAAGCACACCCTTCTTGAGCTGCAAAGGCAGAATGACATTCCCCAACATCGCTTCATATGCAACGTTTCCACCCATTGGAACTCCACCCTACATATGTTGGACCGACTATATGAGCAGAGGAAGGCCATAAATGATTTATTGATGATGCAGGCAGACAGGAGCACTTCCCTGTGTAACTTTGACGTTAGCCAGCTCATGCGTGGCACCTGCCATTGCTCGGTTGCTTGAGCAGTGACAGCCGAATTGACTGAGGGGGCCCTCTATGCTCACATTCCACTGACATGGCTTTTGGAGTGTGTGGGGGGCATGAGTAGTACCAGCTCCATCAGCAGCAACTTAAGTCTAGAGTCTCTGATGAGCACTTCTCTTCACCCGTCTTCTAAAGAAACCACCCACCAGCAGCAGCACATCCAACATTGAAGATCCTCTGGACTACTTGGCAGCCAAACTTGATTTGTGCCCGCAACTGGCCGAGTTTGCCCTGGACAAGCTTTCCTGCCTGGCCAGTAGTGTGGCATCAGAGCAAGTGTTTAGTGCGGCTGGGGGCATAGTTACTGCAAGGAGAACCCGCCTTTCCACCCAAAATGTGAAGAGACTGTCCTTTGTGAAGATGAATCAGGCGTGGATGAGCCAGGATTTCCACACGCCAGTGCCTGATGCATCAAACTAGATCATTCTGGGTGCCACACCCAAAGTTTGTCAAAAGAGACCTGTTTCTTCTGGCCACCTGCTTCAGCCACTATTTGGATGTTGCCACCCGCCTGATACCACACACGTACCTGCTGCCATGTGCTGTTACTGACACTACTTTTGCCCCCTACCTCACAACTCTGTGACTGGGTCACCGTGTTGACTCCTCATGCTATTGCCACCTCACCACTCTGTGACTGGGCCACTGTGTTGACTCTTTATGCTGTTGCCACCTCACAAACTCTGTCACTGGACCAATGTGTTGATTCATCATGCTGTTGCCACTTCACCACTCTGTCACTGGACCACTGTGTTGACTCCTCATGTTGTTGCCACCTCACCACTCTGTCAACGGGCCACTGTTTTGACTCCTCATGCTGTTGCCACCTCACCACTCTGTCAACGGGCCACTGTTTTGACTCCTCATGCTGTTGCCACCTGATCACTTTATCACTGGTCCACTATTGTCCCTGTTTGGCCTTGTTGACGTCACCATTTATTTTACCCTTCTTCTGATCTGTCAGAAGGACAGAAAAATGAGAAACACAATGGATCCTGTCTTTGGAGCAGCCATAAGGCCTGTATCACATGGTCCCTATTTTGCATCAGGATTGGATCATGATTTGGAAGTCAAAAGCAGGAGTGGGTACAAAACATAGAAGACATGCAAATATTCCATTCACGTGTCATCTCTGTTTTGGATCCATTCCTGTCTTTTTTTGGCCTTAGCAATACTGATGGATTACTGAGCAAATGATGACCGTGTGTAGGGGGATGCTCAAAATACAGGATCTGTTTTTTTGGGGTTGTTCTTATGACGCATAAGAAGAAGGACAAAATAAACAGTGACGTCAACATAAACTTAATCCTGATACCCTCTCCTCTCTGTCAATGTGAATTCAGCTGACAACGGTGTAAAAGGAGTGCGCTCTTTCACTCTATAGCAGAATCTTGGGCCACTGTACAATTGTTTATTCACACTTGAGTTATTTGGTCAGTTTTGGCCCCGTAACTGACCAAATGAGTGAAGTGTGAAGTGATTCTAAGAGTGAAGCCTGTCATCTGTGTGTACTGACTCACAGTACTGTTTCACTAACATAGTGGACTCTCTATGCATGTTTCTGCAATGCACAGTGTTCTACACTATTATACAGGCTCTAAGCAGCCAGGAAATATCTGGTTTTTAACATGATTCCTCACAAATACATTCCGATTGAATCTTTTTGGGAATTTCGGCGAACCATGCAAATCGAATTTTTGAGAAATTTGCTCTAGTTGTAACATTTACATTTATAAAACTGTAAAATATTCTTTCCATCTAACTTCCTGACTTTATAGCCAGGCCAGCCTTCAGGAAATGTGCTGACTTTGTATGTAATTCAGTTTAAAGGCAATGGGTCACCAAAAATTTTATCCGTCAGTTAAGACCAGATTGCAGCACATATCCTTTTTTCTTATATGTTTTAATTTTATGATTGCAGATTTTTTAAATTCTGTTTCCTTTACATGATTATGGGGGCAGCCATCTTGCCTGAGCTGTTGTAAACAGCATTTAGAGAATTGCTTTTACAGCAGCCACATGGGCCATAGACACAATGGTCAGAAGGGGACCTCATTGACTTATATGGGAGAGTTTTCTAGGCATGCTCTGTGACCCATACAGAGGTACAGGGAAAGAATAGATGTCATTTTAAACCTGCCTGTATTGATATAGAGATGACTGCAGTAAAGTGATCTGTACAGATCAACTAGTGGCACCTATTATTAAACCTAGTGGCCAGTGTGAAAACTGCAGAATTTTATGGGTTTTTGTTTAAATATCAACATCGAAAATTACAAATAACATCATCAAAAATTCTTTAAAAATATGGTAAACATAAAAACAGGGTTTCCACAATAGGTCATTTTTGATGACACATTCTCTTTAAATGCAAACTGGATAACAGCAGAGAAGAGAATTTACCAATAAAAACTTATTTTGTTTTCTATGTCTCCTGCAACCCTATGACTCCTTTCTATAATTTATAAACTCACTGACTGTAGAAAAGAAATACTGAAAGAACAAAATGAACTAGACCTTTCTTGATTTGCTGATGAAGTGTAACTGGCTGGTGTATACTAAATTTCAGGATAAAACCCATTGAACACAGCTAGGCTTCAGGCCACATATACAACACCTGTACCTTCAGTCCCATAATATGGAGATGTAGCTACTCCATGTGCCACCATATGGCGCCTTTTCAAGGTATGTCTTGGAACTTGCATGGAGCTATCATAGAACGGTGTGCACTGGGCCTAATTCTCTAACTTAGCACATGTAATGAAAGGCCAAAGCAAATTCCCTTCATACAAGGAGTTAATTTATTTTTAATGATTACATAATACATGCATTATTTGACATGGACTCCATTTTTGGGTTGCTTTTTGAACATTTTTGCATGTGTTGTGAGAAAATTTGCTTTCATGTGTAAAAAAAGGATTATTAGAAATGTGACATATCTAGCAAATTGTAACACATATAAAATAAAACTGAAAGGGGTTGTGCCATAAACTAATTTTCATCAAAGCTTCAATTATTTTAGCTCCCATTTTAAGTTACCTCATTTGTCGTTTTCTCTTATCCCCATGCTTGAATCCTATCTCTTGGTTTGTCTTGTATCTGCTGTCCCATCATGCCTTAAAGGGGCTGTGCAGTAAAGTACTCTTGATTCTAAAGTTTATTTTCATTAAGTTCTCTAGCTCCCATTCCTCTTTGGATAGTTTTTTTGTTGTTAATTTTCAAATTTACCTCATTTGCAGTTTCTCTAATCCCCCATGCTTGAATCCTACTTTCTAGTTTGTCATGTGACTGCTGTCCCATCATGATTTAGGGAAATGAGATGTGTCCTAATGCAGTACCCTAGACCTGGGGGGTATCTGTAAATGTTTATTATGTATTGTTGTGTAAGCCTTTATCCCAACAAGAGGAGGAATGGTTGGCGATGTGTGGAAACAGGACTGGAACTTGCCATTCCATTCCTCCCCTCTTGGAAGTCCTGCTTCCTGCCAGGAGGAGGAGTTCCAGTTCAGACAGCAAGGAGTGAGGTAGAACATGGCATGGCACCTACTCCTAGGAACTGTATCCTATTCTCCTTTGAGACCAACACTCCAGAGGGATATTGAGGAACCAGACCTAGTTCTCCTGTGAGAACCACATTCCAGAGAGACCATCAGAATTCAGAACATAACATATACATGCAGCAATCTCCTTCACAGTATTAGGACGAGAGATTGCTATTGCCATCCCTCTTCCCCATACAGAATCATTGTTTTTGGGCAGCAGATCGCTGTTTAATCAGCACAATCTGCTGCCCAGAAAAGATGATTGATGTGCCAGTATGAAAGTCAGGGTCACCAAATGAACGAGTGCTTTGCTCATTTATCGGGTGATCTGTGGCACGTTTAGATAGCCAGATTATTAGTTGTTCGCGATAATCTGGATGATTATTGATTCGTCTGAATATACCTTTAGGCTTTGTGGCCAGTGAAAATACCGTAAGAATTTATGGTTTTTCTTTAAATATATATATTGACATGGAAAATTAAAAATAACATTCAACAACTCTTCAAAACTATGTTAAACACAAAAATGTGTTTTAAACAATAGGCCATTTTCTGATGACACATTCCCTTAACTTTGTACAATTTTTTATATTTAATAACACAGATATAATGCACTAAAAACATTTTTGGGGAAAAAAATACGTGCAATTGCTCAGCATTTGCAGCAGAATGTTTAATGTGCTGTGCTGGCAATAAGCCTATGATCCTAGTGTATCCTCAGAAACACAATACAAAAAATGCAATAGCATACAAAAATGATCTTTCTATTCATAGCTAGTAAGTGGGGAATTAAGGCCGCAAAGAAAGCTTCAATCCATATATCAACATATGATGAACAAATTATAATAAATGCAGTGTACTAGATAATAAACTGTCATACCCCAAGAGCAAAGACACAAGAACATCCACACTTACATCTTCAAAGTTTAGTTTAATCTAAGTTTACCCATATGTTTTGAGTAGATTTAAACCAAAGGATGAAAGCCACATGAAAACTAGATTCTACATTTTAGATATAGTGATATTTGCAGAAAAATACAATACAGGCCATCAAAGGTATATGAGCAGTGCTGACACAGTCTCTATGACCTGACTGCTTTGCCTATAAACAGAACTATTTTGACAGCTCCTTTGGAAACTGAAAGGTGGAATCTAATTGTTTGCTATAGGCAACTAAGCCAGTTCTAATTTACACCAGTTTGATAAATGACCCCATTTTTTCTTTAGGTATATGGTAAAGTCCATTGCATTTCAGCTACAGTACTTAGAAGTAAAAAGAACTATTGCTGTTGAATGGAATGGGTTCCCCCTCAAACAGCTGGCATTCGTTTCTGTGGTTGCATCCCTGCAAATGAGCCATTTGGGTAATGCATAGAGGTATGTATTGGTTTCTATATGGAGAGAAATAGTGTCTCTCTGCTTCCCACCCTCTATGACATCTCTTTGCCCTAATAAGGTAGACAGAAAAAAAATATGTCTAATACAGACAAAAACTTCAAAGATTAGTAACAACCCAGTTATAGAAAAACAAGTTTTAGTAAATTTTACATATTGTGTATGGTAACACAAACTTTATTATCAAGCGGCTTGATTGCAGTCAAGTTGCGCCATTTTCATTCTAAGACTGTTGTATTATTCAGTGTAAACTTAGGCAAATGTCTTAAAAGGGGTTGTCTCACTTCAGTAAAGTGGCATTTATCATGTAGAGAAAGTTATACAAGGCACTTACTAATGTATTGTGTTTGTCCATATTGCCTCGTTCACTGACTGGTTTCATTATTCATACAGTTTTCGTTCCATGGTTATGACACCCTGCAATCCAGCAGCTGTGGTCGTGCTTGCACACTGTAAAAAAAAGTGCCTGCCACTCTTGAGGCTGGAAGTGCACATAGGTTGGTGCTTGCACAAAGACAGGGGTTCAAATTTTGTAATTTTTTATTGAAAAAAAAAAAAAGATTTTTACCTCAAATTGAGTACAATTTAATAATAGAAAAAAAGCCCCCATAGGTGTACATAGCCTTTAAATATTATTTTAACAGATTGGTCCAGACACAGAGGGAAGAGGGATGAGAAAGAAAGAGATAGTTGTCACACATTTATGGAGATTGAGATTGAAGAACACCCATGATTTTGACAAAGTCGACCTGAAACAAATTTTCAGGAATGTGCTCATTGCTACATATAAATTATAAGAATGACTTTGTGTGATTGAGATGCAATACTGTGCTCCTTAAACGGGTATTCCCCGGCAAGGATATGCCATAAATTTTAGATAAGTGTGGTCCCACTGCCAGGACAACCAAAAATTCAGAAAATGAAGAGCCTTCTTCTCTGAAATAGGACTGTGTTGCAGTTCTTTGCACAGCAGAAGGCCAGTAGTGCTGCATTCTGGGAAAACTGTGAAGGGGATGTAGCATTTAACCAGCATTTTGACCCCTTTATTCTTAGAACTGGTGGGGGTCCCAGTACTTAGACCCCCTCTGACCAGCAAGAAATTATATTTTTTCATTAGTTATCATTGTTTTCAGTGATAGAAATAGCCCTTTAACCAAGCCCCTGTAAGAGTTATCACTGACTTGTCCAAATCGAAAAAGGAAAGAAACGACAGCATCCTCTTCTTGTTGAAAATGTGTTTTTTAATCCATTGTAAAATCCACTACACGTGCAACGTTTCGGCTGCCAGTCAGCCTTTGCCTGATTGAAAAAAGGCTGAGTGGCAGCCAAAAAATTGCACGTGTAGTGGATTTTACAATGGATTAAAAAACATATTTTCAACAAGAAGAGGATGCTGTCGTTTCTTTCCTTTTTCTATTTGGAGAATTTTGGAGTCTCTGGACTGGACTCGTAATTGGACGTGCATCCTGGTGATACAGTTGGACAACAAATAAGGTGCTGTACAGATTTTTTCTATTTATTATCACTAAGTTGTAATCTTTAAAAATCATGCATGCTCCAAATACATACCTGAGTGCATAGTTCATATTTCTTGTCTTACTCATTGAGAGGACTGTAATATTTTTCCTGATACGGATGATAGCATTTATAAATATGTCACTTTTCTCACTGCTTTAGCAGAAAAAACTGGATAAACATTGACAGAGTTTTACTTAGATTAGATTTATTGTCTTGTTAGATTATATATAAGATTACCCTTACAGCAGACTATGTTCCATCTTGATCTATTCCTTCGATACAAATTACATTTTCTGTAAACCTTCAATTGGTTGCTCCATTATAAATGGTGGAGATAAGGTGTTTTTTTCTAATTTGTAATGTCATTAGTCAGTAGGGGATCTTCTGTAGATAATGCAAAGTCAACATAAATCAGAGCAAGTGGGAGGATTGTCAGTAGTCTGACATAATGTATTATATAGAAATATATATTAAACAAGATATCTTCTCTAAAGCCAAGCTGAGTTGCTGTTTGAATCTGAATATATTTCTAATAAAGAAAAATTTTTATCTAAAAATATTTGTGGAGGCTTTCCACCTAAATTATTTTTTTTTTAAATGATACTAAATGCAGGAGAAAAAGGCAAAAAATTGCACTAATAAAGTCCAGTAAGGCATCCTTTCCTGTTTTCAGCCCAGTGGTAAATCTAACTTGATGTATACATTAAAATAATCTGGGATTCTAGGTACATTTTGACTAAAAATCTGAAATCTCTAGGCTATCAGGCAGTGCATCCTTATCAAAACTGCTGTCATATAAGATCTGCAAAGAGCTTGACTGTTAGGACCCACATGGACCAATACATAGTGTAATGATTGGGAACCAGTGGCATAGCGTGGGGGGGGGGCAGGCAGCAGGCATTTCAAGGAGGGACATAGGAGCCTAATGCTCCCATCCCCTCCATTCTGCCTCATACGCCTAGGTAGCCTAGAATGTATTGGCTTCTTTGAGGGCATGGCGTCATGAGATCATGTGACCGCTTCCTCCCGCCCCCTTACAGACTGTGCCAGATGCAGGAAAAGGGCGGTAAGAAGAATCAGAGCAGTGTCCAGAGCAGGGAGAATGCAGGCACTGCTGGGGTCAGTGATTTCTGGTGAGGGGTCTGGGGGCTGTATTTCTGTGAAGTTTGTAGTGAAGTTTGTAGTGAAGTATATGAGGTGTGAGAGCTGCTAGAAGCTTTTACATTCCTCTACAAGGTATTTTAACTCCTTCAGGTGGTTTTGCCTCCTCTATGCACCCTCCTCTTCTGTGCCCCTCCACACTGTGGGTTTTGTCTCCCCTGTGCCCTCTCCACACTGTGAATTTTGTCTCCTCTGTGCCCCCTCCACAGTGTGGTTTTGCCTCCTCTGTGCCCCCCTCCACACGGTGGGTTTTGCCTCCTCTGTGCCCCCTCCACACGGTGGGTTTTGTCTCCTCTGTGCCCCCTCCACACGGTGGGTTTTGCCTCTTCTGTGCCCCCTCCACACTGTGGGTTTTGCCTCCTCAGTGTCCCCTCCACACTGTGGGTTTTGTCTCCTCAGTGTCCCCTCCACACTGTGGGTTTTGTCTCCTCAGTGTCCCCTCCACACTGTGCGTTTTGTCTCCTCTGTGCCTCCTCAACACGGTGGGTTTTGTCTACTCAGTGTCCCCTCAACACTGTGGATTTTGTCTACTCTGTGCCACCTACACAGTGTGGTTTTGCCTCCTCTGTGCCCCCTCCACATGGTGGGTTTTGCCTCTTCTGTGCCCCCTCCACACTGTGGGTTTTGTCTCCTCAGTGTCCCCTCCACACATGTCTCCTCAGTGTCCCCTCCACATGGTGGGTTTTGTCTCCTCAGTGTCCCCTCCACACAGTTGGTTTTGTCTCCTCTGTGCCTCTTCAACACGGTGGGTTTTGTCTCCTTTGTGCCCCCTCCACACGGTGAGTTTTGTCTCCTCTGTGCCCCCTTCACACGGTCAGTTTTGTCTCCTCTGTGCCCTGTCCACACGGTGGGTTTAGTCTCCTTTGTGCCCCCTCCACACTATGGGGTTTGTTTCCTCTGTGCCCCCTACACAGTGTGGTTTTGCCTCTTCTGTGCCCCCTCCACATGGTGGGTTTTGTCTCCCGTGTGCCCTCTCCACACTGTGGGTTTTGTCTCCTTTGTGCCCCCTCCACACTGTGGGTTTTGTCTTCTCTGTCTCCCTCCACATGGTGGGTTTTGTCTCCTCAGTGTCCCCACAACATGGTGGGTTTTATCTGCTCTGTGTCCCCTCCACATTGTGGGTTTTGTCTCCTCAGTGTCCCCTCAACATAGATTAGAATATATAATAGCCCCCCTGTGTATTATTATAATATATAATGCCTCCCTGTGTTTAATTATAATATATAATAGCCTCCTCTGTATTATTATAATATATAATGGCCCCCTCTGTATTATTAGTATATATAATGGCCCCCTCTGTATTATTATAATATATAATGGCCCCCTCTGTATTATTATAATATATAATGGCCCCCTCTGTATTATTAGTATGTATAATGGCCCCTCTGTATTATTATAATATATAATGGCCCCTCTGTATTTTTATAATATATAATGGTCCCTCTGTATTCTTAGTATATATAATGGCCCCTCTGTATTCTTAGTATATATAATAGCCCCCTCTGTATTATTAGTATATATAATGGCCCCCTCTGTATTATTAGTATCTATTAGTATGCATCAACTCCGGTCCTCCTATCTGGGTCTACCACAGTATTGGGGTAGCAGCAGGATAACAGTGTTGAGGCAACAGGAGGGGGAGGATGATAGTAAAGTGAGGAATCTAAAAATGTTTTCTGTGAAACTCTGCAGAGACGAGATGCGGCTGAAAGAAGGTATTATGGTGGTCTTATATCCGAATGAAGTTGTTGAGGAAATTCTACATCACAGGAGATGTCACTGGATGAGGTATGTGGTATGGCCCACCCTGCCGCATCCTGGCCCCAGACTTCAGTTCACACTGTGCATGTTCTGAATTCTGGGGCCTCACACCCATCTACTACATTATCTGTACTCAGAGAGTTATCACTATGGTATCTGTGGTGTTACATAGGACTGCGGGTGACATCTACTACATTATCTGTACTCAGAGGGTTATCACTGTGTTATCTGTGGTATTACATAGGACTGCAGGGGACATCTACTACATTATCTGTACTCAGAGAGTTATCACTGTGTTGTCTGTGGTGTTACATAGGACTGCAGGTGTCATCTACTACATTATCTGTACTCAGAGAGTTATCACTGTGTTATCTGTGGTATTACATAGGACTTCAGGGGACATCTACAACATTATCTGTACTCAGAGAGTTATCACTGTGTTATCTGTGGTATTACATAGGACTGCAGGTGACATCTACTACATTATCTGTACTCAGAGAGATATCACTGCATTATCTGTGGTGTTACATAGGACTGCAGGTGACATCTATTACATTATCTGTAAAAAAGGGGTGTGTCCACGGGTGGGGGGGCGCAATACATGGCTTTCCCCAGGTGCTGGCAACCCACGCTACGCCACTGTTTGGAACAAACAGTTTGTTCCTGATAATTGCTCAATCGTTTACGATGCATTTACATGCAGCAATCATCTGTTTTGTATGGGAATTAATGATTGCTACTACTTAGGCTTATTGGCAGGGCATCCCTATTTACACAGGTCAATAAATTATTTTATGGGCCTCAAAAACAATATTTTGCTTGTTTGTATTGTTATTGGTGGCAAATAGAGATGAGTGAATTTTTCAAAAATTCAATTTGGTTGGTTCGCCAAATTTTCCAAAAAGATTCGGTTTGATCCAAATAAATTTGTGGCAAATCGTGTTAAAAAACGGCTACTTCCGGGCTGCAGAGAGCCTGTATAGTGGTGTAGAACACTGTGCCTTGCAGTAACACGCATAGGTAGTCTGCTGTGGTAGTGAAACAATACTGTGAGCCAGTATGACACGCAGATAACAGGCATCGCTCTTAGAATCGCTGCACACTTTACTTAATTTAGGCAGTTATGGGGCCAAAACTCACCAAATAACTCAAGTCTGAACTCAGCCTTACAGGTCAATGTTAGCGCCAGCTATAAAGAACCGTGCAGAGGCCCAAGATCCTACTAGAGCGCCAAAGAGCGCACTCCTTTTACATCAATTCACTGATTCCACATAGATTTCTTACATGTTCTATTACACGCCTAAACTAGCAGAGGCCCCCCCCAGACAGTGTGAAAATGGCAGTGACGGCAGCATCAGGAGACCACAGAATGGCATGACGACAGTGTATAGGAGGCAGTGGCAGCAGCTGTAGCATCAAGAGACCACAGAGTGGTACGACGATAGTGTAGAGGAGGCAGTGACAGCAGCTGTAGCATCAGGAGACCACAGAGTGGCACGACGATAGTGTGGAAGTGGCAGCAGCAGTAGCAGCATCAGGAGACCACAGAGTGGCACAAGGACAGAGTAGGTTGACAAGATTGAAAACGTCAATCAGTAGAATTTCACAGTCACAGACAGGCCCAATGAAAAGACTGCAAATGACAGTAGTGCATAATTAGGAAGTTACACAGTGGCACAACGACAGAGTAGGTTGACAAGATTGAAAACGTCAATCAGTAGAATTTCGCAGTCACAGACAGGCCCAATGAAAAGACTGCAAATAACAGTAGTGCAGAATTATAAAGTCACACAGTGGCACAACGACAGAGTGGCCCGACAAGAATGAAAACGTCAGTCAGTAGAATTTCACAGTCACAGACAGGCCCAATGCAAAGACTGCATATGACAGTTGTGCACAATTATGAAGTCACAGAGTGGCACGATGACAGTGTAGAGGAGGCAGTGGCAGCAGCTGTAGCCTCAGGAGACCACAGAGCGGCATGACGACAGTATATAGGAGGCAGTGGCAGTAGCTGTATCATTATGAGGCCACACAGAGACACAATGACAGGGTGGGCAAGTGGAAGCAACCGTAGTAGCAGAATTATGAGGTCAGGCCGGAGTGGCATGATGAGGTTATGAGGCCAGAGAGGCACGACGACAGAGATGGGAAGGGAAAATTTCTCATCACCACTAATGTCTGTGCCCGAGGAATTGATGTAGACCAAGTGTCAACCATTGTCAAGTTTGACCTGCACAGAATTTTGAGGCCACAGAGTGGCACAATGACAGACCGTGGACGTGGCGGCAGCAGCAGTAGAATTTTGAGGCCACAGAGTGGCACAATGACAGAGTGTGGAAGTGGCAGCAGGAGTAGAATTTTGAGGCCAGGGTGGTATGACGACAGAGATGGGAAGGTAAAAGTTCTCATAACCACTAATGTCTGTGCCAGAGAAATTGACGTAGAACAAATGTCAACCGTTGTCAACTTGACCTGCCTGAGACTGTAGAAGGTCTGACAGAGTGGCATGATGACAGTGAAGAGGAGGCAGTGGCAGTAGCTGTAGCATTATGAGGCCACACAGTGGCATAATGACAGAGTGTGGAAGTGGCAGCTAGAGATGAGCGAATCATTCAAAAAATTATTCCCCGAACATTCGCCGAACTTTTCCTAAAATTCGTATATTCGACGAATAGATTCGTTGTATTTGCGTACAAAATATACGTTATTATGTGCTATTAGTGAACATTCGCTCACTAATAACGAACGTTCATTTACAAGATGTACGCAACTTCTTAGAAGACGTACGCATGAGAGTACAAATAGCTTACGAATCTCAGCGTACTATTGTCTAAGCAATTACGTAATACGCAGGCATGTACGAGGAGAGGCCGTGGAATGCACTCTTCAGAGGCAGAGCGAATATTCGAGACATATATATGGTAAAGTGCAAATACATTATTATAGGTATAATATAAAAATTTTAAATATCACCTACCTAGTATGCTCACAGACACGTTTAAGTCTCTTTTCTTCTGACGCTTGTCATAGAACTGGAGCAGTGTCCCAAACTCAGTCGCAATTTGTAATCCACATAGGTAAAATTGTAATCCAAATGGGTAAAAAAAAAGCAGCAAAGGTTCCTTAAAAAACCCTCTTTCAAGGGGCTCCCCAAATAACCTGAAAAGGGAGAAAAAGGGATGAGGCGCACTAATGCGTAACTTAATTTCCTGAGTTGCCTCGTCATCCTCCCGCGCTGGAGAAAGGGGCGGAACTACCAGGGAGGAGTCATCGCTGAATTGAATTCGTACGCAACAGTGTATAGAGTAACTACCAGGGAAAAGTCTGCATCGCTGCATTGAATTTGTACACGACAGCGTATAGAGTAACTAAATTATACGTAGAATAGCGTATAATTTATAGGACACACTACGTAGCGAATGCGTACAAAAGCGAAGCGAATCACCTAATATTCGGATTCGCTTCGCAGCTGAAAAATACCAAGATTCGATACGAATCTACGAAGCGGCGAATAGATTCGCTCATCTCTAGTGGCAGCAACCATAGTAGCAGAATTAGGAGGTCACAGAGTGGCCCAACAAGATTGAAAGTGTCAGTAAGTACAATTTCCAAGCCACAGGCCCACTGAGCAAATATCACATGTCAGTAAGTACAATTTCCGTGTCACCAAAATCTCAAATGTCTGTAAGTTTAATTTCTGAGTCACAGGCCCAGTGAGCAAATATCAGATGTCTATAAGTACAATTTCCGAGTTACAGGCCCACTGAGCAAATATCACTTGTCTGTAAATTTAATTTCCGAGTCACAGTCCCAGTGAGCAAATATCACGTCTGTAAGCTTAATTTCCGAATCACAGTCCCAGTGAGCAAATATCACGTCTGTAAGCTTAATTTCCGAGTCACAGTCCCAGTGAGCAAATATCACATGTCAATAAGTACAATTTCCGTGTCACCAAAATCTCAAATGTCTGTAAGTTTAATTTCCGAGTCACAGGCCCACTGAGCTAATATCAGATGACTGTAAGTACAATTTCTCAGTCACAGGCCCAGTGAGCAAATATCAAATATCTGTAAGTACAATTTCTGAGTCACAGGCCCAGTGAGCAAATATCACATGTCTGTAAGTTTAATTTCCGAGTCACAGGCCCACTGAGCAAATATCATATGTCTGTAAGTACAATTTCTGAGTCACAGGCCCAGTGAGCAAATATCACATGTCAGTAAGTAATTTCGAGGCAACAGATTAGTACGACGACATTATGGAGGCGGTAGTAGTAGCAGCAACAGCAGCATGGGCAGACTACAGAATGATACGATGACATTATGGAGGCAGTAGCAGCATCATCAGACTATAGAGTGGCACGACAACAGTGTGGGGAGGTGGGTGGCAATAACACTACCCGCTGACGATGGTGGGTGTAAAAAGGAGCATCAGATGTGTGGCATCAGGCGGGTGGCAGCATCAGAGTATTTGGTGAGGCAGGTAGCCAGAAGAAACAGTCAAAAAACAGCATGAATTATCTAATCTGACGCATCAGGCATTGGTGGTTGCAAATCCTGGCTAATCCATGCCTGATTCATCTTGACAAAGATGAGTCTCTCCACATTTTGGGTGGACAGGCGAGTTCTCCTTAGTGTAACTATGGCCCCCGCTGCACTATACACCCGCTCTGATGCCACACTACTGGCCGTGCAGGACAGCTTTTCCAGAGCAAACTCAGCCAATTGCAGCCACAAATCTAGTACATGAATTGCCATACCACCGAGTACATGAATTTACCCCCAACACTCCTCACTGACTGCCTGCTACCGCCACTGCCTCCTTGAACCACTACACCACTACTTTCTCGCCCGGTAGGCTCCTGCGAAGCGGGTGGTCTAGATCGGGCACGTTTGGCTCCCGACCTCCCGCTGCTGCCACCCTGCTGACTCCCGGCAACGCTAGCTACCTACTGGCTCCGTCGCTGCCTCACGAGCAGGTTGCCACCCTCTTCTCCTGATGATGATGAAGGCCCTAATTCAAGTGTGATCGGCTTTATCATCATCGAGTAGTGTCTTCACGTCGCTGATGCCCTCCTCGACTGTCTGTGGGTCAGGAGCCTGACCGTGCGCAACCCTAGCTCCCACGCCACTCTCCTTATCACTACTTGCCTGCCTAACTGAGGAAGCTGCGGATGTCTCCTCCACATATTGACTATTCAGTAGCTGCTGACTGTCCTCCAGTAGCTGCTGGCCCTCCTCCAGTAGCTCGTCCTCGCTGTAGAGTTAAGCTGAGCCCACAGCATACATTGTTTCTCTGGCTGAGGGAACAGAAAAGGACAGAGGCAGGTTGAGGACAGGTGAGCACACAGGCCCTGCTCCCGGGCCATGCCAACTAAGGGTTGTGTCTGGCGAACTAACGATTCTTGACTGGGTACACTTTACTAGGAAGAACTTTGGTGCTGTACGCCTAGTAAAACTCTTTTTCTTGAGAATAATACACGCTGCAACAGCCTGTAATTGTCTCACTTCAACACGCAGCGAATAATACATTTTTTTAAAACACTAATAGCTGGTAGAACACTTTACTAGATAGAACTTTGGTGCTGTATGCCTAGTAAAACTCTTTTTTTGAGAATAATACACGCTACAACAGCCTGTAATTGTCTCACTTCAACACAGAGCGAATAATACGTTTTTTTAAAACACTAATAGCTGGTAGAACACTTTACTAGATAGAACTTTGACGCTGTACACCTAGGAAAACTCTTTTTTCTTGAGAATAATACACGCTACAACGGGCTATAATTGTCTCACTTCAAAATGGAGTGAATAATGTTTTTTAAAACACTAAAAGCTTGTAGAACACTTTACTAGATAGAACTTTGGCGCTGTACACCTAGGAAAACTCTTTTTCTTGAGAATAATACACGCTACAACGGGCTGTAATTGTCTCACTTCAACATGGAGCAAATAATAAGTTTTTTGGGCAACAGCAATAAATGCCAGTAGCTTTTAAAATACAGAACTTTGGCGCTGTACGCCTACTAAAACTCTTTTTCTTGAGTTGAGAATAATACACACTACAAAGGGCTGCCATTGTCCCACTTCAACACAGCTAATAAGCCCCAACACTAAAACCACAAAAAAAGTGCTATACTAAATGTAACTACAGCGCGCAAGGGTTAACAAAACCCCAATAACCAGAATTACAGAGGCAAATCTGACATGTGCAGCTGTAGCATGGCTATTTTGAATCCCAGTCACTGAAACCAAGTTGTAATACGATTTTTCCTATTAATCTGTGGTTGCACTTCTTTCCAGATCTCACACTGTCTCAAAACACCCCAATAGAAGCATGTTCTGCTTCAATACTTCAATTCACATGCTTTCCCTACACTTCTATTCAGCAATTTGTACTTTTCAGGAAGTTTTGTAACACTTGCCCTGGCGCCTGCAAACGTCTGTCCCTGCACTAAGTTCACTGTACTGTCTCAAAACACCCCAATTAGAAGCCTATTCTGCTTCAATACTTCAATTCCTATGCTTTCCCTGCACTTCTATTCAGCAATTTGTACTTTTCAGGAGGTTAAATATCAGTTTCCTTAGTGCCTGCAAACGTCTCTCCCTGCACTGAGTTCACTGGAAAATGGCTGAATCCAAGATGACTGAGGCTATTTATTGGGTTGTGACATCACAGGGCTGGCTGGCTGCTGATTGGCTGCATGCATGGCATTGTGGGTGATCCCTCCCTCCCTCATGTTCCTTTCTTCATGTCCAAACACGTGCAGCCGCCATTTTAGTGAAAAAAAAAAATTTGTGACCACGAATCGTCAGGAAATTCTAAATCGGTGCGAATCGAATAATTTCTGAAATTCGTATTGAATTCCACTTTGTCTGATTCGATTTGCTCATCTCTTGTGGCAAATTTACGGCAGGCTATTATCGGGAACGAGCACTCATTCCTGATAATTAGCCTGATAATCCACTGTAAAGAGGCCCTTAGTGTATCAACAGGAACCAAGGATGAGCAGCTTATCAAGCTATGCCATTCTCCATCTTAACATGGTTAATTAATGTTGGCTGAACCACCAATTTCAGTGGGACTGTCCAAACGCGTAATCTGTATGAGAGGATCCTGACATGGCAGATGTTGAGGAAAAAAAAGATTGGGCTTTTTTTATGTCAACATGCCAGATCATTTTAATAAACCTCCACCAGAGCTGTCTGACAGTGGCTTACTCCTTTCTCCCTATTCAGAACACATACACTCTCAGCCGAGCGCACGTTTATAGGTTTGTTCAAAGGAATGGCTGTCGACAAACAGCTTTAAATTTATATTTAGATCTTTCGAAATATAAATTTAAATGGAGAATTAGTTTAAACATTTGGAGACACTTACATGACCTAGTGATTTGCAAATCTGTCATCTCTGAATGCTTTTGGGGTTATCAGGTGAACACCTAATGTGTCATTGAGAAAGTTACTTGAAGAAGTAGTGCTGTATTACTGTGACACATTTTTGAACCTCACAAATATTTACAGTGGAACTGAAGCATAAATGATGCATAACAATGCTTTACTTCAGTGCAGGGGATACTATATCTTCTTATGGAGATCGCCTAATTGGCATAAAGAGTCTTACAGGTCAGACAATGCTCCTCTGGAATTCTGGGAAAAGGATATGCAAAGCAGATCTTAGCAAGCTTTGCCTCTAATGCCATCAAAAGTAAGGAAGCTATAGTCAATGTACAATCTTTTACACAGACCTTTAGACATGACTTGGATAAAGACTAAGCCAGCACCTAATCTACAGACAGCTCTTTTGGGTTGATTGCCCCTCATCAGTACAAAGCAGAGAGCACTGGCTTAACTGGGCAAGAGGCCTAAGCCTGAATTTGGGGGATAAACCAAGTAAAGAGACCATTCACCAGATGTGTACATTTCAACCTAGACCAGATGTCACTCTGGTAGTTCAGTACACGGAATGATGTTAATCTTTCACATGAAGGCTGTCAGGAGGACACTGTGCAGAGAATGCTGTGTGCATCAAGTTTTTCTTTTTTTTTTTTTTTTTTTACAGAAGATCCTGTTAAAGTGTTTTGGCTTCCCTCCTCTACATGTGTGCATTTACATTTGAAAATGCTCCCAGCTTATAGGAGTTTATAAGGTTTTAGTCAATGAATGTTATTTCTAGTCTAGGATTTGTAGAATTAGAAAATGGTTGTGTTCACATAACAATTGTGATTCTGGTCGTCATGCATGAATGGAGCAGCTCCCAGTGTACATACATTGGGAGTTATTTGCAATGAATACACAAAAAGGAAGCCATATATGTGTTGTAAAGACAGCCCTATGATGTGTCTCATATTTGCTGTATGATTTTGTCTACTTTAAAGCCATATGTTAAGTACAACTAAGCCTATAGCCAGCTGATTACAAATTATAAATGTGGATGTGCTAGGCTTGTCACCAGTGTTGGATAAAGACTAAGCCAGCACCTAATCTGCAGACAGCTCTTTTGGATTGATTGCCCCTCATCAGTACAAAGCAGACAGTACTGGCTAAACTGGGCAAGAGGCCTAAGCCTGGATTTGGGGGATAAACCATGTAAATCCAGTACTCTCTGCTCTGAACTGATAAGGGGCAATTACCCCAAAATACCTGTTTGCAGATGAGGTTTTGGCTTAGTCATGTCTGAAGGCCTGTTTAAAAGGTCGAAAATTGACTAATAGGACAGCTGTTTTACATCTGGTGGCATTAACTGTAGAGATTGCTATTAGCTCATTTGCATATTTCAGGTCAAAAACGTTTCCACCTGTACAATGAAATTTGAGGCTTCTTATGATATTCGTTTCACAGGATACATTTATTTTTTACTGTTTTGTTAAGGGTTACCAATGAAGCTGTATCACTGGAAAAAGTAAGGTTACATTTTGGAAGGGTGATTTGCCCGGTTATAAACCAGATGAGAAGATTATCCTAATATATGACCAGCTGTGTGCAAATATCCAATCAATTATTTAATTTACAAAATTAGATGTATGAAATGTGGTTTGTGTTATTGGCCATTCTGTAAAATAATTATCATTCTATTTTCTTTTTCAGTTTTACAGATGTTTTATTGCCCTTCTTAATTGCAGTAGTGAACCCCAAAGCTCCAATAATAGAATTTCCTCAAGATCTACTAAGATTTGCTTGGCTACACGTAAACCACCAGATAACACCACATTCAACGTTGATTTCTCCAAACATCCCACGACCGAAGAGGAGAAGAATTCAAGTCACTATACAGAAACAAACCCAGACTCCCAATGCCAAAAAGAGACCATTAACCAGATGTGTACATTTCAACCTAGACCAGATGTCACTCTGGTAGTTCAGTACACGGAATGATGTTAATCTTTCACGTGAAGGCTGTCAGGAGGACACTGGGCAGAGAATGCTGTGTGCATCAAGCTTTTCTTTTTTCTTTTTTTTTTTTTTTTTTTTTTTTACAGAAGATCCTGTAAAAGTGTTTTGGCTTCCCTCCTCTACATGTGTGCATTTACATTTGAAAATGCTCCCAGCTTATAGAAGTGTATAAGGTTTTAGTCAATGAATGTGATTTCTAGTCTAGGATTTGTAGAATTAGAAAATGGTTGTGTTCACATAACAATTGTGATTCTGGTCGTCATGTATGAATGGAGCAGCTCCCAGTGTACATACATTGGGAGTTATTTGCAATGAATACACAAAAAGGAAGCCATATATGTGTTGTAAAGACAGCCCTATGATGTGTCTCATATTTGCTGTATGATTTTGTCTACTTTAAAGCCATATGTTAAGTACAACTAAGCCCATAGCCAGCTGATTACAAATTATAAATGTGGATGTGCTAGGCTTGTCACTAGTGTTGAGCAAAATTATGTTAATAAAGTGGAATTCAATGCGAATTTCAGGAAAAATTCGATTTGCGACAAATCCAAAATTCCTCTTGCTTCATGGTAACAAATCAGATTTTTTTTCTAAAATGGCTGCTGCACGTGTTACAAAGTGTAAGTAAGAAGCCCGGGAACGAGGGACCACCCATAATGATCTGCAGTCAGCCAATCAGCAGAAAGCTAACCCCTGTGATGTCACAGCCTTATAAAAAGCCTCATCCTGCCTGGTCTCCACAATTGTACGATGAACTGAGCATAGGGAGAGACGTGACACGTGCTAGGGAAAGTGTTTTACAAGGCTTTTAATAGTATAATCTGGGATAGGGGCAGTGTAGGGAGATCAAGGGGAGATTATACAGACACTGTAGGGAGGTCATAGGCAGACTGCAACGCACTGCAGACTTTGTAAGCTGAAGAGATCCAAAGGAGACAGTTGCAGTTTGGTTTAATCTCCGAATAGGGCACAGACATATCTAACTGAACAGTGTCCACCTTGATTAGTAGATAAACAATTCTATTACACCTTGCTTTTCAAACTGAGGCGAATAAGCTGTCTAATATAACTGTTATTGGTATGCTCACATAACTTCATAAATAAGCAAATCAATCATGGCTTCATTCTCATATTGGGGTGATTAACCTATGTGGTATAACTGTTATTGGGGTGTCTACCTTGTTTCATAGATAAACAATTCCATAAAGCCTAGATTTTCATATTGAGGTGAATAACCTGTCTAAAATAACTGTTATTGCGGTGTCTACCATGTTTCATAGATAAATAATCCCATTAGGCCTATATTCTCAAATTGGGCTGGATAACCTGTGCAATATAGCTGTTATTAAAAAAATAAGCAATTCCATTACACCTTCATTTTCATATTGGGGGAAAAGAGCCTGTGCAATATAACTGTTATTGGAGTATCTACCTTGTTTCATAAAAAAACAATTCCATTAGGCATTGATTCTCTGTTTTGGTGACCAATCCTGCTGTCCTGGAATGGTTGACTTGGTCTTCAACATCATCTCAACTGACATCGGACACAGGAGTCTATGGGTTTCTCTGACGCCAAACTTAGTTGTTAGTTGGCATGGCCCAGGAACAAGCTCTGTGCCCTCACCTGTCCTGAATCTGCCTCTTTGTTTATCTGCTCCTTTTACCGTCCTATTACTGAGGACAGTCAGCAGCTACCTTCCAGCCCAGATTTGGAGGAGAGGTCTGCTGCTTCCTCCTGTAGGTGTGCAAGTAGTGAAAGCGGTCAGGAATGCGGCCATGAGAATGGTGAGGGTGACATAAGTGACAAGCAGTTAGTAGTGGATGATGATCTAGCCGATCACATGTGGGAACCTGGTGAAGAGAGGGCTTCATTATCAAGGGGGTGAGGGTGGCAGCTTCTCTGTAAGACAGTGGCAGGGTGGCATTGTTATGCTGAGCCAGCAAGGTGCAAGCAGGGCTGTGAGCCAGGTGGGTGGCAGCAGTGTGAGATCTGGAGCCAAATGTGCCTGGGGATGCCTGTCTGCTACTCAGGAGCCTATATGTCCGTAAACAACTAGCGGTGCATGGCTTCATAGAGGCATAGGCAGGCAGTCATCACGCAGTGGTGGGGGTAAAATGCCATTTTCGTCAATGTGGGAATTCTTCATGAAGTCATCAGAGGACGTTAGTGTGGCCATATGTAGGATCTTTGGGCAGAAGGTGAAGAGCGGCCAGGATGCCAATGTTGAAACCGCGGCCCTGCATCTACACATGGAGCCTCACCATAAAGTGGCCTGGAAAACCCTTGGCGCTAATGTGATACAGCCTTATGCAGCAACCGCTGCATCATCCAGTGGCCCGAACCCCTTCTCCAGCACCTCAGCAGAAGGGTTGCTGTGCTTCCTTCCCATCCTCTACTCATCCTGATGCTCCTCCTCCTATTCCCCGTCATGCATTTCACCAGCAATCAATCACCAAGGCGATTGTAAAGAGACAACAGTATGCGTGCACTCATCCAACAGTACAGAAGCTGACCCAGCCAAGTTGCTGGTATTACAGTCCCTCACTGTCCATGTGGATGACTCTGCACCTTTCAGAGAACTGATAACTTGTGCCAATCCAGGGTAGAGAGTCCAAAACCATCATTATTCTCTAAAAAAGCTGTACCAGCTCTGCATACGTATGTACAGCAGAAGGTGGGCCAGTCCTTGAGCCTGTCAGTGTCTGATACAGTTCATGGCAGTGCCTACATGTGAAGCTTTAACTATGGTCAAGGATAATATATGTCCGATATGGCCCACTGGGTAAATGTGGTTCCGGCCCAGGCACACCAGCAACTTGACCAGGTGATGGCAATGCCGCCTCCATATTCTCATGCTGTGATTGCGGCGCCAATGTCCTCCTCTGCTTCTTCATCCTCCACTTTGTCCTCAGTCTTCACTGTAGGCATATTTCAGAGTGGTCCTCCAGCATACAACCTATGCAGAGCACAGCGTTGTCACGTTGTTCTGCATCTGGCCAGACTTGATGAACGGAGGAACGGCTTGGCGTCATCAACCAAGAAATTGAATCCTGGCTGTCTCCTTGCCAACTGAAGATTGGAACCATGGTCACCTATAACTGTAAGAACATTATGTTGGTGCTGCATCAAGGAAAGCTGACAAATGTGCCCTGCATGGCGCACGTCTTTAAACTGTAAACAATTTCTTGATGATGCAGGCAGACAGAGGTACTCCCCTGTGTTACTTTGACGTTAGCCAGTGCAGCTCATATGTGACACATTCTGTTTGCTCAGGCCCTTTGAGGCAGCCACTTTATTTGTGAGATATCAGGACTATGGGATGAATTATGTTATTTCACGTCATGTCACATCCAGGAGCAGATGTTGATAAATATGGCTGGTCATGGGACAGGAGACTTGACGCCTACATTTCACAGCCACCTGGGCCCTTTTGGGGGCTGAACTGGTGGAGGAGGACATTAACACCCAGAAATTGTATACAGAAATAGGTGGTTTATCTGCCCAAGCGACAGAAAAGGAACAGGAGGAGCATGAGGAGCTGGAGGGCGATGAGGAAGACCAGGCAGATGACCCCAACAGACCGTAGTAGTATTCAGTGGACATGGAGGCAGGGAGTCCCTCCAATTTCCTTGAGCAAATGGCCCGATGCATTCTGAGTTGCTTGCGTAGTGACAGTCGTATTATCACCATTTGGCAGAAAGATGACAACTGGCTCTCCACGATGTTCGACCCGGGCCAAAATGGGGACCTTTTTTACACCTGCTTAGAGGAATGAAAAACTCAACTACTATCGAGACATCCTATGTAGGTCGCTGCCTATGTGTGCCATTGCCCATCCTCGTGAAGGTCTGACCAGAGGGACCAACTGTGCTTATGCTCCACTCTCATGTGTGCTGGGAGGGGCTAGGGTGGCAGGAGAAGCACCAGCTCCATCAGCAGCAACTTAATTCTTGAGTCTCTATTGAACACTTTTCTTCAACCATCTACTGAAGAAACTACCCAGCAGCAGAAGCAGCAGGACATGAAGCAGAACCTGAACCAGCAGGTGGTGGCATATTTGGACTGCACCCTGCCACCCCACATACAAGATCCCCTGGACTACTGGGCAGCCAAACATGATTTGTGGCCGCAACTGGCTGAATTTGCCCTGGACAAGCTTTCCTGCGTAGTAAGTAGTGCAGCATCAGACCAGGTGTGTAGTGCGGCGGTGGGGATATAGTTACCCTAAAGAGAACTCGCCTTCAACTGATAAATCAGGAGTGGATCAGCCAGGATTTCCACACACCGGTGCCTGATGCATCAAACTAGATCATTCTGGCAGTAATGTTATTCAGTGTGCTGTCACACCAAAACATTGTGAAAAATGGCCTGTTACTTCTAGCCATGTGCTTCAGCCACTATTCTGATGCTGCCACCCGCCAGATGCCACACATCTACTGAAAACAAAGAACACATGCAAATATTTCCATCACATGTTATGTCTGTTTTGGACCCACTCCTGTTTTTGCCCTACAAATACTGATGCAAAAAACTGACCAAATACTGACCATGTGATGGAGGCCATTAAAGTCCTGCATGCAGGACTTTTTTTTCCATCTGAATAAAACGTATTTCAGAGGCAAATGGCCAGCACATATGCAAATTGCACATGAGGCCTCTATCACACCATCAGGATTTGATCATGATTTGGAAGCCAAAAGCAGGAGCGGGTCCAAAACACAGAAGACATGCAAATATTCCCATTAAGTGTCATCTTTGTTTTGGATCCACTCTTTGGCTTTACCAGTACTGATCAATTACTGACCGTATGAAGGTGGATGCTCAAAAGACAGGATCCATTTTTTGGGGGGTTGTTCTTCTGATGGACCAGAAGAAGAAGGGAAAAATAAACAGTGAAGTCAACACAAACGTACTGCTGCCACCCTCTTCACTCAGTCATGGGGCCACTACTTGTATCAGTGTTTAACAGAACAGGTTCTCTAGCAATCTATGTGGAATCAGCAGTAAAAGGAGACCGCTGTTTTACTCTATAGTAGAATCTTCGGCCACTGCACGGTTAAGTACATTATACTTGACGCTAACATTGATTTTGACCCATAACTGACCAAATAAGTGAAGTGTTAACTGAATCTGTCATGCCTGTCATACAGACGCACAGTAACAGTTTCACTACTACAAAGACTAGCTATGCATGTTTCTGCAATGCACAGTGATTTACACAGAGATATACTCTCCCTGCAGGCAAGGAAATAGCTGATTTATAACACAATTTGCTTCGACGAATGAATTTGGACCAAATCAAATTTTTGAAAAGTTGAATTTGAAAATTTGATACAAGATACATATAGCACTGTAATATCAGTTCTCTATCTGAGTGCACTAAGATGTGCACATTTAATGTATAGTAGACAACCCCCTTGTACATCTGAGCAAACATCATTTTACAACTGTGAGCCAAATATACATATTTATGTAGATACCAAAATTGAATGTGAATCTCCTAGAACCTTATATGTTAAATTGGATACATTTGTATGTCTACTCTGTTTTATTGTGTACAAAGCCCTAGACAGTGTACATTGCTAGGTACACTTGTAACCTGTACAAAATGTGTCTATATGTGACGTAAAAGTTTATTCTTAGAAAATGCAAAAACAATGTCTGAATTTGTTTATGTTCTGAGAAATATGCAAAATAATTCCTTATCTTTGTGAAGTAAAACTTGCAAATGAATGTAGTTATGTGTCTATAAAGAAATGTCATTGTTTCTGTTATTTTTTTCTGGTCAGGTATCAAAATACAGAAGTCTCATCTCCTTGAGTAGATAAATATTTAAACAAAAACTGTAGACCACTTGAAGCATCAATAACCTTTCAATATACTTTGCATTAATTAATAGTACGCTGCATGCACATGAAGAATGGCATTATTTCTTGCCATGATATCACTTGTGTCGGGCATTTTTAGCAGTTTTCTTCAATGCATAGCAAATGTCTAGTTTGCAGTTCTGTCAAACATAGTGGGTGGAGGCTAGCTACTTTCCGCTGCATACAGAAAGTAGAGGACAATATGCTTACTAATCTTCTCCTATGCACTCAAAAGCAGCCTCAGGATCATGTAGAACGTTACAGAGAAGTACTAACCTGTGTGACTGTGAATAAAGTATTCAGGAAATATATATCTCAACCAATGAAGCTTCAGCACTCTGCTGGTCTGCGTGTTCTTCTGCTCACTTCTCCCCTCACCTCTCCATAGATTTGCATTGGCTTGTATAATATGATCCTCCTGCAGAGCTGGTCCATCTTTGATGGGATTAAGGGTAGGTTCACACAGAGTTTTTTTGAGGTTTTGAGGCAGATTTTCCTGTAGGTTTTTAAAGCAAAAGCAGAGTGGATTCAAAAGGAATCAGAAAATAAAAGGATTTACACCTCCTTCCTGCTGGATCCACTTCTGACTTTGGATAAAAGCCTGCAGTAAAATCTACCTTAAAGCCCCCTCCTAAAAAAATCAGTGCGGACCTACCGAAAGACATTTCTCAAATTGAAAATCAATTAGCAAGAGAGGAGGGAGGTAAGTAGCTGATAATGTGAGGACTAGACAATTCTCACCGATAAGGCATATTACAAAGTTTCTTGTGGTCGCTTGTTTTATTTATTTATGCAAAGTTGTGTGAAAAGTTAATGATCATTTAAGGAAATATCATGTAACTGACCTGAGATTGCAGGGCAAAATTTACATACAAGAACAATCTATCAGGTGATTGACCTGTTGTTTAGCATCTTGAAAGAACACTACTAGTATATATACATTTGTTTCTTTAGTCATACTTTGAATTAGGAAGGGATCACAGGGCACAATTAACATAAAAGAGCAACATTTCAGGTGATTAACCTGTTGTTTAGCATCTTGAGAGAGCACCACTAATATATACACATTTGGTTTTTTAGTCATACTTGGAGTTAGGACCATTAAAAGGTTCACCCCATGAAAAATATTACACATTTTTTAGACCAGCACCTGGATATAAATACTTTTGAAATTGTACATAAGTAAAATTTAGTATAGTCAAAAAAGGTATTCAATAAAATGTATCTGTATAGCACTACTGTTTGTTCTTTTCCTTATTTCTCAGACTAACTCAGTATTTTTCAGTAGTAACTCAGGCTATGAAAATAAAAAAAAAATAGTTACCAACAAAAAGCTGGAAAACCAGAAGGGAGGAAGAAGATAGAAGATCACATGACACTGGGAGGAAGTGGTGGGAGGGCATAACCTAATTAACTCAGAGGCTGAGAGCCTGATTAGCCAATCAGGGGTAGGATTTAGATAGGTCCTTTTGCTGAGAACCTCATAAAACACCATTCTGTGTTCAACAAGCAACATGAAAGAATGTCTTATGGCAGTGTTTGACAAAAAAAACTATTAGAGATACAAGCCACTTATCTACTGTGATAGAGACATTAAAAAAGAGTATAGAAAAATTAGGTATGTTTCAGGTACTGTAGATTTGATCAGAGAACGCATTCTTACTGCAATATACCATGTACTTCAAACACATTTTACTGCAAAAATGGCCTTCTTATAACTGTATCGGTGAACACATTCTATTACTGCAACATACTGTGTAGTTCATTTTACTGCAAAAACTGCATTCTTATACCCATGTTAGTGAATGCATTCTATTGCAGCAATATATTGTGTAGTTCAAACATACTTTGATGCAACAATTTGCATAGTTATACCCATGTTAGTGAATGCATTCTATTACTACAATATACCATGTACTTTAAACACATTTTACTATAAAACATCATTGTTATTCCCATGTTAGTGAATGCATTCTATTACTGCAATGTGCCATTTACTTCAAAAACATTTTACTGCAAAAACTGCTTTCTTGTACCACTTTTAGTGCATGGCTTCCATTACTGCAACCTACCATGTAGTTCAAAAACATTTTACTGCAAAAATTGCATTGTTGTACCCATGTTAGTGAACACATTCTATTAATGTAACATATCGCATATTTCAAATATATTTTACTGAAAAATAATGGCCTTCCCCTGTTAGTGAACACATTCTATTACTGTAATGTACGGTGTAGTTCAAACACATTTTACTGCAAAAATTGCATTATTATCAGAGTAAAATGTCAATACCAGTGTGCAGCGTGTTTGTAGAAGGGAGAAACACAGCAGGATCATGTAGATGTTATCTCTGAGTCTGACACTATGCCTTGGAGCCAAGGGTCACAGCATACATCCCTCTACTCCTTTAAAAGCCCCAGAAAAGCCTTACACTTACATCATCTCTAACTTTACTGTATCTTCCTAGTGGGGTACCTTATTTTTTCCTAAGAAAAGGCAACAAAAGTCACCACATGCTATACAAGATTCTTAACAGTCTCCCTTTTGCGTTTGGACTGCCATAATGAGGAGTTTTAGAAGGAGGCGGCGGACCCCATGCATAGCTGTGTTTGTGCTGGTGGTAGTGGGACTTGATGGTGGCAGTAGGGGCAGTGGTAGCAACAGTGGCACTTAGGGCAAATACAGAGCAGGGAATTGGGAGGGGAACCAAGGAGCCTACAATGACATATCATAGTCTGATAAAAGTGGCGGGGATGGTGAGGATGACAATGATTGTGTGTTGTACAAAACTTGGGAGCCAGATCAGGGTGCTGAGCTGAGGAGGAGCTGACATCCAAGGAGGAGAGTGGTGGCAGCTCTGCCAGCAATAATGAGCAGAAAGTGGACGGAAGACCACCGGATCCTATTATAATCATTAGGGATCCAGTGGTGATCTATAAAATCCAGCAATGCTGGATCCAGTGAACTTCGGCAGGCTTTTCTCTCCCAGAACTGTCTGCTGGAAACGTTCACCGGAGATGTGAATGTAGCCTTAGAAAAACATGCCTTAATAAATTGCCCCCATTGTTCCTTTATGTTGCAGAGAACTGTGTGGCCCTTGTATGCATAGCGGCTTTGTTGGGTTTGCCATTATTATACCCCGTATTTCTATATATAATGGAGGGCAGAGTATAATTGCTAGCTTTTATATCCAAAGCGCAT
Source organism: Rhinella marina (assembly GCA_900303285.1). Lineage (NCBI taxonomy): Eukaryota > Metazoa > Chordata > Amphibia > Anura > Bufonidae > Rhinella > Rhinella marina. The sequence continues at coordinate 26,017 of ONZH01029441.1, read as the reverse complement.
AAGTGCATAAAATAACTATGAACAAAACAATATGCATCTGTCATGAGTACCCAACACATTAAACATCAGCATTTTATTGTTACAGCCTAGGCAGCAGGTGTGAACATGAATATCCAGAGAGTATACATCTGTAATCAACTGCGATGCACAGGACAGTGACTATATCTCATAGTACATCTCTCTGCGAATTGTTCTGGGCTGAACAGTGAAGGCTCCAAGGTCAAGTCATCCTAATAGAGCTATCTAAATGATTTCTAACTGTAGAGGCATTTGACAAGGAGGTGAAAATAATTGGCTGTTCCCTGCTGTGCTTTAAACATTTGCCAAAAGCATTTGGACAGCTTTGAAAATATTTGCAAGCGCCTGATAATTATGTGTGATTTTAACTTCGGAACTAGCCAATACATTGAATTTGCACAGAGCAATCAGTCAGCAAATAAAACACTTTCCACTGTTTTAATCTAATAAAATAAATAAATAAACCCTCATATATTAATTGGGTATCAATAGCCACCCCAATATAATTATGTATATCACACAAGAGGGTGCAGAGTAAATAACCCCCTGTACCTGGCAGCTGTTCAACACATCTGCCACAAAGGTTGCCCCTTGTGTGTACTCCTGCTGGTATACTTCTATACCCATTTGCTCTTGTAATATTCCTGTTCAGGTGAAGTTAAGAGTCTCATGCGGTGGTATTGACATGTACAGCTGTCAGTTCTCTAAGATACAAATTGCATTGCAATATGTTAACATAAGAAGGACTGTGTAGTTTATAGAAATATTCAAATCTGGTGGCATAGCCGTGGTCCGCTTTTACTAATACAGTTCAAAATAATTGCTGACAGCATTTCTGTATAATGATTAAAGTAAGGCTAGTTTCACATTAGCGTTCAGTGGTCTTTTAGTAAAGGATGCAGTTTAAGAAAAAAAAAAAGGAAAATACCAAATGTAGCATGAAGAATATTTTACTGGATCAGTTAATCAGTTATGTCTGTATTATCTGTTTTTTCTTTTTCAATTATAGCAGATGCGTTTGTTGATTATGGGGTGCCTTTTTAATGGAAATTTGATTATCACAGCATTACAGACAGGATATTCACAAGTACACCCACTACTTGATATTTAAATAGAGCAAGGAATCAAGTCCTGATCATTCCTGCTTCTTCTTTATAGCACGGACCTGGCCATCACTGACTGCTGCATAAGCCGACATCGATGTAAACACCGATGCCAGCATATTAACCCCTTGTATTTTGCGGTCAAAGCTGACCGCAGCATGCAGGGGGTTTACGGAGGGTATGGGTTCCCTCCACGTTCACATTGGGTCTCTGGGCTGCAGTGACGGGGACCCGATGGCTGAGAAGGCAGCCCCCATAGGCATCGGGGCTTGTCTTCTATGGGAGCCTGTGAGATCCAGCCTTGTGTATAACGATGGTAATAGGGCTACATACACCTGAGATGCCAGGTAGCAATATGAGCATGCGTGCAGTTGGTGTGGTCCCACAATGCTGGGTCTCCTCCATCAGTTGGATGAGGAGGTCGTTGTCTACATGAGGGCCACAAAAGAGGATGTTACAGTAATCTAGGCACCAGATGCTGAGTGCATGTACAAGCATTTTTGCAGACTCTGGGTGAAACTGAGAGATGTGGAAAGGGCTTGAATGTGTGGTTTGAAAGAAAGACCCGAATCATAGGTTACCACAATGCATCTGAGAATTGATTCAGAAAGCCACTGAACTCTATTAGATGCTCCTGGCCAAAGGAGTAGATTGAGAAGAATCCAATTTCAAAGCAAAATCCAGCACTGGGAAATAATAGATGCTTAAAATTCCTTTTGTTGTCCATGTAAAAAATGAAAAACAGTAGTAGACCTACTTGTTTTTAGTGTAAAAAACGGTTTTAACATGAGTTTGACGATTTGAGAATAAATAGATTTAACAGGTTTAGTGATAAAACGTTTATACTAAGTGTGTTTAAATATAACAGACAAATCACATACACAGCAATTAATAATCAATCACATGGCCTGCTCAATACAATATGAGGGGGGACTCCAGTCACCATGTCGTAGCACATGGCCAAAACCCCATGGTGATACAAGAAAGTAATAGTGTTTTAAATTAATATATACATCCTATCTGAATGAGGTTCCCCAATGGAGTTTCCATTAACTGTCGGTGTTCATAAAAATGTATAGCTTTTCTGCCCCTCCCCCCAAGGATGTCCAGTGTGCAGTACGCATGTCTCTGAGGTAAGTACTCAGGAATTTGGCCTTCTCAGCACAATGGAGGTATCTAACTATCCCTAACTCAATACATTACAAGGCATATCATTACACAGAATATAGAAAGTAATATAAAAAGGACATAATTTAAGAGGACAGAACCAATCAGTACTTTAAAATACCCTTACAACACATTTCACCCCTGGTTCTTCCACTTTAATTCATTTTCACCTATTCCAAAATATAGTATCATCATCTATTCCTTCTAACATAATATAGATCCTAGCCATTTAACAGAAAACCACTTTGGAACCATTGGATTTAAAAAAATAATAATAAAAATAAAAACTGTGTATTGGACTAACAAGAAGAGTCTTTCACATAGGTCTTCTTCACTTCTGATCTTCTTGGATCCTAAACTTACAAAGTCTCTAGTGATATAAAATATGGGGATCTTGACTTTGAAATAAATTCACAAATATCAAAGTTATTTCTCCAGTTTTGGTGTTCTGTGCACTGTACTGCATGGCCCTGTTTTTGCCACAACTTAGTTCAGTCTCTTACTCTTCCTTTTACTGTGTTGATGTATGAGGGGATTGCAAGTGTAATCACAATCCTAAGTGCAGGTTTCAGAGCCTTTTTCCAGTGGTTTAGGACAGTCCTTGCCTTGGTCTGCAGGTTGTTGTACACAGTCATCAGCCCTGCTGGTTGGTTGGTGTACTATAGGAGGTACAATTACCTTTGTGTACCTTTGTGGTCCACCCCCAGACAACAGTAGTGCGAGCAGCAAGGTCTTTTTCAGCATGGTAGACCAGTGGTTTAAGCCGTTTCTAGTTGGGTGGCAGGCAGGTCACCACACATGGTCATTAACTTTGGCAGCCCCTGGGCACTGCTGATGTTCTCAGTCCTGCACTTAGGGAAGATTATACTTGAACAGTTCTACATAATATAGAAGATGTTACAGTATTCAATTTCACAGTAAATTCAATTCAGAAAGCTTAGTTCATAGATTTTAACTCAGTCCAGGATAACTCGGTGTATGGCAGGATGAACCGCTGATGGGCTTAATTTGGTTTTCTCTCCACCCCTGCTTTAGATGGATAAACAACAGCAAACTAACAAAAGTCCTTATAACTTTTGTCAGTCCATCGCTGCAAGTGAATTACATTTCCCAATGGTACCATAGTGGTCCTCTACCTCTAAAATGAACTCCAAAAACTAATAAACACTTACACATACATGTGTCATTAACCCCTCAATTATTCAGTCAAGTGGTAATAATACTTCAACCAAAACAAACTTACATTTGGTAATTTACAATTCATTATGACTCATCTTCGTTCCTGATACACTAAATAAACTATGCTAATACATTGTATTCAATGGCCTTTGTCACAAGATAACACTTCACATGTATCAAATTCTTTTTTGTTTTATTACATTTGAATATTCATAAACCAAAAAATATACACTTGTAATATGTCTTAATTCATGGGTATCATCTGTCTAAAACTAAACACCATTGATATCATATTTATTCAGACACCCTTTGGTATTTTGGGGTTGCAGATGTACCTAGCTTTTCTTGATGTCGAAATGAATAGTCTTTTCATGAAGGCATACACCAGAACACATGAAAACTTTTTTTTTTTTTTTTTTACAAAAGACTTCTCTTCTTTCATGGAGGTGTCTTGTAATTAAGGGATGGACAAAAGGGTTGTCTTTGTTTCTGTAAAGTCCGCCCTTTTTTTCTCCCTCCCCTCTAGGTCATCTAAGTCCACTCCTTTTGTTCGGATGGTGCAATCTTCCCTCCTCTAGTTAGTCTAGAGGACTAACATGTAAAAGTCAACATGTAACGATACACACATAGAAACAAACAAATCTGACAATATAGACATGAAAACATGAAGGACCCATAGGAAACATATCCATCGCATTCATTCCTTTGTAGTCAATAAAACTTTGAGCTCAATAAAAAATTTTGCCACCAATTAAAAAAAAAAAAATCTCCCAAGAAAAGATTAAATGCACGTTATAAAAAACAAATATTATACTCCACCTTATTTCATACAACTTCACATTTTCCTTGCTGCAGCATCATATACACATATATCCACACAGCTCAGAGCCACACCTTATTTTTGGAGTACAGACTTCACACACAGCTCTGATGAGCACCCAGCAAATTCTTCTCTGCTCCGACTTCACATATGCACAACAGCAACTCACAACGTCACCCATTCATGTTCCAATGAATAATTTATGGCTGCAAAACTGCTCTCAGCTACAAGCCCTCTCTGCGTAACATAACAGTAACATAGTTTGTAAGGCTGAAAAAAGACATCTGTCCATCCATTTCAGCCTGTTAACTTGTGATAGCCATGAAACTATATAGCCACCTAGCTTTCCTGGAAACACATATAAACACCACACCCAGAATTGTCGATGATCTCTATTGCTGTTTCTGACGTTACTAACCAACTTCTTCTGGTATTCACTCTGTAATCAATCAATTGCTTGTGTTCACGTACAATAAAAAACTTGATTTGTTAAAACTGTACAAATCCCTTAATCATTTTAAATGCCACATGGTCTTAAAGAGGTTGTCTGGTCCCAAAATCAAACTTCTTTTTCTATGCTCCTAACACCCCTCACCATACATACATATGCCCCCAATACCTGTTTTTCATGTCTGAGCTTTCCTTCCCCCCTGGAAGACATCACATTATCCTGGCAGATCTGTTTACTTTCTCCCCTTCCTGTTTTGTTGAATACATAACTTTATTGATACACAAGCCTGGCTGCACTGCACAGACATGAGTTACAGGCTGGCCACGCCCCCCACACTGCTCTGTCTGAAGCAGCTACACCCACTACAACTCCTGTGTCCATGTTACTACAGCCAGACATGACTCTGCTTCTCACTCAGTGTCTACATTCCATCACTGACCGTCCACAGGCTGTTCCCTCACATGTAACTAATCCTATCCTGTGTGATACAGCATGCTGAGCTATGTTTCTAATCCCATCACTGACCATCCATAGGCTCTTCACACACATGTATCTAATCCTATCCTGTGTGATACAGCCTGCTGAGCTGTGTATCTAATCCCATCACTGACCATCCACAGGCTCTTCCCTTACGTGTATCTAATCCTATCCTGTGTGATACAGCCTCCTGAGCTGTGTATCTAATCCCATCACTGACCGTCCACAGGCTCTTCCCTCACCATCTCCAAAGTGTAATAAACAGCTGAAATCAGCAAGCGTATCCAATCACATCTGTATCTAATCCTATCATGTATGTGGGTGCCTGATACACAACCTGTTGTCTGCGATACAGCTTGATGAAGTGTGTATCTAATCCTATCTTGTATGATCCTGCCTACTGAGCTGTGTACCTAAACCTTTATGCACACAACCATACCCATTTTGCGATCCACATTTTTTGCAGTCCCAAATGAATGAATTTGAGGACCAGAATAGGATATGTGTAGAGATGAGCGAGCACTAAAATGCTCGGGTGCTCGTTATTCGAGTCGAATTTTTCCCGATGCTCGGGTGCTCGTTTCGAATAACGAACCCCATTGAAGTCAATGGGAGACTCAAGCATTTTTTGCAGGGGACCAAAACTCTGCACAGGAAAGGTTGCGTGAAAACCTGGAAACCTCAGAAAATGATGGAAACACCACGAAAATGGACACGAAACAGCAGGGGCAGCATGCATGGATGCCTCTGAGGCTGCCTAATCGTACCATTACGCCAAATTCTGGGCAACAGCCTGGTGGTGACCCTCAAGACAATTGTGCTGACCCAGGCCAAGATGGGCAAGTCACATGCCCATCACATGTTAGTAAAGCAGGTGCAGTAAACTAGGTGCAACGAAGGTCCATCACCGCCTGAGGGTGACACCACTGCCCATGCTAGCACTGCTGTCCTATCCCCCGCCCCAGGACGCAGGCATAAGCGTCTCCCTTCCCGCACCCACCCAGTAGTCCACAGCGTACACAAAGTTCTCCCAGCACAGTGCCCAGCTCTCCCCATCCCAGACGGGCAAACACGCACCCACCACCCACCCACCCTGTCCACGGCAGACACAAAGACCTCCAAGCACAGTGCTCAGCTTTCCTAATTCCAGACGGGCTAAGACACACACTGCACCCACCTATTAGTCTCCACACGTGGGTGGGTGCAGAGCCTTTTAGTGCCCCTCAAGACAATGTTTGTGTGCCAGGGCTGGGTAGTAACCCTCCTTGAAGTTGTGGGGGAGAGGCCGCCGGTGACCCTCAAGACAATTTTGGCCAACAGTGTAGTGGCGAGCCTCCAAAAAATCATGGGTGAGAGCCTGGAGGTGACCCTCAGAAACAAATGGTTTAAAAAAGCATGGTGGTGCACCCCTGAATGATAGTCTATGACTGAGATTGCAGGTGAACCCACTAAAATTGTAGTCTAGCAAACCTTGGTGGTGAACCCCTAAATTACAAAGTTTGACTGAGATTGCAGTTTACAGCATGGGGGTGAACCCCAGGATGACTTGTTAAGACTGAGATTGCAGTTTACAGCATGGCGGTGAACCCCAGAGTGGCTTGGTTAGACTAAGATAGCAGCTGAACCACCCAAAAATTTAGCCTGACACAGCATGGCGGTGACTACAGTCCAGTGAACAATTCTGTGGTGTGCAGTACAGTAGCTGCAGTCTAGAAAATGTGTTTTTTCTCTCAGTCATATATACTACAGTGCAGTGAAAAATTCTGTCGTGTGCTGCACACTAGCCGGAGTCTACAAAATATGTTTTTTCTCTCAGTCATATATATTACAGTGCAGTGAAAAATGGAGTGGTTTGCGGTACACTAGCTGCAGTCTAGAGAATACGTTTTTTCTCTCAGATACATTTAATACAGTCCAGTGAAAAATTGTGTGGTACACTAGTCCCAGTCTAGAGAATTTGTTTTTGGCCTCAGATATTAATTCTACAGTTTAGTGATTACACAAAATGTTGAACCCAAGGTCTAAGGGTCGAGGACGAGGACGTGGGCGTCCAAGTGATGTAGGGGGGCAGAGGCAGTGGTCCTGGGCAGGGTGACACAGTACCTACTGATGAGGGAGCAGTGGAATGCCGCAGAGTTTCGCTCCCTAGCTTCATCTCGCAACTTACAGGGTCACGTAGTACACCACTATTGAAACCACAACAGTGCTAACAGGTGATGACGTGGATAGCAGATAATGTGTCCAGTAATTCATCCACCACCCAGTCTTCCACGCAGTCCACCCACGCTAGCAAAGGGAGTAGACCCCTGGCTCCTCCAGCTCAACCTCCTTCCCCCCAGCCTTCTCCCCCCCCATGGAAAATATGGATTCAGATACGATACTCACAGGAACTCTTTTCAGGACCCTACCCAGAGACACAAACCACTGCTCAACAGCAACCTGAGCAGTTGCTCTGTCCCGATGCCCAAAATTTAGAACTTTTGCAGTCTATGGGTGATGAGAGTGTGGACTTTGTGCAAGTAGTGTGTCAAGAGGTGTCGGATGATGATGATGATGATACACGGTTGTCAGACAGTGACGTTGTTGTCAGGGCAGTAAGTCCGAGGGGGGAGCAGAGTGAGGAATCGGAGGAAGAGCTGGTGGATGATGAGGTGACTGACCCAAGCTGGGTTGGTAAGCCTAGTCAAGACAGTGCTTCTGAGGGGGAGGCAAGTGCAGCACCAGAACAGGTTGGAAGAGGCAGTGGGGTGGCCAGAGGGAGAAGCAGGGCCAGAGCAAGTAGATCAGCAACTGTTTCACGTAGTGAAGCTCCCGTGCCGAGGCCTAGATGTTCACAAGTCTGGAGGTTCTTTAAAGAAAGTGAGGATGTCCGACGGACTGTGGTGTGCAAGCTGTGCCTCACCAGGATCAGCAGGGGAGCCACCACTACCAGCCTAACCACTACCATCATGCGCAAGCATATGAGTGCTAAACACACGACTCAATGGAACCAAGGCCGTTCACCTCCTGCGGGTCACACCACTGCTCCTTCCCCTGTGTCACATGCTGGCTTTGCGAGTCAACCCCCCGCCCAGGACCCCGGCACGAGTGCCTCCCGCCATACAACTACCCCTTCACCTCCACGATCCTCCACACCCTACACCAATGTGTCCCAGCGCAGCGTTCAGCTGTCTTTGCATCAGACATTGGAGCGCAAGCGCAAACGCAAATACAATTCCACCCACCTACATGCACAAGCCCTAAACGTCCACATTTTCAAACTGCTGAGCCTGGAGATGCTGAACTATAGACTGGTAGAGACTGAGGCTTTCCGCAACCTGATGGCGGTGGCTCTCCCTCGGTACCTTGGTCCCCAGCCGCCACTATTTTTCACGATGTGCCATCCCAGTCCTACACCAGCACGTGTCAGAGAACATCATCCGTGCCCTGACCAACGCGGTTACTGAGGTCCACCTAACCACGGATACGTGGACAAGTGCTGGCGGGCAGGGACACTATATCTCCCTGACGGCACATTGGGTTAACTTGGTGGAGGCTGGGGCCGAGTCTGACCCTGGGGCCACTCATGTACTGTCCACACCGAGGATTGCGGGGCCTACCTCGGTCACGGTTTCTCAGACTTATTATGCCTCTTCCTCCAACCCCTCCTCCTCCTAATCTCAAATAAAATCTGTGAGCACGGCACCTTCAGTCGGTAGCTCTAGGCGCAGCAGCACTGCCGTGGGTAAGAGCCAACAGGCGGTGTTGAAATTGCTGAGCTTAGGTGACAAGAGGCACACCGCCCAAGAGCTGTTACAGGGCATCACGGCACAGACCGATCTTTGGCTGGCGCCGCTGAAACTTAAACCAGGTATGGTTGTGTATGACAACGGGCGTAACCTGGTGGCCACTCTGCAACTCGGCAGACTCACACATGTGCCATTATACACCAATTTCCCAAAGTAACAACAACCCATATAAACACTGCATATAAAACCTGCCTGCCTGTGGTTCAGCGGTTCCTCAAGACCTACCCCAATTTGACTGATTTTCTCACCAAGGTGCGACGCATCTGTTCGCATTTCCGCAAGTCAACCACAGATGCTGCCACTCTCAGGACAGTGCCCACACAATGGAATTCCACATTACACATGTTCGCCAGGGTTTACCAGCAGCTCAGAGCGATTGTAGACTGCCAGATGACAACTTCCACGAGAACTGGTAGTCAGCTTCCTCAAGTCTACAATGAGGAGTGGACGTGAATGTCTGATATCTATCAGGTGTTAAGCCACTTTGAGGAGTCGACACAGATGGTCAGTGGCGATGCCGTCATTATCAGCGTCACCATCCCACTGCTTTGTCTGCTGAAAAACTCACTGCTCAGCATGATGTCAGAGGCTTTGCGCTTGTCATAGGAGATGGGGGAAGAAGATACGTTGCTTGATAGCCAAACCACCCTCAGGTCTGTTTCTCAGCACGTATTGGAGGAGGAGGATGAGGAGGAAGAGGAGAAAGAGAAGGAGACTGTTGGCGAAACTGAAAAGGGTACCTATGCTCATTCCTTCTTATCTGTTGAGCGTGTATGGGCTGAAGAGGAGGAGTTGGAGGAGGAGGAAATGGAGAGTCAGCCTATTGAGGAAAGGAAATTCTTGCGTGTTGGGACTCTTGTGCACATGGCTGACTTCATGTTAGGCTGCCTTTCCCGTGACACTCGCGTTAGAAGCATTTTTGACAACACCGATTACTGGGTGTTCACTCTCCTGGACCCCCGGTACAAGCAGAACTTTTCCACTCTCATTCCTGTAGAGGAGAGGAGTATGAGAGTGAATCAATATCAACAGGCCCTGGTGCACAAGCTGAAACTATCCTTCCCATCTGACACCACTAGCGGCAGAGGACGTAGTTCTGTGGGCCAACTAGCGGAGGAGAGGAGAGGAGGGTAGCAGGCAGCTTGTCAAGCACTGGCAGGCGAACACTCTCCAAGGCCTTTGCCAGTTTTATGTCACCCCAGCAAGACTATGTCACCTGTCCCCCAGTAGGGGGGAGCTGTTCAGAAAGATGGTGAGGGAGTACCTAGATGACCATACCAACGTCCTGCGTGATCACTCTGCTCCATACAACTACTGGGTTGCAAAGCTGGACACGTGGCCTGAACTGGCGCTGTACGCCTTGGAGGTGCTGGCCTGCCCTGCCGCTAGCGTGTTGTCAGAGCGGGTCTTCAGTGCAGCTGGTGGCATCATCACTGATAAGCGTACACGCCTGTCAACTGACAGCGCTGACAGGCTGACGATTATTGAAATGAATAAAGCCTGGATTTCACCGGAATGCAAATCTCCACCGGGGGAAAGCAGCTCAACATGAAGATTCTTTATGTATCCTCTCCTCCTTCTCTTCGCACACAAACGCTGAGCCAACAGGCAATTTTTCTGAGGGCCAACTGGCGCTCTTTACAAACAATGTTTATGGAGGGCTACCTACAGGCCTTCTCTCCAATCAATTTTTTAGGAGCGTCAACTACGGACACTCAAAAACAATTTTACAGGAGGGTCAACTACAGACACTCCAAAACAATTTTTCTGGAGGGTCAACTTCAGACACTCCAAAACAAATTTCTGGGAGGCTCACCTACAGCCATTTGACTGCAATCTCAGTCTGACCAAGGCATTGGTAGTGTCACTGCCATGCTGTGTCAGGGTAAAATTTTGGGTGGTTCACCGGCTACCTCAAGTAACTTGGTCAATTGGGGGTGTCACCGCCATGCTGTGTCAGGGTAAAATTTTATGTGCTTCACCTGCTACCTCAGTGTAACTTGGTCACTCTGGGTTCACTGCCATTCTGTGTCAGGGTTAATTTTTGGGTGGTTCACCTGATACCTCAGTCTAACTTGGTCACTCTGTTGTCACTGCCATGCTGTGTCAGGGTAAAATTTTATGTGCTTCACCTGCTACCTCAGTGTAACTTGATCACTCAGGGTTCACCGCCATGCTGTGTCAGGGTTAATTTTTGGGTGGTTCACATGATACCTCAGTCTAACTTGGTCACTCTGTTGTCACCGCCATGCTGTGTCAGGGTAAAATTTTATGTGCTTCACCTCAGGGGCGGACATACCGCCTATGCAGCCGGTTCGGCTGCACAGGGGCCCAGGGCCGGAGGGGGCCATTTCTTACCGGCGGCAGGGAGAGATGAGCGCTTCCATTTTGGAAGTGCTCATCTCTATATTCCTCTGTATCGCCATCCTTAGGATGGCGATACAGATGGATAATGCGGGGCAAGGGAGGGAGAGGCATCTCCCTTCCCCATTCCTCTGATAGGCTGCAGGCACTAGGCCTGTAGCCTATCAGAGGCCGGCACAGGCGGCGCGATGACATCATCACACTGCCTGAGCCGTACAGCGCGGGACACAAGCCGGAAGAGGCCTGCATCTCGTCGCTGACAGAGGCAAGGAGGTAAGTATAAGTGTTAATTTTTTTCATTTAAGCTGGCACACAGTGGGGGCACTATGGGGGAGGAGCACTATGGGGGCCACTATGGAGGGCACTATGGAGGAGGAGCACAATGGGGGCACTATGGAGGGCACTATGGAGGAGGAGCACAATGGGGGCACTATGGAGGGCACTATGGAGGAGGAACACTATGGGCGCCACTATGGAGGAGGAGCACTATGGGGGCACTATGGAGGGTGAGCACAATTGGGGCACTATGGAGGAGGAGCACTATGGGGGCCACTATGGAGGAGGAGCACTATGCAGGAGGAGCACTATAAGGCCACTATGGAGGAGGAGCACAATGGGGGCACTATGGAGGAGGAGTACAATGGGGGCACTATGGAAGAGGAGCACAATGAGGGCACTATGGAAGAGGAGCACAATGTGGGCACTATGGAGGAGGAGCACTATGGGGGGCCACTATGGAAGAGGAGCACAATGGGGCACTATGGAGGAGGAGCACTATGGAGGGCACTATGGAGGAGGAGCACTATGTGGGCCACTTTGGTGGAGGAGCACAGTGGGGGCACTATGGAGGGGGAGCACAATGGGGGCACTATGGAGGAGGAACACTATGGGGGCCACTATAGAGGAGGGGCACTATGGAGGAGGAGCACTATGAGGGCACTATGGAGGAGGAGCACAATGGGGGCACTATGAGGGCACTATGGAGGAGGAGCACAATGGGGGCTATGGAAGAGGAGCACAATAGGGGCACTATGGAGGAGGAGCACTATGGGGGGCCACTATGAAGGAGGAGCACAATGGGGCACTATGGAGGGGGAGCACAATGGGGGCACAATGGATGGCACTATGGAGGAGGAACACTATAGGGGCCACTATGGAGGAGGAGCACTATGGGGGCACAATGGGGGCACTATGGAGGAGGAGCACTATGGGGGCACTATCTAGGAGGAGCACTATGGGGGGCCATATATATATATATATATATATATATATATATACTGGCACTATGGGGGCCCTATCATATATACTGGCTCACATGGGGGGCACTATGGAGGAGGAGCACTATGGGGGGCACTCTGGAGGAGGAGGAGCACTATGGGGGGCCCTATATATATATATATACTGGCACTATGGAGGGGGAGGATCACTATGGGGGCCCTATCTTATATCCTGGCAGACATGGGGGGCACTATGGAGAAGGGGGGGAGAGGAGCACTATTGTATAGGGGCACTAAGAGGGTTTTTTGGGCACACAGTAGGGGGCATTGGCACACATTATGAGGGCACTATGGGGACATTGGCTGGCCGGGGGCACTAATTACTTCTATTGGTGGGACTTTGGGGAGCACTATTATGGTGGGGGGCACAGTATCAGCTTATCACAGTTATTTTTGGGGAACATTTTGGTTATAATTTAGTGTCAGGGACACTTTTTCCTGGGTGCAGTTATTTTAATTACTGAAGGCGGTAGTATTTAAAGGGGACTGTTTCTGCAGTATAGTTTTGGGGAGCACAGCGGGCACAGTATTGGGGGTGGCAGGATGGGGAGTTCAAGAAGGTGGGAGAATGATGGAAAAGTAGGAAACTAAGATGTCTATTTGTCAAACTCCACAGAGAGAAGAGATGGCTGGAAGAAATCATCATGGCGGTCTGGTCTGAAAGGAGAAGATGAGGAAAGAGAACATCTACATCTAAGAAGACGTCACTGGATGTAAGAGGTATGTGGACCTGTATTAGGCTACTTTCACATTTGAGTTAGTGATTCTGGCAGGCTGGTCCAGCAGAGAACAGCCTTCTGGAAATCACCGGCTCCGGCACTGCTGGATGCAGAATGCCCGCCGGCCCCATTAACTATAATGGGGTCAGGCAGAGATCCGGCCACAATCTGGCAAAAATGCCAAGAATCAGCGGGACACAAACTGCTGCATGCCTGAGGTTGTGTCCGGTCAATTTCTTGCATTCTCTGCCAAATCAGGTGGCCGGAGCCTAGTGCTGCATGTGTGAAAGTAGCCTTACCCTGTGTGTTTTGTATTATTGCTGTATGTAATGTTAGGACACCTTAGGTTAGGTTGAGAATTTGGTTTGGGAAAGGCAGGGGGGGCCCAGACACATTCCTTGCACAGGGGCCCTCTGCTGTCTGTGTCCGCCCCTGTGAAGGCTACTTCAGTGTAACTTGGTCACTCTGGGTTTACCGCCATGCTGTGTCAGGGTTAATTTTTGGGTGGTTCACCTGATATCTCAGTCTAACTTGGTCACCCTGTTGTCACCGCCCTGCTATGTCAGGGTAAAATTTTATGTGCTTCACCTGCTACCTCAGTGTAACTTGGTCACTCTGGGTTCACCGCCATGCTGTGTCAGGGTAAAATTTTATGTGCTTCACCTGCTACCTCAGTGTAACTTGGTCACTCTGGGTTCACCGCCATGCTGTGTCAGGGTTAATTTTTGGGTGGTTCACCTGATACCTCAGTCTAACTTGGTCACTCTGTTGTCACCGCCATGCTGTGTCAGGGTAAAATTGTATGTGCTTCACCTGCTACCTCAGTGTAACTTGGTCACTCTGGGTTCACCGCCATGCTGTGTTAGGGTAAAATTTTGGGTGGCTCACCTGCTACCTCAACTAACTTGGTCACTTGTTGGTGTCAACACTAGACTGCGGCTACTGTACCACACACAACAGAATTGTTCACTGCACTGTAGTATATATAACTGAGAGAAAAAACATAGCCTTTAAATGGCGGCTATTGTACCGCAAACCACTCATTTTTTCACTGGACTGTAGTATATATAACTGCGAGAAAAAACGTAGTCTTTAGACTGCGGCTGATTTAACGCAAACCACTCAATTTTTCACTGGACTATGGTACATATAACTGAGAGAAAATACGTAGTCTTTAAATGGAGGCTCTTGTACCACAAAGCACTCAATTTTTCACTGGACTGTAGTACATATAACTGAGAGAAAATACGTATTTTATAGATTGACGCTGCTGTACAGCACACTACAGAATTGTTCACTGGACTGTAGTATATATAACTGAGAGAAAATACGTAGTCTTTAGACTGCGGCTAATTTAACGCAAACCACTCAATTTTTCACTGGACTGTAGTACATATAACTGAGAGAAAATACGTAGTCTTTAAATGGCGGCTATTGTACCGCAAAGCACTCAATTTTTCACTGGACTGTAGTGCATATAACTGAGATAAAATACGTATTTTATAGACTGACGCTGCTGTACAGCACACTACAGAATTGTTCACTGGACTGTAGTATATATAACTGAGCGAAAATACGTAGTCTTTAAAAGGCGGCTATTGTACCGCAAAGCACTCAATTTTTCACTGGACTGTAGTACATATAACTGAGAGAAAATACGTATTTTATAGACTGATGCTGCTGTACAGCACACTACAGAATTGTTCACTGGACTGTAGTATAAATAACTGAGACAAAATACGTAGTCTTTAAATGGCGGCTATTGTACCGCAAAACAATCAATTTTTCACTGGACTGTAGTACATATAACTGAGAGAAAATACGTAGTCTTTAGACTGCGGCTAATTTAACGCAAACCACTCAATTTTTCACTGGACTGTAGTACATATAACTGAGAGAAAATACGTATTTTATAGACTGATGCTGCTGTACAGCACACTACAGAATTGTTCACTGGACTGTAGTATAAATAACTGAGAGAAAATACGTAGTCTTTAAATGGCGGCTATTGTACCGCAAAACAATCAATTTTTCACTGGACTGTAGTACATATAACTGAGAGAAAATACGTAGTCTTTAGACTGCGGCTAATTTAACGCAAACCACTCAATTTTTCACTGGACTGTAGTACATATAACTGAGAGAAAATATGTAGTCTTTAAATGGCGGCTATTGTACCGCAAAGCACTCAATTTTTCACTGGACTGTAGTACATATAACTGAGAGAAAATACGTATTTTATAGACTGACGCTGCTGTACAGCACACTACAGAATTGTTCACTGGACTGTAATATATATAACTGAGAGAAAATACGTAGTCTTTTAATGGCGGCTATTGTACCGCAAACCACTCAATTTTTTACTGGACTGTAGTACATATAACTGAGAGAAAATACGTAGTCTTTAAATGGCGGCTATTGTACCGCAAAGCACTCAATTTTTCACTGGACTGTAGTACATATACCTGAGAGAAAATACGTATTTTATAGACTGACGCTGCTGTACAGCACACTACAGAATTGTTCACTGCACTGTAGTATATATAACTGAGAGAAAAAACGTATTCCCTAGACTGACGCTACTGTACAGCACACTACAGACTTGTTCACTGAACTGTAGTATATATAACTGAGAGAAAAAACATATTCCCTACACTGCCGCTACTGTCCAGCACACTACATAATTGTTCACTGGACTGTAGTATATATAAATGAGAGAAAAACGTATTCCCTAAACTGCACTACAGATCCCAGCAAGCCAAGGTACAGCAGCAGCAGCAAAAATGAGTACCGAGAGGACTTTGGGCAATTTCTTTGGGGTCTGTGTGGACCACGTGCTGTCCCTTCTGCCACCAGTCGCTGTGCACAGTGTGCATCCAAGATGGCTGTAGCTGCACTACAAGTCCCAGCCAGCAGCCAGGAGGAGACCAAAATAAAAGGTGCTTGTAGCCCTTAGAAGGGCTGTTGGGTTCTTTGAGGATGATTCCTGCCTAACCAACATCTAAATTGAGGCCCTAGCACTCTCCCTGACAGACAGCAGCTCTATCCCTAATCTCATGCAGGTGGCGTCTGACGCGAGCAGCGCGGGACCAGATTCTTATATTCCCAGGTCATCTGATCTGGCCAGCCAATCCCTGCTATCGACTTGTAGGGGCCCCACGTGATGCTAGGAGGTACCAAAGACTCTCCTGCATGTTGATTGGCTGAGAAAAGGCGCCTAACATGCAGAAAGAGGAAGATGCCATTTCCTCGAGGATTGCAATATGCTCGTCCGAGTATCGAGCATGTACCAATACCCTAATGCTCGAACGAGCACCAAGCTCGGACGAGCATGTTCGCTCATCTCTAGATATGTGCTATCTTTTCTGAAACTGACATACGGATATGTAAAGTACACTGTGCTTTCCACATCCGTATGTCAGTTCTGTGAAGGATAGAACATGCCCTATTCTGGTCTTCAAAATGCAGATCGAAAACCCATAGAACTCAATGGTAGTACAAAAAAAATGTGAATCACACACGGACAGTATCCTTATTTAGTGGATACGCGACTGCAGACCGCAAAACGGATACAGTTGTGTGCCTGAGCCCTATCACTTATACTTAGAGCCCATAACAGTGATATCAAGAGTACCCCCATAACAGTGACAACCACAGCGCTCCTATAACAGTGACATCCACAGCGCTTCCATAACAGTGACATCCATAGTGCCCCCATAACAGTGACATTCACAGCGCCCCCATAACAGTGACATTCACAGCGCCCCCATAACAGTGACATCCACAGCGCCCCCATAACAGTGACATCCACAGTCCCCCATAACAGTGATATCCACAGCGCCCCATAACAGTGACATCTACAGTGCCCCCATAACAGTGACATCCACAGCGCCTCCATAACAGTGACATCCACAGCGCCCCCATAACAGTGACATCCACAGTACCCCCATAGCAGTGACATCCACAGTGCCCCAATAGCAGTGACATCCACAGTGCCCCCATAACAGTTACATCCAATGTGCCCCCATAACAGTGACATCCACAGTACCCCCATAACAGTGACATCCACAGTGCCTCCATAACAGTGACATCCACAGTGCCTCCATATCAGTGACATCCACAGTGCCCCCATAACAGTGACATCCACAGTGCCCCATAACAGTGACATCCACAGTACCCCATAACAGTGACATCCACAGCACCCCCATAACAGTGACATCCACAGTGCCTCCATATCAGTGACATCCACAGCGGCCTCATAACAGTGACATCCACAGTGCCTCCATAACAGTGACATCCACAGTGCCCCCATAACAGTGACATCCACAGTGCCCCATAACAGTGACATCCACAGTGCCCCCATAACAGTGACATCCACAGTGCCCCCATAACAGTGACATCCACAGTGCCCCCATAACCAGTGACATCCACAGTGTCCCCATAACAGTGACATCCACAGTGCCCCCATAACAGTGACATCCACAGTGCCCCCATAACAGTGACATCCACAGTGCCCCATAACAGTTATATCCACAGTGCCCCAATAACAGTGACATCCACAGTGCCCCATAACAGTGACATCCACAGCGCCCCCATAGCAGTGACATCCACAGTGCCCCAATAGCAGTGACATCCACAATGCTCCCATAACAGTGACATCCATAGCGCTCCTATAACGGTGCTATCCAGTGTGCCCCTCATGTGCCAATCCACAGTGCCCCAGGTGACATCCAGGGCCCCCATGTGCCATCCACAGTGCCCCAATGTGCCATCCACAGTGCTCCAATGTGCCATCCACAGTGCCCCAATGTGACATCCAGTACCCCAATGTGACATCCTCTTTGCCCCTATGTGCCATCCACTGTGCCCAGATGTGCCATCCACAGTTCTCCAGTGATATACAGTGCCACGTGCCATCCAGTGTGCCCCTATTTGCCATCCAGTATGCTCCCCATGTGCCATCCAGTCTACTCCTCATGTGCCATCCACTGTGCCCAGATGTGCCATCCAGAGTGCCCCAATGATATCCAGTGCCACGTGCCATCGAGTATAACAGTGACATCCACAGCGCCCCCATAACAGTGTCATCCACAGTGCCCCCATAACAGTGACATCCACAGTCCCCCATAACAGTGATATCCACAGCGCCCCATAACAGTGACATCTACAGTGCCCCCATAACAGTGACATCCACAGCGCCTCCATAACAGTGACATCCACAGCGCCCCCATAACAGTGACATCCACAGTACCCCCATAGCAGTGACATCCACAGTGCCCCAATAGCAGTGACAATCCACAGTGCCCCCATAACAGTTACATCCACTGTGCCCCTTAACAGTGACATCCAATGTGCCCCCATAACCAGTGACATCCACAGTGCCCCCATAACAGTGACATCCACAGCGCCTCCATAACAGTGACATCCACAGCGGCCTCATAACAGTGACATCCACAGTGCCCCCATAACAGTGACATCCACAGTGTCCCATAACAGTGACATCCACAGCACCCCCATAACAGTGCCATCCACAGTTGCACCCATAACCCAGTGACATCCACAGAGCCCCCATAACAGTGACATCCACAGCTCCCCCATAACAGTGACATTCACAGTGCCCCCATAACAGTGACATCCACAGCGCCCCCATAACAGTGACATCCACAGCGCCCCTATAACAGTGACATCCACAGTACCCCCATAACAGTGACATCCACAGTGCCTCCATAACAGTGACATCCACAGTGCCTCCATATCAGTGGACATCCACAGCGCCCCATAACAGTGACATCCACAGTACCCCATAACAGTGACATCCACAGCACCCCCATAAACAGTGACATCCACAGTGCCTCCATATCAGTGACATTCACAGCGGCCTCATAACAGTGACATCCACAGTGCCCCATAACAGTGACATCCACAGTGCCCCATAACAGTGACATCCACAGTGCCCCATAACAGTGACATCCACAGCGCCTCCATAACAGTGACATCCACAGTGCCCCCATAACAGTGACAACCACAGCGCCCCCATAACAGTGACATCCACAGTGCCCCATGACAGTTGACATCCACAATGCTTCCCATAACAGTGACATCCATAGCGCTCCTATAACGGTGCTATCCAGTGTGCCCCTCATGTGCCATCCACAGTGCCCCATCCAGGGCCCCCATGTGCCATCCACAGTGCCCCAATGTGCCATCCACAGTGCTCCAATGTGCCATCCACAGTGCCCCAATGTGACATCCAGTACCCCAATGTGACATCCTCTTTGCCCCTATGTGCCCATCCACTGGTGCCCAGATGTGCCATCCACAGTTCTCCAGTGATATACAGTGCCACGTGCCATCCAGTGTGCCCCTATTTGCCATCCAGTATGCTCCCCATGTGCCATCCAGTCTACTCCTCATGTGCCATCCACTGTGCCCAGATGTGCCATCCAGAGTGCCCCAATGATATCCAGTGCCACGTGCCATCGAGTATAACAGTGACATCCACAGCGCCCCCATAACAGTGTCATCCACAGTGCCCCCATAACAGTGACATCCACAGTCCCCCATAACAGTGATATCCACAGCGCCCCATAACAGTGACATCTACAGTGCCCCCATAACAGTGACATCCACAGCGCCTCCATAACAGTGACATCCACAGCGCCCCCATAACAGTGACATCCACAGTACCCCATAGCAGTGACATCCACAGTGCCCCAATAGCAGTGACATCCACAGTGCCCCCATAACAGTTACATCCACTGTGCCCCTTAACAGTGACATCCAATGTGCCCCCATAACAGTGACATCCACAGTGCCCCCATAACAGTGACATCCACAGCGCCTCCATAAAAGTGACATCCACAGTGGCCTCATAACAGTGACATCCACAGTGCCCCCATAACAGTGACATCCACAGTGTCCCATAACAGTGACATCCACAGCACCCCCATAACAGTGCCATCCACAGTGCACCCATAACAGTGACATCCACAGAGCCCCCATAACAGTGACATCCACAGCTCCCCCATAACAGTGACATTCACAGTGCCCCCATAACAGTGACATCCACAGCGCCCCCATAACAGTGACATCCACAGCGCCCCTATAACAGTGACATCCACAGTACCCCCATAACAGTGACATCCACAGTGCCTCCATAACAGTGACATCCACAGTGCCTCCATATCAGTGACATCCACAGTGCCCCCATAACAGTGACATCCACAGTGCCCCCATAACAGTGACATCCACAGTACCCATAACAGTGACATCCACAGCACCCCCATAACAGTGACATCCACAGTGCCTCCATATCAGTGACATCCACAGCGGCCTCATAACAGTGACATCCACAGTGCCCATAACAGTGACATCCACAGTGCCCCATAACAGTGACATCCACAGTGCCCCATAACAGTGACATCCACAGGCCCATAACAGTGACATCCCACAGCGCCTCCATAACAGTGACATCCACAGTGCCCCCATAACAGTGACAACCACAGCGCCCCCATAACAGTGACATCCACAGTGCCCCCATGACAGTGACATCCACAGCGGCCCCATAACAGTGACATCCACAGCGCCCCCTTAACAGTGACATCCACAGTGCCTCCATAACAGTGACATCCACAGTGCCCCATAACAGTGACATCCACAGTGCCCCCATAACAGTGACATCCACAGTGTCCCCATAACAGTGACATCCACAGTGCCCCCATAACAGTGACATCCACAGTGCCCCCATAACAGTGACATCCACAGTGCCCCCCATACCAGTGACATCCACAGTGCCCCATAACAGTTATATCCACAGTGCCCCAATAACAGTGACATCCACAGTGCCCCATAACAGTGACATCCACAGCGCCCCCATAGCAGTGACATCCACAGTGCCCCAATAGCAGTGACATCCACAATGCTCCCATAACAGTGACATCTATAGCGCTCCTATAACGGTGCTATCCAGTGTGCCCCTCATGTGCCATCCACAGTGCCCCAGTGACATCCAGGGCCCCCATGTGCCATCCACAGTGCCCCAATGTGCCATCCACAGTGCTCCAATGTGCCATCCACAGTGCCCCAATGTGACATCCAGTACCCCAATGTGACATCCTCTTTGCCCCTATGTGCCATCCACTGTGCCCAGATGTGCCATCCACAGTTCTCCAGTGATATCCAGTGCCATGTGCCATCCAGTGTGCCCCTATTTGCCATCCAGTATGCTCCCCATGTGCCATCCAGTCTACTCCTCATGTGCCATCCACTGTGCCCAGATGTGCCATCCAGAGTGCCCCAATGATATCCAGTGCCACGTGCCATCGAGTATGCCTTCATTTGCCATCCAGTCTGCTCCCCATGTGCCATCCAGTGTGCTTACCATGTGCCATCCAGTGTACTCCTCATGTGCCATCCACTGTGCCCAGATGTGCCATCCACAGTGCCCCAATGATAACCTGTGCCATGTGCCATCCAGTGTGCCCCTATTTGCCATCCAGTATGCCCCATTTGCCATCCAGTCTGCTCCCCATGTGCCATCTAGTGTGCTTACCATGTGCCATCCAGTGTACTCCTCATGTGCCATCCACTGTGCCCAGATGTGCCATCCACAGTGCCCCAATGATATCCTGTGCCATGTGCCATCCAGTATGCCCCCATTTGTCATCCAGTGTGCTCCCATTGACATGCACAGTGCCCCCTATGTGCCAGTCAGTGTCCCCAGTGAGATCCACAGCATAGCAATCAGCCACTGTGGCTGACCGCTATGCTGTCACTCATGCACAGCGCTTAGATTGCGCTGTGCAGGAGTCAGTACAGGCTTCACATAGAAGCCTGTACCCTGCAGAGAGTGGCCGGCAATACCACGCATGCGCACTAGGATTCAGCATAGTGCGCTTGCGTGGTGAGTGAAGACGGCCATCCGGAGCTTTCTTTTGCAGGAGGCGGTGAGGTCATTCATGACGTTCCATCTCCTGCACAAGAAAGAAAGAGAAGACAGGAAGAGAAGAAGACGGAAAATCACCGGAAGACCAGAAAACCCGACAGGAGCAGTCACGTGACCGGGTGGCAGATCTTGGAACCGGCTGGGCTGTGGAAGGTAAGTACCAGACCAAAATTCTTCCCTCCACAGATTAGAATTATGCCCCAAATTTAGGGTTAGCCTGGAGAGCCCCTTTAACTATTGTATATGTATGATGGTAGTTATTCTCTCACACACATCATACATTATTAACATTTTTAAATAATTCAATAATCCTGGAACAGAAAACAATCATTAATCTTTACATTTTCTTTTTTTTCCCTGTAATTAAGAGCACAAACAATTAATATTGCTTATTTTAATTTACTTTGCATTAAACAGTAGGTATAACTTTCCAACAACTTTGCAGTAATCAATAAGCTATGCATTTTCTTGTCTCTTCCCTTCTCCTCTACACATTCTTAAAGTTGTTTTCCACATGTAGCAGTAAGCCCTCATTTTCTGAAAAATAGAGCTATACACTATATTTCTAACACCTTTATATTCTTAGTGCTAACTACGCATCTGTTGGCACACACTAGGTACAATTCTTATTAATCATACATTTTTTCCAAAACAATCTCTAATGCTATGGACATAGGTCTTTCCTACTCAGACACTCACTACATTACAAGGAATATCATTACACAGAATATGGAAGGTAATATAAAAGAGAATAGAATTAAAGGGGATAGTCAGTAAGTAAAAAATGTCTCTCTTTTTTATACTTAGCATGGAATTCACAGGTGTATATCTAACTTCAGAACTTCGTCTTTGGTGGGAGAACAAAACCCTACAGATGTATTTACATAATACCTTTATACCACAGGGTCTTCACTTGAAAAAAAGACCAACCTTTATTTATAAAGGTTGACGAATGCTTTTTACAAAGCTGGGATTCTGTTATCCGAGTCTGTTCACATAAATTGATACAACTGATTGTGGACCAAGAGGAAATACAAATTAAGCGAAATCAGTTGCAAAATTAATGATCTCCAACAGGAGATGAAACAGCATTCACATCATGAGACTTTTGATGAGTATAAAAATAATATGCAATACAATATTTTAAGAATATAAGGAACTAGAAACATTATTTCAGAAACCAAGAAGATAAAATTCCAACAAAACTTGAGAGCCTATCGGAACAGCAGGGTTCTGGCAGGAGAGAAAAATCAAAAATAAAGAGAGAAAAAAAAAGATAAAGAAAGATAAAAAAGGCAAAAGGCTGACTTACATGTGAATTTTAGTTCTTCTGAGACATCAGAAGGATATACCGATATAGCTGATAATAATTCTGCATCTGAGATTTATTCAAATACCGTACCAACAAAAGAACTTCAAACAGTTCTTCAAAAAAAAGGGGACACAGGGCCAGGCCAGAAATTGCAAACAATGATTTCTGAACAACAACATAATGTTGTGAATTTCCAATATGGAACTATCAGAATGCAAATACCAAGTATTATCACAAGGCCTGAGTTTTGTTCCAAATAAACATTTTGATCTTTATGTAATATTACTTGGCGTCAACCGATTTGTATCTGACAATCTATGCTTTAAAGAGAATGTGTCATTAGAAAATGACCTGCTGTTTAAAGGGAATCTTTCACCTGGATAATCAATTTTAAAGCAAAGGTATGTCCTTATAGCACATAAGACCTTCTTTCCATATGTTTTTTTTTGGAGGCATTAAGGTGCCCAGGGGGGTGTTATTTTCATTCAAATGGTGCCCAGGCCCGCCCCCTTCCCCTACAGAGCCCAAGCACACCTCTCTCTCCGCTCATACACTACGCCCCCAGCATTGCCATTGCTGTCACGTCCCCCCCCCCCCCCCCCGGCTACATTGCTAGTAGCTGATAACCCCGCCCACCCTTTCACCCTTTCCCTTCAGCATCACCAACATACACAATGCTGAACAGGCTGGTGCTGAGGGCATCAGCCTCAACTGTTCCACTAGGCATGTGCCGAGCCCAGTGACATTTGCGGTGAAGAACCTCTGTGCCAACCAATGGATTTGATCTAGAGCGAAACCTGAGGGCGTTATCCTAGTGGTTCCCTGGTGCTTAACCTTTAACCTCCTACCCAGGTATCTGGGACCAACCAGGCTGCCACTTCCCAGAGTAGTCTTTGTCTGGTTGACAGCTAACCCATGGGGGTCAGAGACACTGGTGTGGGGCACCAAAGAAACAGGCAAAATCATGGTCAGGGACAGGCCACAGTTAGGGCTGCTGGAGTACGTGTAATACAGTAAATGGTCCTAGATCAAGGTAAGCAGTGAAGGGTCAGTACATAGGGGTCAGAATCCAGTAAACAGACAGAAGTCAGTACAAAGGCAAACAAACAGATATAGCAAACCTATCTAGCAAGCTAGATAACCTATTGCTAAGGCACCCTTCCATAGAGGAAGGTCCCTTAAGAACCCAGGAGTAACCAGACATTAGCTGGAGTGAATTAGGCACCCTAGCACCCTGCTTAGCACCCTGGCCCTTTAACAGTCAGGGAGCGCATGCACACTATGATGAAAAGGGAAGGGCCTAGTCAACAAACAGAAGCCCCCGGTGGCTATGTATGTCCAAATATATGGAACAGATCCGAGTTCAGGGCCGGCATCAAAGAGTCAATACAAGTAAAAGAGCAGAAATCGGTACACAGGCAAGCAACAAAACAGTACACCTAGCAGGGAGCTTAGCAAGATAAAGGCCTTATGGCTCAGGCAACCTCCAACTGGAGAAGGTGCCTGAAGTACCCCAGGGTTGCCAGACATTGGCTGGTGAAGATTGGGATGACCACTGGCTCTGTAAGAGCCAGAGGGGGAGCCCACATGCCTTATGGCTGTGGGAGGCGAGGCCACGTAGCAAGCAGGCCACAGTCTGTGTGATGAGACAGAGGTGGTCCAGCCCACTGGGTAAGTTTGCTCATAGCCACCACTCCTGTAACAGTTGTTTCATGCAAGTGGATTGGATGAAGATAAGGCTTCTGTCAGTGTTAGTCACACTGTTACATAGGCGGCATAATGCTGCCTATCAGCCTATGGATTACTAGTGATATCCCATTCTTTCCCAAAATTTTAAGGCCAGACTGCATCCTGAAAAAAATTGCATTAAGAGTAGAGATGAGCGAGCACTAAAATGCTCGGGTGCTCGTTTGTAACGAACCCCATTTGAAGTCAATCGCTCGAGCATTTTTGCGGGGGACCAAGGCTCTGCCTAGGGAAGGCTGGGTGAAAACCTGGAAGCCTCAGAAAATGATGGAAACACCACGGAAATGGACAGGAAACAGCAGGGGCAGCATGCATGGATGCCTCTGAGGCTGCCTAATCCCACCATTACCCCAAATTCTCAGGCAACAGCCTGGTGGTTACCCTCATGGCAATTGTGCTCACCCAGACCAAGAAAGGCGAGGCAAATACCCATCACATGTTAGGGAAGCACCCAACTAGGTGCAACGAAGTCCATCACCGCCTGCAGGTGACACCACTGCTCATGCTGGCACTGCAGCTGAAATCAAGTTTAGTATCTGTTCTTATCAGTTGCTGTGCCTGCTGTGGTATAGTGGTGAGCAAGCTATTCCCAAGCAGTTGATCTGGGTTCGATTCCATCTATCGCAGGAGGCAATTCAGAATCATACAATAT
>ONZH01029439.1:0-36364 GCA_900303285.1 Rhinella marina | reverse complement strand
GAGCACTGTGCAAGCGATCATATTGAAATAGAAGGAGTATCAGACCACTGCACATCTACCAAGACCCGGCCGTCCCTCTAAACTTTCATCTCAAACAAGGAGAAGACTGATCAGAGATGCAGCCAAGAGGCCCATGATCACTCTGGATGAACTGCAGAGATCTACAGCTGAGGTGGGAGAGTCTGTCCATAGGACAACAATCAGTCCAACACTTCACAAATCTGGCCTTTATGGAAGAGTGGCAAGAAGAAAGCCATTTCTCAAAGATATCCATAAAAAGTCTGGTTTACAGTTTGCCACAAGCCACCTGGGAGACACCAAACATGTGGAAGAAGGTGCTCTGGTCAGATGAAACCAAAATCGAACTTTTTGGAAACAATGCAAAACAATATGTTTGGCGTAAAAACAACACAGCTCATCCCCCTGAATACACCATCCCCACTGTCAGACATGGTGGTGGCAGCATCATGGTTTGGGCCTGCTTTTCATCAGCAGGGACAGGGAAGATGGTTAAAATTGATGGGAAGATGGATGGAGCCAAATACAGGACCATTCTGGATGAAAACCTGTTGGAGTCTGCAAAAGACCTGAGACTAGGACGGAGATTTATCTTCCAACAAGACAATGATCCCAAACATAAAGCAAAATCTACAATGGAATGGTTCAAAAATAAAGGTATCCAGGTCTTAGAATGACCAAGTCAAAGTCCAGACCTGAATCCAATTGAGAATATGTGGAAAGAGCTGAAAACTGCTGTTCACAAACGCTCTCCATCCAACCTCAAAGAGCTCGAGCTGTTTTGCAAGGAAGAATGGGCAAGAATTTCAGTCTCTAGATGTGCAAAACTGATAGAGACATCCCCCAAGAGACCACAGCTGTAATCGCAGCAAAAGGTGGCGCAACAAAGTATTAATGCAAGGGGGCCGAATAATTTTGCACGCCCCACTTGTCAGTTTTATTATTACAAAAAAAGTTTCAATGATCCAATAAATTTCGTTCCACTTCACAATTGTGACCCACTTGTTGTTGATTCTTCACCAAAAATTTAAAATGTTATATCTTTTTGTTTGAATCCTGAAATGTGACAAAAGGTTGAAAAGTTCCAGGGGGCCGAATACTTTCGCAAGGCGATGTATGTACACAGTGTCTGCACCAACAGAATAGTGAGTGCAGCTCTGGAGTATAATACAGGATGAAACTCAGGATCAATAATTTAATCCTAAATGTAAACGTAACATAATGTTGAAAGGTGGTATACACTACAATAATGGTCACTTTCTTCTGATAAAATATGACCACTGACTAATTATACACCTCTCAATCTCTATCACAGGGGAGGAAAGCAAAAACACAACCTGCAAAATATACACATTGACTGCAGATAGCAAAAGATGTTCATCTTCTCAGCCCAAAACGTACACTTGCAACTTTCAGAGAAATGAAGGGGCAAGAGCTTCAAAGACCATAATGATTAACTACATAGCAAAAGGTAAGAATCTATATTCTATCTATTATATCTATGTATGTATCATCGATCTCATATCTATCTATCTATCTATCTATCTATCTATCTATCTATCTATCTATCTATCTATCTATCTATCTCATATCTCTGTCTAGGGTTTCCCTCTTCCAAAATCACTGACAAAGATAAATTCTCCAAAGTCAACTTGTATTTTTTTTACAGCCAACATAGAGATAAAAGCAGCATCGCAGATTTCTTCAGGCAAAGCTCTGGATATAACTTGCATAACTGACATCAGCGTACAAAGAATACAGTTGGCAAAAGATACAACAAGCAATGTTAAAGTCTATAACTCAAATACCAGCAGTGTCAAATTTTCAATACCCAGAGCTACCAAGGGGTGGTCAGGTAGGGACATTCATCCACATATTTACAATGTAATGTCACTCGGTACATACATTATATATCTTGTACTGAAGTTACAGCTGATTATACTCCAGAGCTGCAATCACATTTCTGCTAGTTGTCACATTAAAAAACGTTCATCAAGCTGGTTGACCAACACACCCATATCAGCAAAGACGATACTTCCCAGACTGTAAATCAGTGGAGAAAGCTTTGATCAGACACTAAACAAGCAGGGAACCATGGAAGATTTTAGCTCTCAAGCTTGCAGAATTGTGAATCCAGCTCCTGCACACATCCTGGCCATTGATTTGCCATCAACGGTCATGTGTATGTATACAGAACATCACACTTCCAAGGCAGGAATGAGAACTGTGTTGCTGAAAAGGGAATGCTCTGACCACATTATTGTGTGGGGTTTTTTTTCACCCTGTCTGGCCTCTTGACAACCCTTTAAGCCTGAAAACCCCTTTAAGCTGACATGTTCAGCTTGTAGATCTTCGGCAATTACCTGTGAATGTTAAAGGGAATGTGTCATCAGAAAATGACCTGCTGTTTAAATCACTTTTTTATGTTTAACGTATTTTTAAATCATTTTTTATGTTATTTTTAATTTTTCATGTCACTTTTTATATTTAAACTAAAATAAAAATCCTGCAGTTCTTGCACTGGCCACTATGTCTAAAAATTGGCCCCACAGATCACTTTACTGCAGTTATTTCCTTACCTGTCATTCTAATCCTGCCTGTAATGATATCACCTCTGTGTATAGATAACACAGGATCCACCATTCACAATAAGTGATTGTCAGAGCTTATCTATTCCTTCCTTGTACAATGACCTCTGCACAGGTCACTGAGCATACCTAGGATACTCTCCCATAGAAGTCAGTGAGGTCCCCTCCTGACCATTGTGTCTATGGTCCATGGGGCTACCGTAAAGCAATGGACAAGATGGGTGTCTAGACAACTGCAGCAACTGGGACTGCAGGGGCAATGTGTGAGTGTGGTGGTTCCGATGGGTGTAGTAATTGGTACTCAGGTTTCTCCAGCTGCCTGGGCTGGCATGTAGCGAGTGTCAGAATAGCACTGGACTCCTTCAGAGCACACTCTGGTGTTGAGGGATCTTCTGCCGGATGTTGGCTGAGGCGTCCTTGGTGATATGAGTTTTAGGTGCAGGGAAGGCAGGGTCCCTGAGGTTCGTGATGCCAACACCCTTGGGTGCAAGTAGGTGATGAGTTCTGACAATAAGGAGACCAGTTCTCTTAACAAATTCCCAGGACTTTACTGAAGCTGATCCAAAGGTCATCAATGTGCACAAAAGTCATTTACAGCAAGGTGGCTTCTACAATGGTTCAGGTTAGTTCCCAAAAGTTGCATAGGAGGTTATTTTACTCTATAACCATCAATTTTCCTCCCTGGTTTCTCCAGGCTGGAGGGATGTACTATCTCTGCTGTACTGTATAGTCATATACTTTGGTTCACAATAGCTGAGGTGTCCTCTTTAGGAATACTATCTCCTGACCTTTCTGCCTTTAGGTATGGTGGATAGCTGGTAGCCTGTAATCTCTCCACCAAATGCAGAGGAGGCTAAAGCCTGATGACAATTACCTTACTTTGCCAGTATTCTCACTCCCTCTCTGGGTTGCCGGGATCTTCTGTAATCTTTCCCTTCTATGGGCTGGTACATGGAACTAACTCTGGAGTCTAGACAACACACTAAACTGTACTGTACTGACTCCCTTCCTCTTAGAGAGAGAGAAGGGTGGAGACAGTCCTGGGAGGTTTGTTAGAACCTCCACCTCCCTATGCAACTTTGTGGGAACTCAGGCACAAACACATTTTCATAAAACACAATTACAGTGTCTAAGCAGTGTGTTTCAGGACATTGCACAATATACACAGGCGCAAGAATATAGTGCCACACAGGTTCAGGACTAAGAATGAGGTATATAAGGAGTTAAGTCATACTGTCACTCACCTTTGGCAGTAGACAACCCCTTTTGTCAATTCCCAGGACTCAGCTCCACCTCGTAGGGACGTGATGGCTAACCTTGGCACTCCAGCTGTGGTAAAACTACGACTCCCAAAATGCCCCCCTAGCTTGGCTGCTCTCTATAGAGATAAATGGAGCATGTTGGGAGTCGTAGTTTCACCACAGTTGGAGTGCCGAGGTTAGCCATCACTTTCTCAGACTCTAGCCACTAACAGTTCACCTTCCCAGAGGCCACCGACTACAACTATAATTATGCATCAACTTTCCTTCAAATTGTACACATATACAATGCAAATATTCAAGCGATTCATGTTAGCCCCTTCTCACATGAGTATATGCCAAAAGGGAAAGAAGAAATAATATAGCACCACATAATAATTCAATTACACTAAACGACCACAACCTGTATGGGGTATTTATTGGAAGGGTGACTGCTATTCTACCTTCTACATGTTGCTTGAGTCTGCTACAGCAAGAGGGTCCTACCTGATCCACATTGAAGTGGTTCCAGGCCAGATCCTTTGCTGATGGCCATGAGAAGTCCTGTTGTTCCTACTTAAAATAGAGACCAGGGACTGGATTGTGCTGAGCTACAACAGCCCTGTGTTTCCTTATTAACTGGGCATTGCTATGCACCCAATCAGCGTGCGGGGAGGTACTGGCATTCACTGTAATTCTGTAGCCATGTTGGCTACTGGCATTACAGTCATTGCCTGGCCGGGAATGCCTCATCGGGTGCTATATAGCACCCGGTGACATGTGACCTGGCTCAGTCCGAGTCAGGGAGAGCTGCTGCAAGGAGGGACAGATAGTGTAGGGATAGAAAATCGCTAGGGAGGGCTAGTTTTTCTGTTGAAAAGACCCAAAAGCCCTTTTAAGGGCTATTATATCTGGCTGCAATAGATTTTTTTTTTGTGGGGGGTTAAAATTGCGCAAGGTGGCCTGACCTTAATACCACCTGCGCAGCTTGTGCATTATAACCATTCTGTATCCTATATACCTGACATCCGTTGTAATTTTTTCTGCCACTAATCAACACGACAGTACCTGCGCTGCGTCTGCTGTATAACGTTTGCGCAAGCAGGCACAGATAGTGTAGGGATAGGATTTGGCTAGGCAGGGCTAGTTGTTCTGTTTAAAAGACTCAAAAGTCCTTTTAAGGACTGTTGTTATATGTGGCTGCAATTTTTATTTTGGGGGGGGGCAAAAATAACTCAAGTTTGCCTGACACCACCTGCACAGCGTGCGCATTATAACGTTTCTGTATTCTATATACCTGTCATCCGGTGTCATTTTTACTGCCGTTAATCAAGGCAACATTACCTGTGTTGTGTGTGCATTATAACGTTACTATATCCTGCATACCTGACACCCGTTGCTATTTTTTCTGCCGGGGCAGCTTGTTCATTATAACGTTACTGTCTCCTACATACCTGACATCCGTTGCTTTTTTTTCTGCCGTTAATCAAGGCGACATTAACTGCGCGGCTTGTGCATTATAACGTTACTGTCTCCTACATACCTGACATCCGTTGCAATTTTTCTGCCGTTAATGAAGGCGACATTACCAGTGTTGCGTGTGCATTATAACGTTTATGTATCCTACATACCTGACATCCGTTGCTATTTTTTCTGCCATTAATCAAGGTGACATTACCTGTGTTGCGTGTGCATTATAACGTTACTGTTTCCTACATACCTGACATTCCTTTCTATTTTTTCTGCCACGAATCAAGGCGACATAACCTGTGTTGCGTGTGCATTATAACGTTTCTATATCCTACATACCTGACATCCGGTGTAATTTTTTCTGCCGCTAATTAAGGCGACATTACCTGTGTTGCGTGTGCATTATAAAGTTTCTGTATCCTAAATACCTGAAATCCTGTGTATTTTTTTCTGCCGCTAATCAAGGTGACATTATCTGTGTATTGGAGTGCCTGTTCCTTGTAATTTTTGGCGGCCCTTTCACTTTGTGCATAGGCTTTATAAGTGTAGGAGTCCCACGACATGAACAATTGTACCAGAATGTGAATGAGGCCCTCCTTTATGTGATATACAGATTGTATCGGAGTGCCCTGTTCCTTGTAATTTTTGACAGCACTTGCATTATATGGACAAGTAAATATATGTTTCCTAACAATATTTTCTCTAAAATCAATGTTATCTTCGGTTTTGGGGGGTATTCTTGTCATTCCGTAAAAGTGGCGTAATACTCGAACAACATCGTTCACAGCAGCGACTTTGGAGTCTAAGATGCATCCAGACATCCTCCCCATTTTCTCACCTTTCCCTATGAACCAGACAACCTCCACTCTTCAGGGCAGGGGGTGCCTGGTTTAGTGCTCGGGTTCTCCAATTAACTTCCATTGTGCTCAGGTGCTTAGTCGAGCTAGTGTTCGACCCAAGCACCCGAAGACTACGGTGCTCGATCATCACTACTGGGCACCATTGTTAAAGGCCATGAACACCTTCTAAATCATTTTATATTTATTTTGATGCATTTTGGGCTAAAAAAATAATTTAGCAAAAGGTTTTTGTTAGAAATGTTGCTGCTACCTGTCATATCGGCTACCTGATGACTTGGTCTCCAGCCCCTCTCTCTACCCTTCTGAATAATTAATTCTATGGAGTTCTTGAGTGGTTCTGAACTATGTGCACCTGTGCCAAAGGCCATAAGAAGCTCTATTGCTCCTAAACGCAAAAGAAATCAGAGACTGTGGGTTGTGCTGAGCTACAGCAGCCCCGTTTCCTTGTTTCTGTGAGTTGCTCAGTGAGCCTGTTCGAAGCTGAAACCTCAAGGTTTTGTGCCCATCAAAGAACTCTAACCAATAAGTTGTGTGCCCACCAATGAACCATAACTACTAAGCTGTGTGCCCACCAAAGTATTGTAACCTCTAACTGTGTGCCTGCCAGGAAGCTGTATCCACTAACTAACTAACCACTAATTGGTGTGCCTACCAAAGAACTGTAACTACTGAGCTGTGTGCCTACAAAGAACTGTAACCATAAACTGTTTGCCAACCAGAGAAGCATAACCACTAAACTGTGTGCCCACCAGAGAACCATAACCACTAAGCTGTGTGCCCACCAGAGAACCATAACCACTAAGCTGAGGACCCACCATAAAACTCTAACCACTAAGCTATGTAACTGCAAAGAACCATAACCAGTAAGCCGTGTGCCCGCCAAAGAACTGTAAGAACTAAGCTGTGTTCCCTCCAAAAACCTGTAACCACTAAGCTGTGTGCCTGCCTAAGAACTGTAACCACCAAAATGTGTGCCTGCCAAAAAAACTGTAACCAGTAAGCTGTGTGCCTACAAGAGAACCGTAACTAGTAAGCTGTGTACCCGCCAGATGACTGGTACCATTAAGCTATGTGCCCACCAGAGAACCATTACTAACTAAGTTGTGTGCCCACCACTGAACCATAACCACTAAGTACACCCCTAGCCACCGGAGGTGAACTATTGCAGAAAATCTGAGAGTGCCAAATCTCCTGTATAGTAAATTGCCGTCTCTATTTCAAATTATGAAACATGACGTTGCCAATAATATACTCCCAGCTTATTGTGCATAATGTTTTATATACTCACATTACTTTTTTTAATGTTTCTATTTCCGTTGAATTTTATTCAAAGGTATATTCATATGTACGGCGTATCAGAGTAACCTGAGTAGTTCTCAGAATATAACAGTGGATATTGTACCTTTACCACAGCCTGATGAGATACATGTCTACCCCCAGCAATCATATGTGAAGTGTAAAGGATTAGCAGTTCTGAAGTGCTGTGTACACACTGTGTATGTTGAAAATTCTACTATACAGTTCAGCAACATCACCGTGGTCACACCTGGTAAGAAATGGTATCACAGAATTATAGATAGATAGATAGATAGATAGATAGATATCTTCTATCTATCTATTTATCTATTGTAAGTAATATCTAGCCATTTACTGGTGTAGCTATAAGGGTTCCAGAGATACAGTAACAGTCAAACTCAGGTCTTTGTGCCTGAGGGGTCCAAAGTTCTCTCTGCCACATAAGACACTGTTAGATTTTGCTCTAGGGACCCGGAGCTTTAAGTTAGATCTAGTTCTTTCTGTCTCTCTATAGATCAAATTCCTGTCTCTTTCATATAACATATCTATCTATCTATCTATCTATCTATCTATCTATCTATCTATCTATCTATCTATCTATCCCATATCTATCTCATATATATCTCATATCTATCTCATATCTATCTATTTATCTATCTCGGTCCCATATCTATTGTATCTATCTACTAAATTCTGCTAACCCAAACCAAGGCTTAGTTTTGAGTATATAAACCAGGCTGCTTAAAAATGACCTGTCACCACTCCTGACATGTCTGTTTTAATAGCTTCATGCATTCCCTATGTAATAACAATTCTGGAACATCTATTCTTATGTCTCTATGTTGTGCCATTCCTTTATTATTTCTACTAGAAGTTATGAATGAATTGCTAGAAGTCTGCAGTAAGGGTACAGAGGGGAGGTAACCAGTTGGGGTGTGTCCCTGCACAAACTCACTCTATCCAATCAGTGCTGCCATGTTCAGTCTGTGCAGGGACACACCCCTAACTTCCTACCACCTCTCTGTACCCTTACTGCAGACTGCTAGCAATTCATTCATAACTACTAGTAGAAATAATAAAGGAAAGGCACAACATTGAGACATTAAGAATAGATGCTCCAGAATTTTTATTACATGGGGAATGCATGAAGCTATCAAAACAGGCATGTCAGGAGAGGGGGCATGTCCTCTTTAAATTTGATCCCAGGAAATCTCAAAATTACCAATATCAGTATATTTATGTATATTTATTTATTGCATTTTCTTGTAGGTACACCATCTGGAAACATCGGAAACATGATGTGTTTTAAATCTGAACAGGTTTTTGAGTGTGAACCCAATGCAGTGTCAAGTGTATACTGTGTAGTCACCAACAAATTGTCTGACCATGTAACGAGCAAAAACGCAATGAACATAAGCCTTCTAGATGGTAAGAAAAAAATTACAGAGATGGAAATGGGGTGGGTCAGTAGTGAGCACGATGTGAATTGGCTGTGACTACTTCATTTTCTGAAGCTATACAGTTTGAGGAACCTAAAAGCCTTCTCCTCTGTCACGTACAGAAACTGAACACAGTGGCAAATAGGCCCAAAAATATCCTTCAGTCACTCACCTCCTACCATTACTAAACAAGATGCTTCTATTGTACCTTAAGACACAGCACCCCCACCTGAACCCCAAGACACCATTGTATACTGTAAAGCATCTTCCAGTCTATTGCTCTACTACCGCTCTACTATTGCTTCAGAATCATGTACATCTACCATATGTCTACAAACAAGATGGCTGATGCCAAAAGCTGGCCATATACATTAGATGTATGTTGGTTAAACCTGACAATTTTGGTGGAATCAGCAACCAACTAATATATATATGAGAGCCTCCCAACTGTTTCCCACTGGTAGATATTGGAGAAGATAAGAATCAGATATGTTGGACTTCAACTGCCAGATCCTTTTGTTCTCAGGGGGATAAGCATCTGTCAGATGGAGGTGGATAAGCAGCTGATGTGAGAACCAGACCGACTTGAACATGGAGGTGTCAATAGGATCTGGCCTTGTTGCTGTGGTGCTGCCGCAAAAAAAACATTGACCCAGTATGCTGTAAAAGCCATGTACTGTACCTACCCATAACACCTGCCCAGGTGTCCATGGTGGCATACACCTTGC
This sequence comes from Rhinella marina, assembly GCA_900303285.1. NCBI lineage: Eukaryota > Metazoa > Chordata > Amphibia > Anura > Bufonidae > Rhinella > Rhinella marina. Next base: position 26,727 of record ONZH01029439.1, on the reverse strand, counting down.
TGAACTGTGAGAATTGCAAGGAGCAGCCCAAGTTCCCCACCAAATGAGAGTACAAACCAGGGATGGCTTATAGTGTCTAGGTATCTTCCAGGGACATAGCTATAGGGGAAGCAGGGGAAACAGGGGAAGCGGATGCTTTGGGAGGAAGACAAAAAAATATTTTATTGTCAGGGCCTTCAATAATTACATTATATACAGTGAAACGGACAAAGTGGCTGCGGGGCCTTGTCTGAGAGCTCAGTCTCGACTAGCCGCAGCAGTGGTGGCACTTGAGTTGGGGGTTGCTAAAAAGGTGCTGGGGGGGGCATTCATAAATTTGCTGTGGGGCCCAGTCAGTTGTAGTTCCACCACTAGTATAATCCATCAAGGCTGAGCCCACACCATCAGTTTCCCTAAAGGCTGCAGAAGCAACTAAGTGGTAAAGCAGTGACTGCTTCACCAGCAACTTGGCTAAGTGGGGGTTCAGCTTTCACATGATTGGATTGCTGGGTGCATATAGTTGTTTCCTGGTCACATTCAGTAAACAATGACTGGTGTTTGAAGGAGGAGGAGTCTGAGTGGGAAAAGTTGTAACTGGGACATGAGATGTGATAAGTTTAAAGGGCCACTAAACCCTGGAAAACAAGCAAGGATAAGCTAAATCTGGCTAGCTATGACACTATTTAGGAGTGGGAAGAGGGATTTATGTAGATTTATGTAGATTTAGTATTTTGCAATCTCTATTACAGGTCCACATTAGCATTCTGCAGTACATGTTACAATTCCACATGGTTTGTAATCCAGCTTTTTCAAGACCCTGAAAGACAAATGTGCAAATCCAGCTAGGATATTCTACAATACCGGGGATTTACCAATTCATAAATAGGCTGATCTGGCATTCTTCACCTGGGAAAGCTGAATAACAATGTGGGGCAGTGATGGGGACATATTGGTAATTTAAAAACACACAATGCTGCCCTGATTGTGTGAATCACATGGTACCAGGGCAACATAATCTGTTGTCACTAATGCAGCTCTACAGTGTTGTCAGCTTTTCCAAGATCCTAAATCGCAGGTTGGTCTAATTATATGAAGGGATTTATCACTACATAGCTAGGCAAATTTGGAATTCAGCAGTCTGGGAAAGCTGGGTAACAGCCTCTGCAGAGATGTAATGGGGGCCACACTTGGTGCATACATTCTGTATACAATATGTGGGGAACATATCAAGCCCTGCACGTCAGAATTATGGCTTCAAAAAATTGCAAGTAAGGGTTTTTAACATTGTGGGGGTTACTTGCACAAATAATTTTTGAGCATTGCGCCTTCTAGCACCATCTAAGGAATTGGAGTGCAAATTTGGCCAGGATTTCAGAGTAGATCACTTTTGTGACACATTTATGAAGTGTGACTATAAAAAGTTGCCAAAAAGTCACAACTCCACACCGGGTATCCCCCAGATGTACTTTTACTGAAATAGGCGCAACCACATTGCACTTGCACCAAACTTATTATTACTGTGCGCCACTTTGATAGATTTGGCGCAGGTGTGTATAGCAACTCCAATATAAAAACTAACCTCAAATACTCCTACAATGATAAATCCCTTCCCTATCCATAAATATAGTACCACCAAAAGCATGAGTATACACTATACCTGTAGTCTGATCTCCAGCATACCTCCACATGCTAACCAGCTTTCCTAAGCTTTCAGCTGTCTAGAAAAGTTGAGTGACATTCCCTGTAGAGCTGTAAAAGAGCCCCATTTAGCTGTGCAAATAGTACTTGATACTATTGGTGCCATGGCTAGGTCTATGTATGGACTAGCTGGTACTATTGGCTGGCAGTGTTACCACATTTATTTTATAGTTCTGGTAACTACTCGATTGCTTCCAATAAAATGGCCAGGCTCACTGTGTAGACAAAAATTATCCAGACTAAACCCAGCTCCCTCCTCCTAAACTTCCTGGCTCATGTGCTGTAGCGTCCGAGGAGGAGAAGACATGGCTGCAGCCTAAGAGAACAATGCTTTTTGATGCAAATGTGACATCGGACAAAACAACAACAGGAAATATAGGGAGATTATGTTAGGTTTATTTATTTTTTTCACTTAGATTATGTGGTCCTTTACATTAGGTTTAAGACATAAGTATGAAAGACTGCAGCTAAGACCTGAGTAGTCACAAGATGAGGACAGCAGCTGTGGTCTACTGGAGAAGTCTCCTAGTTAGCCAAAGGAGATGTTTACACAATTTTTAATAGTTTTAGGTAATTCCTAATTAAAAATGTTTGCTCGAATCCTCAGGTAACACATGCAAAGCTGATGAAATGCGTGCTGAAACTCCAAACGGACATAAGTATTCTGTACCATGCATGACCATTGACCCGTTTCAACTTGGTAACATCATTTATCTCTGCAAGGATGGGACCTGGGGAGAGGCAACAAATGAGTGTTTTTCTGAAAAGATTTTTTCAGAGTTGAGGAATCTCCGGGTAAGAAGGTCTACATCTATGTCATTCAGACAGCTGAAGATACGTCAGATCTACGCATACACGACAGCATGGTTGATAGTAAATCCTGTAGTTTATGGATTCATATAGTACTGTATATCATAGAAATGGATAATGTAACAACTGCCTACAATATTACCAAATATAATGACTCCTTGCTGCATACATTCAATCCAACATTGTCTACATGTAACATGAGTATGTTACTGTGCTGTGCAGGAGAAGTTGCCAAAACAATACTGCCTTCTCTGAAATTACTTCCTGGTCTCCAGCTGTTGGCTGAAGTTGCACCTCACAGACTTCCTGTCCCGCCCACCCCTCTGCTCCATTGTAGCTGCTACCTCCTGCATATGGATCAAAGGGCAGAGGTAAGTTGCAGGAAGGAACAGAGGACTTTCAGTAATACCACTATTAGGAGTAGAGGATGGGGAGAGGAGGAAGTCTATGAGGTGCAGCTTTAACCAAAAGCTACAGAGCAGTAGGTAATTCCAGAAAAGGGGGTATTGTTTTGGCAACGTCTCCTGTATTGTTCATTAACATACAGCTGCTGAGTTTTTTCATTTTTTTTTTTCAAAATGGACCGCCATAAGTTAAACATAAAAAATATATACTCACCCTCACCAATCTCCTACTGGTGCCAATCCAACACTGGTCTGATCCCCACTGCTCTTCACTTTCTGGTCCTGGCCCAACACACCAGTTCTTCCAGGAAAGGACTGCTCAGCCAATCTCTAGCTCTGATGTTGACTTGCTTCTGCCAGGACTTTACTGCCATTTCCAGTGTTTCAAGCCAGGACCAGGAAGTGAAGGGCAATGGAGGCTGGACCAGCATTGGACGGCAGTGGTGTGGGATCCGCGAGGGTGAGTGTGGCCATGCCCAAAAAAACAGTCTCCAAACATGTATGGAAGAGAGGAAAAGAATTGGATTTTTGGTCACACTTTTTGCTTACCTTTATTTTTGTCATTTTCTTGTATTCACCCTAAACACAGGACTTGGTAAATGGTCCAGATATAGAACAAAACCTGGCGTTATTTCTTGAAAATTTAAAGAATGTTGCAAAAAGTGAAAGCCATAATATATCAAGGTCATCCAAAAATCTGGAATACATGGTTGAAATGATATCTATGATTGCTAACAAGAACATAACAATATCTTCGACAATGATGGAAGTAAGTGAAACTTGACTTTTGAGAACATTTCTACATATTTGCAGCATTTGTTATAATCTACAGAAAAAAACAAAGGGAACGTAAAATTACAGCCCCTGCACGTCGAGAACCCCAAAAATATCTACCTGCTAGATCTTAAATATTAGTATCAGAGCAGTGGCGTACATAGAGAAGTAAGGGTCCCATAGCAAGGATCAAACTGGGCCCCCACGCAGCACAGAAGGGTTTCCGCCTAAACCCCTTTCAATTGGGCCATTTTTTCCACTGCCTCATTTGCTAAAAGTTGTTCCTTTAGAGGGTAGAGTCCTAACCAAGTTTTCTCCTCCAGTAGAAGAGGAGATAATCCCAACTAAGACTGGGCCCCATAACAGTCGCATGGTCTGCCGCTATGGTAATTACGCCCGTGTATCAGAGGTAGCTATAGAAGGTGCAAAAATAGCAGTCACATCGAGGACCTTGTATCAGAGGGCACCCAAAGGCCCTTCTACCTCATGGGAAGACAGAATTATTGCATATGACATATGGTAACATAGTAACATAATTTATAAGGCCGAAAAAACACATCTGTCCATCCAGTTCGGCCTGGTATCCTGCAAGTTGATCCAGAGGAAGGCAAAAAGAAACCCCTGTGAGGTAGAAGCCAATTTTCCTCACTTTAGGGGGAAAAAATCATTCCCGACTCCAATCAGGCAATCAGAATAACTCCCTGGATCAACGACCCCTCTCTAGTAACTATAACCTGTAATATTATTACCCTCCAGAAATACATCCAGGCCCCTCTTCAACTCTTTTAGTGAACTTACCATCACCACCTCCTCAGGCAGAGAGTTCCATAGTCTCACTGCTCTTACTGTAAAGAATCCTCTTCTATGTTTGTGTACAAACCTTCTTTCCTCCAGACACAGAGGATGTCCCCTCGTCACAGTCACAGTCCTGGGGATAAATAGATGATGGGAGAGATCTCTGTACTGACCCCTGATATATTTATACATAGTTGTTAGATCTCCCCTCAGTCGTCTTTTTTCTAAAGTGAATAACCCTAATTTTGATAATCTTTCTGGGTACTGTAGTCCACCCATTCCAGTTATGATGGGCATCTATGCCTCTTTTGATGCAACCCATTATCTTATTGGCCTTGGCAGTAGCTGTCTGACACTGGTTTCTACAGCTTAGTTTGCTGTTCACTAAAATTCCTAGGTCCTTTTCCATGTCAGAGTTACCCCAATGTTTTACCATTTAGTATGTACTGGTGACTTGCATTATTCCTTCCCATATGCATAACCCTACAATTGTCAGTGTTAAACCTCATCTGCCACTTTTCTGACCAAGCCTCCAGTCTATCCAGATCCACCTGTAGCAGTGCACTGTTCTCTTCTGTGTTAATTACTTTACACAGTTTAGTGTCATCTGCAAAAATTGATATTTTTACTGTGCATGCCTTCTACAAGATCATTAATAAATATACTGAAGAGAATAGGGCCCAATACTGACCCCTTTGGTGCCCCACTAGTGACAGTGACCCAATTTGAGTATGTACCGTTAATAACCACCCCCTGTTTTCTATCACTGAGCCAGTTACTTACCCACATACAGACATTTTCTCCCAGTAGTGGTAGTTGGGGGATTGTTTCAGATTTTGGTTTGGGACATAGATCCATGCCTCTAGAAGCAAGGTAATGCAAAGCAAAAGAATATGATGGCACACAAAGGCACCATATGAAGGCACACAGAGTAGCTATGACTCAAATGTATTGGGACTCTGTACAGATAGTGTGCACTTGAGTCCAAACTAAAATAACTGAATTAAAAATAAAATAAAATAAAGATATATTTTTTAAGTAATAGTGTAGCTAGATACTAAAGGATAGTATGGAAATATTTCGGCTCATATGTCACATGTTAGCTGTGCTATAAATACTGGGACAGAAAGAGCAGAGTCATCTCATTGTCATCCAGTGAATAGAAAGAAGCAGCAGCACTCGCCAAAGGTTCCTTAAAAACAGAGCTCACTTTATTCACGTTAATTGAAATGTTGGATGCAATCACAGGAAAGCCTACACCGTTTCTAAATAGCTGTTGTCTTTCCTGTGGTTGACCATGCTGTACCTTCTAAAAGAGGAGCTTTCATGGGATTATGGGTTAGAAACTGGTATGCTTACCAGATAGGGTGGCCCCTACAGATGCCAGCACTTTTTTTTTCTAAAATACCCCTCCGTTCCGGTGCTGTGTCCTGTTCGTGACCAGTATGTTCATTTAGAGTATCGGTACAGGGAGGAGGAGACGGCTGGGTTTTCAATGGGCGTCTCCTTCTTGGTCCAATCGCAAAGGAGAGCATCACAGCCAGGGAGAAGGTGAGCTGTTTTTTCTCCCTAGATGTGACGCCCTCCGCTGTGATTGGAACACGCTACAGCCAGGGAGAAGGAGACGCCCTCTGAGAAAAAACGACCGTTTCCTCCTCTCTGTACCGATACTCTAAATTAACAGCGGGGGACACCACACCGGAATGGAGGGGTATTTTAGAAAGAAAAAGTGCTGGCATCTCTAGAGGCCGCCCTATTCTACTAAAAATAATAGTAATTATTATTATAATTATGATAAAAAACACTTTAGGGGGAAGTTATAAGTGATTTACGGTGATTGTGCGGTATTTGTGATATTTTTTCCCATTTTGCGCTTTTCTTGTCACTTTCTAAAAGTAATGAGAAAAGTAGGCAGATATAGTGGATGGGGGTTGGCCACCCATGACAGGACTCCACAGATGCTCTAGATTTATTAAGAGGTGTGTGCCTACTAGCCCATCTCCAGTGGCCTTCTGTATGAAATGCCATTCTTAATAATTTCCCCCATTATTTCTCTTTTACAGATATGCTGGACACGTAATTAAAGGGGTTGGACACTTTCTCGCTACTTTTGACCACTAGGTAGGTAAGATGACTATATGACACTTACTAATATAGTCTTTGTTGACTTTCTGTGCCATTTGCTATATTACAAGTCATGTCTCCTTGCTGGGCAACTCTTCTGTGCTGTCCACACAGAAGACCTGTCCATAAGATGGCTGCTGATGGAGGGTCATGTGACCAGGCAAAAAGTAACTCCAGACACATTGCTCAACCTTCTCCATGGGAATACACTGCATCTGCCATCTGCACTTGCAATGTTGAGAGTTTTATTGCAGGTGCAGTGTTTGAATGGGGTGATTTGCCTGGTCACGTGACCCTCCATCAGTGGCCATTTTATGGACAAGAACTCTGTGTGGACAGCACAAAAGATTTGACCAACAAGGGAGAATAGCTTATGGAATGTAAAAGACTATATTAGTAAGTGCCATATTATCATCTTAAAAACACATTGGTCAACAGTAGCCAGAAAGTGGTGAACTCCTTTAATTGTCATTAGTTAATTACACTAAATTTGAATACCTAGAGAAATGTAAATTATAAAGGCTGACATTTTTGTACAAGTAGAATCTTATTCCCTCTCATTGACATTTCTTAATGTTCTTATTATTTTAGAATTTACTCCAAATAGTAGACATTGTGGTGAATACAACCTTAGCCTCAAAGTACAGCTTTACGATTCTGAAGTCCGTGGAAACCTTTGCAAATCATCTTCAATTGAATGGTTCTTCCATATCTATCAAGAACGAAAGCCTAAGAAACATCCAGCTCTTTGGCAAAGTAGTAAACAGTAACACCAAGTATGATGGGGACTTTTCGTTGGCTGGTCTAAGTGGTAGAGTAGCAATCAAAAATGGGACCCTACCAGGAGAATCTAACACGGTGGTCACCATAGCTTACTCTACGATGAAAGATCTCTTGCAGGAGCAGGACAGTAAGAAGGTCAATGCCTTGGTCATGTCTACAGTCATAAGTAACCTCTCAAGTGCTGACATTGATAAAAATGTTTTTGACATCACTATGACATTTACCAAGAGTGATGTAAACCTGAAGAACCCAGACTGCTCCTGGTTAGACCTTGACAACAAGTATTGGAGAAACAGTGGATGCAAAATTATTGATGACAGTGATGAGGTGGTGAAATGTTCATGCAACCACTTGACCTCATTCTCAATCCTCATGGGTGGTACTGGTAACAATGAGTTATTTTTGGCTATAATTACTTATATTGGAGTTGGAGTATCCATTGCATGCTTGGTTATCACACTAGCCATCGAAGCAGTAGTATGGAGATCTGTCATCAAAAACAAGACCTCTTACATGCGTCACGTTTGCCTAGTCAATATTGCCGTGACCCTTTTAATTGCTGATATCTGGTTTATCATTGGTGCCCGACTGGAAAAATACCCAGACTCATATGGGTGCATAACTGCGGCTTTCTTCACCTGTTACTTCTACTTGTGCTTGTTCTTCTGGATGTTGGTCCTTGGACTTATCCTCTTTTATCGTTTAATCTACATCCTGCACGACATCAGTAGACGAAGCATGATGATCATAGCTTTCACCATGGGATACGGTTGTCCACTTTTGATTGCCGTCATAGCTGTGGCATCAACAGCTCCAAGTGGGAGATTCACAGATGGTAAATTCTGCTGGCTGTCATTCGAGGAATCAAAAACATTCCTGGCCTTTGTGGTCCCAGCTTTAACCATTGTGTTCATCAATTTGATTATCTTGATTGTGGTTATCGTCAAGTTACTGAGGCCGGCAATTGGAGAAAGGCCCAGTCATGAAGAAAGGCAAAATATTGTTGCGATTGCTAAAAGTATTGCTGTTCTCACCCCTCTTCTTGGAACCTCTTGGGCACTTGGTTTAGGAGTTTCCCTTGATCCCTACAATACGGTGATCCATGGAATATTTTCAGCCCTCAACTCTCTTCAGGTAAATTTCATTACTCCAAGTGAAATTCTGATTTGATAACATTGCTTGATATTATATCACCACTGTTGGTTAGCACTACCTTGTACAAAGGTAGATAAGTGTACAGGGCACACTCAAAAATTTGAGTTGGGTTGACTCTGATCTGTGTGCCTGCCTGGTACTGCAGCTATCTTCCACCAGTACCTCTCTGTCTCATCTTCTTCTTATCTTATAAGGTGTGGAGGCAAGCATACAAAACACCAGTACCGGCCATGCTCACTCTTGTCAGACTCTCTGTGATCACACCAGACCTTGAAAACAAATTCACAGACCCCTAAATACAGACCCCAGGTCTCTTAACAAATGTAGACCACAGAACACAACTCTGAAACTAATCCAGACCCAACACCAGACACTAAAATGATTTTAAACCCCAAATCCTCCCATTAGTTACCTCTCCTTGCTCTGGAGTTTTCTTCATCTCTGTGCTCCACCGCACCCATGTTCCTCACTCTAACCAACAACAGGATATGGGTGCACCGCCCATAGTTGAAAAGATCCTGGAGCGGGGAGCTGTAAGTGATGCTGGTAGTTATCTATGATCAAATCCAAAAAGATAATAAGTGATTCTAAAGAAACGAAAACACTGGTGAAAGAGCAATGGCAGGCCTTTTTGCTCTGCTGCCTGCCTTTTCAAAACATGTCTTCAAGATAACTGAGGGGATCCAGAGCAGTAAGACCCTACGATAAAACTGTAGCCATTGTTTCAGTATTTTAAATTTGTCAAATTAGAGAACAAAGTCCACTTAAGTCTGTGTCTGGTATTGTACCAAAGCTCCATTCACTTGAACAGAGTTCAGGATATAGACAGATGCATCCCTCCTTCACACTACAGCTCAAGACTCAAAAAGTTCACAATCTTCATTCCACAGTATATACAAAAGAAAGAGTCTGGTTAAAAATGATTAAACTCCAAAGCACCATCTCACCACTGATGACCACTGTTGGGGGACGGTCCTGCAGGATTTTGGAACTGGGCTCTCCAAGGTCTTGTTTTATTACATGACTTTTTCCAATGTCACATTATTTATCCGTTGTACTCTACAATTTTTGTCAGTTTTTTAAGCAGGCTTTGTGTATTGATCATGAACTTAAATAACATTTCATGGTGCTCTTTGGATGAGATTCTACTTGTAGATTTGTATTATTGATATATGACCTTTAGCCTTCTTATGGACAGTTTCCCCAGGTGTGCCATCAATATTCAGGGTGGCACGTAGGAGGTCTCCCTGTTTTATTTCTTTTGTAGAAATTGTGGAATGAAGAATGTGTATTTTTTATATTTTTCCTGGGCAAGCACAATTCTTGTAGTGTTTCTGGTGAGAACTTTGGGAAATGGCCCAAGTCATGGAAAGGGCAAGAATATGACTGCATGGACTATATGCAGCAATGCTTCTCAGAATATTAAATCGGCTGAATCCGTTCTGTACAGATACTGAAGAAGAAAGGGATGCAAGTAGATGTGCACTCAGAAGCATACAGAATTCTGAAAATTGTAATCAATAGAGCTCAGGATCAGTAGCTGAGATTTTTTATATTCATTTCACAGTCTCACCCATTATGAACATAATGCCAGTCTTACCCGTATTTGCCTTTTACTTTAGGGTTTATTCATTCTGATATCTACTGTCCTTCTGGACCGGAACGTAAGTGGAAACTTTAGTCTCTATAACTTATTCTTTAATAATTCTTTGCATATAAATGGAGAAAGTAGTCATCATACCCAGCTTCTCCGCCATCTTCTATAGATGTGGATATAGTTCTCATCATACCATTCTGAATTCATGAGATATTCCCTAGTACCACACCAGCTACATCTCCTACCTATCACCTGTGGCAACCACAGAACACTGCATGAAAATGTTGTCACTGCCTCTTTCCTTCTATGATTGGTCCTGGGTCTGATGGGACTAAGCCTGGACCTGTAACCATCTATATAGAGAGAGACGGACATTCACAAATATCCATGGAAGATATAATGTACATGGATGTGAGATAGATAGATAGATAGATAGATAGATAGATAGATAGATAGATAAATGGATAGATAATAAAAGATAGATAGATAGATAGATAGATAGATAGATAGATAGATAGATAGATACATGGATAGATAATAAAAGATAGATAGATAGATATTTCTGCTGTCCGCCTCCAGACTCTTGTTTATGTGTCGTCTTCCTCCTAAGATCTGTGATTGTAGATATGAGGAGGTGTCGGTGAATCCTCTAACTACTCCTTATTTTTAGGTAAGGAAGGTGGTGAGGAGCAGCATTTCTACATCCTATTGGAGCACTCTCCGGACCAAGGTGCAGGTGAGCCAGTCACATAATAGGGAATATGGATGACACAGAAGGGGCCCCAAGCTACTCAGGGCCCCCAACCCCCCATAAGCCAGAATAGCATAACGTTCTGTAAAAAGAGCTGCCACTGTATATGACATGTACGGCCAGAGGCCAATTTCCCACCCATCACTGGGGATCAACGAGGATTTCAGACACTGCTCAACAACAATAATAAAATATTACATAAACTGTACATAAAATATATTACATCCTTTGCTTCCCATGTGGATCTTGAGTTGCATGAGGTTATTCTTCTCCATTTACATTTAAAGCAAAAACAAAATCAGAATTGTGCTGGTTTCCTGTTGCCAGAGAGCAGTGCATTGTGGGAGATCAGCTAGGCTGTTCAGTCACATGTCTGTCTGCAGGGCAGAGCTAAACCGCTGTCTGTTTCCATGGGCAACCAGCAGAATTTGGTAAGCAACCCCTGACGACCCACCGGTATCATCACTGTATCACACTGACACAGAGTCCTTTCTTTTCCATCCATAGTCGTCATCTACTAATTCTACAGCATCGTCACAGCCTCCAAGGAGGAATATTTTTAGGAGAACAGGTTAGTAACGGACGATGGGTGGCACATGATATTCACTTCAATGTTGGTGGGATGTCCCACTGTAGTATGGGTGCTGATAGAGTTGATCATGCTGAGTGCAATGACCCTTATTGTGTAGCTATCTGATCTGTCGTTAAGAAAATGTTACTTTTATCTTTATGCTAATACGGTGCTCAATAAGGATCCCAGGAACAGGGACAGCCAGCTTTGGTCTAATGTGCATGCGCAGAGAGATAAACAGATATTAAATAGATTGCTGCGAGATATAGGTAGTAAGGGGGAGATTTATCAAACTGGTGTCAAGTAGAACTGGCTTAGTTGCCCATAGCAACCAATCAGATCCCTCCAAAGGAAAATGAAAGGTGGAATCTGATTGGTTGCAATGGGCAACCCACCAATCCACCTACCAAAACCAGCGATAAAAACTAAATTCCATGGCACTTCTAATTCAAGTTAAAAAAAATGTTCCTTTAATCACCAAACAGCGTTGTTTTTGTCCTCTCAATGGGACCGTCACTGCTTGAGAAACGGCTGGTGATTAAAAGAACAATTTTTTTTTTACTTGAATTGGAAGTGCTGTGGAATATATTTTTTATCGATAGATAGATAGATAGATAGATAGATAGATAGATAGATAGATAGATAGATAGATAGATAGATACTACATAGCAAGCTTTCGAGACAAGTCAGGTCTCCTCCTCAGGCCTAATACCATTATAAGTACAATTACATAATCCCAGGTATGATGCCTGAGGAGAGATCTGAGTTATCTCTGAAAGTTGCTAAGTAACATCATTGCCTCTATTGCTGTCAGCCGTTAAGAGTCTCAGATCTGTAGGACTCTAAAGGGCCCTTTATACGGTCTGAGAATCCCGCAGATAATCACTAACGAGCTTCATAGGTACATTCATGAGCGATTATCTGGCGGTGTAAAAGTGCTGCCGATTACCCGATTAAATGCTTGCTCATCAGGTTGTGGTTCATTCATGTGGTCACAAAAATCGACATTTGCCGGCAGCAGTTTGTGCTGTGTAAACAAACAATGATTCTGTATGATGACATTAATGGTCACTCCTTCCCCTACTGTGGAGGAGATCGCTGCATGTAAATGCACGTGTCTCCTCCACCAGTGAGCAGGCGATTGCCAGGAATGAACACTTCCCGCCTGACAATCTTCCCGTGTAAAGGGGCCCCTATTCTGTTTCTCTTGAAGGGGTTATCTGACATCCTGCTGTAACGGCGGGGATTGGAGATAACGCCAGTCCCGGCCATTTAACTCCTTAAATGCCACTTGTCAATAACAACCACAGCACCTATGGATTTTACCACCCCATCAAGTACATTGGTTTTTGCTATTTTAACACGTTTACTGTATCTGAAATGTAGGTGTGAAGCTGGGGAACCGTCACTTAAGCCCTAGAATGTCGTCAATGCTGCGGTACAGAACAAGGGTTCTGCCCGGGGGGGTGAAAATCCATGCCGCACCTATCACAATTTCTGCAATTACAGGACTTTCCACTTTTGGCCACTACTTTCATCACTCCCCGTTCTGAGGATTATGTCACATTTTACAAGTTGTAGATTTTGTTGTTTTTGTAGTTTTATTGTGTTTCTTGGTTTTTCACATTGTGTTTTTTTCTCCTTATTACAGGAGGCTACAATTTCAACTTTCCCCAAGATTCATCCAGTGGTCCTTCAACAAATTCATTTTCTATGCTTACTTAAGACAGACCGTTATATATATGGAGCCATTTATATGGAGGCGGGGGTCTTCTTTCTTTATGTTTTTTTTTTTACTTTTATGTTAAATTGGAGGCAAATAAAACAATTTTTCTGGTTTTAATCTAAATCCATCCAATATTGTGAAATGATTTATTCCTTTAGCCCATGGTGACCACCAATATTCCTTTTTACAACGGTCACAAATGGGTCTTACATCTGTCAAGGTACCCTTTTTAGGGCACTGCCTAGACTACATGGAGCGGATGCTTGACTACCTAATGACAGCCAGGATCCTGCGTGAGTGGCCGCGGTTGGAGATAACTTTATATCTTGCCATATAAACCCTTAGAAGCCACCATCGATTTCTACTGGGCATCTACATGGTTTCATAGACAAGGGGCCCGCTCTGTCACCCCTTAAGGGCCACCTCTGACATGATTGCTTGGCGGTGATGAGTTGGCAAGGGTAAACAATGGCTTATTAGACCTTGCAGTTCCCTGTCCAGTAGGTAGCTGTGAGTGCTTGATGGAAAGCAGGACATTCTGGAGGTGGAGCTCCACTGTGAAGTGCTCTTTGCATTGAGCCGCCTGTTAGGTCCTCCCCTCTGGTCTCCTGGTTGGATGCTACAGTTGTCACTCAGAGCAGAGGGGAGGGGCTGTAAAGCGGCTGACGAATTCTGCCAGAATATGGCAGAATAAACATTCATGTTCACACTTCTCCTGATAATAAAAGTTCCACAAAAGACACCTCTGTCCTGCTCCCCCCAACTCCTGCCTACTTCTGTCAGCAGTTTAGTATGGTCAAAACTGCTGACAGACACCCTGGAAATGCATTCTCAGCTTTGGGCAACTCCTGTCCTCCTCCTGGGACTATTGGAGGATTTGACATTTCTGGGGCTCCAAAAAATTTATGTCTGAGGACACCTGTCACACCTCTAAGCTTCACCCTAAGCTCGACTTCATCACACTGCTAATATGGCGACCTCTTATATGCCCCCCACACAGTATAATGTCCTTCAAATTTCGCCCACAGAGTAGGATGCCCCCTTAAGTATCTCTGACACAGCAGGATGCCCCCTTATCTGGGCCTCACAGTAAAATGCTACTTTATGTGTTCACAGTCTGACACTGGCAGCACTGATAGTGTCAGACTGTTCAGGGACACCCCCAATCGGTAACACCCATCTGGACCTTCACTGCACCTTCACTGCAAACTGCTAGTGTAACTGTGAAGATCAGTGCCTCTGAGGAGAAGTGTAACCACCATGCATAGTGCCTCAGCCAAGAAATGTAACCTTCAAGTTTAATGCCATTGTAAAGAACTGTTGGGCTTGTAACCATTAAGTTTTTACCCTCTGTGAAGCACTGTAACCGCCATACCTGTTTCTGTTAGTCCTGCTCTCTCCATATCTGTAACAGGCCATACCTATGTGGGACCCAGAGTATAAGTCAGAGATCAAGAGTAATGTAGACCATAGGGAACGGCACTGTGAGGCACTATTTCATGCTTGTCATATAGCAGTATTATATCTATACTCTATGGTAGTATTATTTGTGCAATATATGGAACTACAGGGTGAGTCAAAAGTCCCAGGACACCCTTTTATTTCAAAAACGAAAGGGAAAATGAAATATCTGAATACTCCAGCAAGCAATGGGTCAAGGTGCCTATTTTTTAGATTATGTCCGGAAAACAGCCGCCATTTTGAAAGCCACCATATTGGATCAAGGGCTATTTTTTTACTGGGAAGGAGGTCATGTAGCATATCAAAAAAGACCAACATTTTCTCAGAAATCAATTGCCACAATCAGATTTGAAATATCTCTTGTGGTTTAAAAGTTATCAACAGTTTCAAAGTTCTGTGTCCCGCACCAGGGACAACACACTGAACACGTCAAACAGCTGTGCATCAAAGGGAACGTTTCAGGTTGTTGTTGCAAATTTCTGTGTTGATAACTTTTCAACCTCAAGAGATATTGCAAATCTGATTGCGGCAATCGATTTCTGGACTTCTTTGATATGCTACATGACCCCCTTCCCATTGGAAAAAAATTTGCCATTGATCCAATATGACTGCTTCCAAGATGGTGGCCATGTTCCGGACGTAGCCTAAAAGATAGGCACCTTCACCCATTACTTGCTGGGATATTCAGATACTTCATTTTCCATTTTGTTTCTGAAATAAAAGGGTGTCCTGGGACTTTGGACTCGCTCTGTATTTTTGGGGAACTGTAAGGCGGTATTATGTGCTTCCTGTATATTATAAGGTAATATTATTTGCTACAGTATGTCGGTAGATAGGTATGGTTATTGGCACTGTATGGCAGCGTATGACGTGTATGACTGTTTTGTGCACTGTATATATATCTTTTCTTTTTGTGCTGCATTTTTGGGCAGTATGATGGCAAACAATGAGAGTGTGCCCCTACACATATTTACCCCTGGTCCTCAACAGTCTTTGATTTGACCTTCCTTGTATGTAAACTCCTATCTTCCCCATCAAGCGCAGTGCCCCCAGTACCTCCGGCACTGATGTGACAGACCCTCCCTTCCCACTGTAAAGCACATCTACCATTCAAATACATATGGAAATCCTGTGTAAACAGTGGCCGTTAACATACAGGACCATAAATCTCAGGGGCCAGCAATGTTTGACATGGAATTAGGACTCATTTGGTTCCAATATTTATTAAAATCAGGGCAGTGTCATTGCTGTGTGATCTATGACGAAGGCAACAGAGCAGTCATGCAGATGGTGACCAGACGCAGACGACGGTAGGACCTGAATAGATGGGCCAGAAGGACTCTCTAAACTAGGAAGTAAGTGATGAATATCTATATGATGATATCTAATGGTGTATTGTGAAGTTCTTATGACCCATATGCAGGTTTAGCCACCTCCACGAGGCGTTCCATAAGATTTTGGAGAGTGTCTGTGGGATTTTGCACCCATTCAGCCAAAAGTAAGAACTTGTGGGGTCAGACCATTTTCATAAATCGGCCCCCTGTGTCTTTACTGGCCTTTCTTTGTACACTGGAGCACAATTGTGGAACATGGAAGGGTCTTCCCCAAAGCAGAAAGTTGGAAGAGACAATTGTGTAAAAGGTCTTTGTACGCTGTGGTATGAACAATACCCTTAACTTGAAATAAAGGGTCAAACCCCCCCCCCCCCAAAAAAAAAAAATGTTCCATGGTATTACCTTTCCCCCCAACAAGTTTTACAGTAGGGGAGATTTATCAAACTGGTGTAACAGAAAACTGGCTTACTTGCTATAGACAACTAAGCAAGTTTTTCTTGACACCAGTTCTGGTAGCGTACCTTGGGCGTCCATGATTCACAGATTCATCCATAATTGGACCATAATTCATTACCCCAGAAAACACGTCTCCACTGCCCCAGAGTCTGGTGGCGGCGTGCTTTACTTCACTCCAGCTGACGCCTGGTATTGTTCACAATGATCTTAGGTTTGTGTGCAGCGGCTCGACCATGAAAAAACAATTTCATGAAGCTTCCAACGCACAGTTCTTGAGCTGATGTCACATGCAGGGGCAGTTTGGATCTTTCTAGTCACTGATCTAAAGGAATCTAGGTGACTTTTGCACGCCACAAGCGTTAGCACATGCATTTGTGTGGTCTACCGCTTTATGGCTGAGCTGTTGATATACCTAGATCAGGGGTCGGCAACTTCCAACTGTTGTGAAACTACAGAATCCAGCAGTCACGCTCCATCAACTGATCTCATAACTCCTATAGAGGTGACTGGAGCATGCTGGGAGTTGTAGTTTTACCAGGTCAGTCCTGAATTTCAGTCTCTGTCCCGCAGTCCTGGGATGGCTGGGGTATGTCAGGACTTCAACTGTATCTGTATCCTCAGGATGCAGATTCAGTTGAATACAGTGGTGAGGTAGGAAGTTGTCAGCTCTCAACTACACCATTTCTCTGCCACGATGGTCCGGCACAGGTAGGAGTGATACAGTGACATCATCACACCCGATGTGCCGAGTCAGACAGCACAGACCAGAGGCCAGAGCAGACATGCTCTGCAGTACCCACTGGAATGTAAGATGGATGAGTATTGAGTTTGGCTGCTATAAGCGGGCATCACTGTGTATGGGGGCACTTAATGGGGCTTCACACTGTATGGGGGGCACTTGTGGGGGACATCGTACTGTGTGGGGTTAGGCACTTAAGGAGGAATCTCCCTGTATGAGGCACTTAAAGGGGTTGTTCCACCTCAGACATTGGGGGCATATCACTAGCACCTCTGGGACCTGAACCTATCTTTAGAGCGGAACCCGCGAAGTGAAAGACAGCGCACTGTGTATGCGGAAGTAAATGGAGCAGTGGCTGCGCTTGCCCAGTGCACTTCCCATGCCGATGATAGCTGATGAGAGCCGAGTGTTCCGCTTAGCTATTTACTGCGCTTCCATAGGAATGAATGGAGGGCGGCCGCACATGATTACATGATGGCATGCTGAATTTTATGCACTTGCTTGCAATGAGTGCAACTAAAACACGGGAATTCAGTCATTAGGAGGAACCTCCACCAGCTTATGGTCATACACAGGGTGCACCTAGCCCTTCTGCTGCCTGAGGCAAAAACTGAAACAGCGCCCCCACCCCCACCCCACCCCCAATGCCAATTTCTTAACCTAACCTTTTTGCCACAATGAAAGTGCTCATTGACCATGGCCCTTCTGCTGCCCCCTCTTGCCTGCCTGAAGCGATCGCCTCACCTGGCCTCATTGGTGGTGAACCCTTGGTCATACAGTGTACATAGTCTGATGTGAATTAAACATTACAACACCTGTAGTTGAGTAGCTGTCTCTTAATATAGTGCAAGAACCCAGGGAGGTGGTGGATGACCAGGAGACACTTCCACACCTGGCATCTCGCAATCCACGGTATGGACAAAGCCTCTAGACAAGAGCAAAGCAGATCAACAGACCGTAAGAATGGAAGGAGATACAGGGAGGCAGCAAATACCATACAAAAGATATCACAATTAGTAGAGTATTCATGTATGGTGCCAACGGTGGGATTTAAGTTATCATCACGTCCAACAAAACATCAGTGAAACAAAGTAAATACTTGTAGATACACATAATAATTAGAAAATGTGTGCCAATCAAATATTTACAAACTAGACGGATCATGAGATGATGGGAGTGGACACGTCTCCACAGATATCCAACGGAGTACGTTGGAATGCAGTGACGCAAGTCAAATGGGCATCATCGTGATCCACCTCCGACCTGGGTTTGCGAACGTGTGCCACGTAAGGAGCCAGCTGATTATCTACAGGTGCTGTAAAGTTTAATTAACATTTGACTATGTCTATAGATAAACCTACTACATGATGAAGCTCGAAACATGTGTTGGGGGGGGCCGTCGGGGGGTGTATGAAATGTGGTGAAGTATGGGTGAGACCTTCTGACTTATGGAAGTAGATTATCTGTGTATATCATCATGTGTATGACTTTTTGTTTTACTACTATACGGTCAAAACTGTCCATCGTGTATCTGTCTATTGATAGGTTTAGTATCTACACTACGGGGGAGATCTATCATGAGGGGGATTTTTAAAGTCAGTTTTGCCATAATTTGCACCAAATTTATCAAATTTAGTAAATGGGTCGTCTGGGTTCAGAGCTGAGCCCGGACATATCCCCTTCTTTCACCACTCAGCCGTTCTGACATGAGCATCGGAGCATTTCATGTTTCGATGCTCTCCTTTCCCCTGTGCTGTATTGCGCAGGACAAGGGCTTTTTTGTATACATTTTTACACTGCTAGGCAGAGGCTTCCACCTAGCAGTGTTCCCGGTGACATCTTTGGCACTGATGGATGGGCTTTAGCGCTGCCCTAACAATTTTACAGGCTAAGGCAGTGTTAAAAGCCCGCCCATTAGTGCCGGTGACATCACCGCAATCACTGCTAGGCGGAAGCCTCCGTCTAGCTTACCCATGGAGAGCCTGATACGTCACTGGATCTCCAGAAAAGGCCCTTGCATGAAATGCTTCGACGCTCATATCAGAGGGGCTGCCTGCGTGAAAACGGGGATATGTCTGGGTTCAGCTCTGAACCGGGACATCCCCTTTAAATTTCTTAAATGTCACATAATGTCTGATAAATTTCGTGCATCTCCAAGTTCTGTCTTGAGATGTTACTCCACACCTGTTTACTGGAGTAAGACTATGACTAATTTTGCCACCTTTAAAATCACACCACTTTTATGGCCACTTTTCACAGCTGGAGTGAGTGGCGTAAAAATACTAATAAGGCAAAAAGTTACAAAGCCCTCTTTTTGTGACTTTTTGAAGCCAGGATTCTGATGTGCAAAGCTTGATGAATTCACCCGAAATGACCATAAATATGTGACCCCCTGTGACTTGAAGCTCCTGTTGGGACACCATGCTTAATCTGCTTATGAGGTCACTCTGATGGCGCTGTTTATAGAGGCGCTTAAGCTGCCGCTATGCTGGTGTCGCCTGTACCGATAGGCACGGCTTTCATAAAGAAATCTGAGATGATCATTAACTGAGATGTTCTGCTGTGATTCAGGATGAGAAACATTCGCTCTGCGTTATTCCTGTATCTGATGATTGGAACAGCCAAGCTTATTGGAACTATGAGACACGGCAGAGTCTATCCTCCCGCCAGATGGTAAGGAAGAAATGTAAAGAACTAGACTGTGAATGCATAGCCATAGTATACCTGGGCACATGAGGTGCCGCTACATGACCGCTCAACACCAGGACCTAAGGCTCTGTAAAACTAAAAAAAATCTGAAAATCTGGGGGAATGAGTTATGCCATGACTGATGTAAAAAGTAGAAATCAGACATCATACAGTCCAAGACAATACCTTACTAACAAAACTAGAACCAGCCTGTACCTCACATGGTACCAGAGATCTCCACATTCATTGCTCCAGTAGTTCTGCTAGATTTATTTCAGGGGGCATGTCATTTATCAGGGGCATTTCCTGTCTGCAGCAGCTCTTTCCCTGTAACTGTCACAGCTTCTAACAGAATATATGGCTGGTGACAGTTATAGATTTAAACTGAGCGTCTGCAACCATCTCATTGATGTGAACAGAGAAATAAGGAAAAGAACAAACAGCAGGTAGCACTATACAGATAGATTTTATTGAATACATTTTTAAGAATAGAATACTTTTCGCTGCACAACCCCTTTAAAGAAATTAAATCTAAATTAATACCAAGCATATGAGAATTTCTCGACAATTGGACATCTTTATGGGTATTCTGTATGCACTGTACCTGTTCCCCTTTTGTCTTAAAGGGGTTGACCCATGAAAAATATTCCAAATTTTTCAAACAAGCACCAGGATCTGAATACTTTTGTATTGGATGTAATTAAAGATTTAGCATAGCCACTGAGTTATTCAATAATATGTATAGCGCCACCTGCTGTTTGTTTTTCCTTACTTCTTTGTCCTGCTCACTGAGATGGCCGCACATGCTCAGTTTCATCCTACAACTGCCTCCTGAGCTGTGGTAGGGAGAGCTGAGACACGCCTCCTGAGCTGTGATAGGGAGAGCTGAGACATGCCTCCTGAGCTGTGATAGGGAGAGCTGAGACACGCCTCCTGAGCTGTGATAGGGAGAGTTGAGAACACACACTCCTGAGCTGTGATAGGGAGAGCTGCAGACATGCCTCCTGAGCTGTGATAGGGAGAGCTGAGACACGCCTCCTGAGCTGTGATAGGGAGAGCTGAGACATGCCTCCTGAGCTGTGATAGGGAGAGCTGAGACACGTCCCCTTAGCTGCAGCAGAAAATACACTCTCCTTGAGCTGTCAGATTGATATAAATTTGAATGTGGAGATCTTTGGATCCATATGAGGTCCAGGGCTGGTTCTATTGTTTTTTTTAAAGAGATTGTTATGTAATGTGCTATATAATGTCTGATTTTCATTTTTTTCAATAATCATGCGCTAACCCCTTTAAGAACAGATCATCATAATCTTCCAACAGAGCCTCACCAGTGGTCTCCAACATGTGGCTCTCAAGCTTTTGGCCAGCTTTTAGATAGTTCTCCTCGGTGCCCAGATAATACTGCCATATACAGCCCACATAATACCACCATATAGCAGCCAACTAATATGCAGTCTCCAAATAACACTCCAGTACAGACGCCACATAATACTGCCATATAGTGCACACATAATATTCCAATTTTGATAATGCTGTCAATAGCAGTGTGGAATAACACTAGACAGTTTTTATTTGCACCTGTTGCCCAGTTTGCAACCCTCTAAATCCAACCTTAAGTGTAAAATACTATGGTGGCCTGGACACTGGTGAGTGCATGTAGCTGACACCAGGCTCACAAAAGACCACAGTAGTAACCAAGAGGCAATTAGATGTTTTCTGAGATAGTGGCATTTATTAATCCTTTTATGTTTTCATTTTCAAACAGGAGATGGAAATGGGTAAGGAACGAGTTAGGAGGCAGCTGTCCTGTAAGTATTTCCATCTATTTTTTCTAACTTAGAAGTCCGACAGTGTAGATTGAATCAATTAAAGGAATTGTCCATGTTTGACAACGCCATTTAAGCAACTAGGTCCGAGACAGACAAGGTTGGGGGTCAAATACCTTGGATTATTTTGGGAAAATGAAGCTTCAATTTGGGCTGGTGGATATCATATGGATAGTACATACAAAGTAGACAGCACTCCGGTTTGCAGTTTGAAAGGTGAGTATTTTTTATTCAGCCGAGCATTATGCACAACAGTGGCAACGTTTCGGGCAAACAATGCCCTTCGTCAGACCTAGTGTTGTTGTGGCAGCAGGTATGGTGTCGGCCATGGATAGTAGGAGTTACCCTGTCCCGGACCCCTCGTATAAGCCAGAATGGAAAGTTTCTATTTTTGCAGATGACACCAAGCTATGTAGTACTGTGCAGTCTATGGAAGATGTCCATATACTACAAGCTGACTTGAACACTCAGAGTGATTGGGCATCAACTTGGCAAATGAGGTTCAATGTGGATAAATGTGAAGTTCTGCATCTTGGTAGTAATAAACTCTGTGCTTCATATGTCCTAGGAAAGTGATGGCTAACCTCCGGGCACTCCAGTTGTGGTGAAACTACGACTCCCAGCATGCTCTATTCATTTCTATGGGGTTCTGAGAAAAGCCAAGCAAGTGTACATCTTGGGAGTTGTAGTTTTACCACAGCTGGAGTGCCGGAGGTTAGCCATCACTGGTCTAGGGGGAGTAACACTGTCTCTTATAGAGAAGGATTTTGGTGTCCTTGTAGATGACTTGTGATATACTAGCCAATGACCAGTAATTACCCTTTTCACATTCATCACCACTAATGTACATTTATTGTGCGCTGTAATTCAGGCGAAAGTAAAACCTCCTAACAAGCCGCTTAAATTGGAAAAACCCTCCCAAAAATGTCACTTATTTATTGTGTGTCTGCAGTAAATCTTGTTGAGGCACAACTCAGGCGACAAAAACTCCTTAGTGACCAAATAAGTTTTAGTCTTAAGGGCCAATAATATTTTCCCCCTTTGTGTTACAGCAGTCCCAACTTTTTAATTTTTTCTTCTATATTCTTTTTAGTTGTAGGCTTTTTAGGAACCATTTTGGGGTATATATATAGTGTATTAACCATCTAACTGTTCTGCCCGAGTCCAGCTTGGCAGTGTGAAAAGTTAGCTAACTGGAGGGGGGAGGGCTGCTTTAGATGGTGATATCTCCTCAATGGTAGCAGCTAGAAACATGCAAATGGTCTTGTCTGAAAGCTGACAGTCCAGACCAAAATGACAGCTAAAGCAACAAACTGGAGAAATCACTGTTAGAAATCAAGTTGGGAATAATCGCAAGTGAAACCTGTTTTTACTTTCATTTTCAGCTGCATTCACAGCATTCCAATTTCTATCAGTGATATCTTTCTCTGTCCTGAACATATTGCTGTCATTTTTTTGGTACTGTCTGAAAGCTTTGAATGTCTGCTTTCAAATAAAGATCAGTTGCATGTTTCTAGCTGCTACCATTCAGGAGGTAGCAGCATCTAAATCATCCCCCCCCCTCCAGTTAGCTACTTTTTCCACTGCTGGAGCTCCAGTCTGGCAAAACAGTTAGGGGGTTAAATAACTTTTATTATTTTATTTTTAGGGTGAAAGAAAAAAAACTGCAATTTTTACATTATTTTGTGGAACTTTTTTACGGAGTTCACTGTGTGGTAAAAATAACATAATTTTATTATGTGGGTCTGTACAGTGATGATAATGTCACATTTCTATATATTTTTTACTATTTTTCATTTCCTCCTGCAGCCTGTCAGCTCTGATACTGTTCCCTCATTCTCCTCCAGACTGACAGGTTTGTATTGTTTGAAAGCTGACATTCCAAGCTTTCAGACAATACCAGAATGAAAGCAATATCTTCAGTACATGAGAAGATATCACTGTTAGAAATCGGGATGCTCTGAATGCAGCTGAAAGTGAAAGTAAAAGCAGGTTTTTACCTGCAATTTATTCCCGATTCGATTTCTAACAGTGATATCTCCTCTGTAATGCTGGTCTTGTATGAAAGATTGCAATGTCAGCTTTCAAACATGACAAGTTGCAGGCTTCTAGCTGCTACCATTGAAGAGATATCAGTATCAAAGCAAGCCTCGCCCCCTCCACTTCTGCCCGAGCTCAGCTCTGGCACAACAGTTAAGTGGTTAAAGGGGTTGGCCCATCTCATACATTGGGGACATATCATTAGAATATGCTCCCAATGTCTGATCAGTTGCAGGTCCTTCCTCTGGGACCCGCACCTATCTTTAGAACAAAGCTTCCAAAAGAGAAAAAGAGCACGCGCACATGTGCAGATGCCCACTATCCATCTCTATGGGAGTGTCAAAAATATGCAGTTTCATAGAAGTGAGTGGAGTGGCGTGCTTGGCTATTTTCAGCACTCCCATGTAAATAATTGGAGGGCAGCACGCGTGTGCTATCCGATCTCCTTCACTTTGCAGGCTCCGTTCTAGAGATAGGTGCGGATCCCAGAGGTGAGACCTGCACTGATCAGACATTGGCAACATATCCTAGCGATATACCCCCAATGTATGAGATGGGTCAACCCCTTAAACTCCTTAATGCATAATGCCATACATGTGCGGCATTATGTGCAAGGGCGTGTACGGAGCGGGCTACTATGCTGAGCACGCTCCATACTCGGCGGTTGCCAGCCGTATAATACAGCAGACACCCAGCCGCAATAAACGGGATTGGTGATGATGCCTGAAACCGGTCATTAAACTCCTCAGATGCCACATTCAATAGCAATCGCGGCATCTGTGGAGTTAGGCAGAAGGAGGCAGCTCCTTTTGCCTTCTGATCGGAGTGCCAGCAGTGAAATTGCGAGGGTCTGATTGGTTACTATGACAGCCAGGGGCCAGCTGAAGGTTCCCATACATGTCATAGTAAACAGCCTGCAAAGCTGTACACGAGGCACTGCTCAGCAGGCAGAGCACCAGCTCTCTATTATAGTGAATGGGACAAGGGATCAAAAGATCCCAGGTTCTAGCCTCCTAAGGGTGTTAAAGGTTATGTAAACATAAAAATATTAGACTTTTATTCATTACACAAATCAGGGCTTCAATACACTGATGGGCGGACCCTAACCCCTTGGTGCACCTCAGCTTTCCAGTGCTGGCCACTCCCCTCAGTGTACTGAAGCCTTAAGTTATGTAAAGAATAAAAGTCTTTTTTCTTGGCATTGCACCAACTGATTTACACAATAAAGTCATCTTTATAACCATGACAACCAGGTAGAATGCCTGGCTTAATAGGGTTGATCCTGCTCTTTGAATCTACACCCAGTTGCCAATATGAATGTTTGTTTTATGTTTGTTGCAGCCGAACAGAGTGTATATGAGTATGTGTATTATACGGACCTCATTTTGGAAGGATACAGCAGTGCCGAGGCTGAAGCTTATTTAAGTAGCCCAATATCCTACACATTACCCATCAGTTCTACCTTCAGTGTGACCCTGGTGCAAGTCAACATCACAACAGGTGAGACTTTTATACGTTATCTGTAATGAACAGAGCATCCTGGTGACCACCTGCATCGTTCATATGTTCAGCACTGAAGCATGCTGGGTAATTTCACTGGTGTAAAACAGACCTCTGGTGTGAAACTCCGGCATTGCTGTTCCGGGAGACACGCAGACAGTCATTTGGACACGTCCGGCCGGTTCTCTGCTTGTCTGACAGAATACGTACTGATCTCCGCTGGACACCATTATACTTGATGGGGCTGGTGGACATTAAGTCTGGCGGTGATGGATCCGGTGAAGTCTGACGGAACTCACACCGGAGGAAGTGTAAATGTAGCCTTAGTTGCCCATAGAAACCAATCACATTCCACCACGTTTTGAGCTGTAGTGGATGGTGAGATACGGAGCCTGAAAGTCCTTTTGCTTGTCAGCGTGTAAATATATATATATAAATATCTATACGCGTATATGTATATGCTCAGCTCGTCCTGCTCTTTAATATTACTTAATAAATTGCACTAGATTTCATGGTGATGGGTCTTCTTTAAAGAGGCCCTGTCCCCTCTCGTGACATGTCTGTTTTAATAACTTCATGCATTCCCCATGTAATAGCAGTTCTGGAGCATTTATTCTTATGTCTGTACGTTGTACCATTCCTTTATTATTTCTACTACTCACTCTATACAATCAGCGCTGCCATTTTCAGACTGTGCAGGGACACACCCCCAACTGGTTACTGGTTACCTCCCCTCTGTACCCTTACTGCAGACTGCTAGCAATTCATTCATAACTTCTAGTGCAAATAATAAAGGAATGACACAACATAGAGACATAGGAATAGATGTTCCATAATTGTTATTACACGGGGAATGCATGAAGCTATTAAAACAGATGTGTCAGGAGCGGTGACATGTCTTTGGTATAAAACAGGTGGTATAAAACACAGGGCAATATCATTTGTTGTATGACTGACATGAGGCAAAGGGTATATAGTTGATGTAGAAGTTGCAGGATGGTGCGGTGCATCCAAACAGTGAATCTCCAGTGATACGATTTTCTCTTATTCCAGAGTGTAATGTGACTGACACAGGGAAGACGTGTATCTGTAAGGACGGATACAAATGGAACATCACTATGTGCTACACTTACCGGCCTTGCAGCAATTCCTCTTCCTTTTGTTCCTGTCTGTTTATTCCCGATGGCAATATTCCCTATTGTGAAAGTCCTCCAAACATTTCTGACCATATAGGTAAGCCACTACGATTATACACTGCACAGCTACCATCAGGCCATAGAAACCGTACAATGCTTTTTGTTTAAAGGGTTAATGGCCATTATTATAGTCATTAGAGCCATTAGCTGTTCTAGATTCTACAATTTTGAAGGGGGGGTGGACTATTATACAATTCGACTAGACCACTGAAGGTCCCTGTGTAAAATCAGTGTGTGGATCCCCTTCAACAAGCATATCTGCAACAGAAGGCCCTTTTACACGGAAAGATAAATCGTATTAGCGATCGTATATTAACGAA
>ONZH01029438.1:0-35356 GCA_900303285.1 Rhinella marina | reverse complement strand
ATATATAATGTACAGGGGTCACACATCACTATATACCAGTGTACAGGGGGTCACACATCATTATATATAATGTACAGAGGGTCACACATCTGTATATACAGTATAAAGGGGGTCACTGTACAAGGGTTCACAGATCTCTGTATGCAGTGGTGGGGGGGTCACACATCCGTATATACAGTGTATGGTGGTGGGGTCAACTATTACTGTATACAGGGGGTCACACATCACTATATACAGTATAAAGTGGTGATCACATATCACTGTATTGGGGGCATCATATATCACTATATACAGTGTGCAGGAAGGAGAGGGCACATATTTACAGATGACATCAGTGACTGCTTCTGCTATCACTGACCTTAGCCATACTGACAGCTCACAAGGGGTTAAAGCTCCTGACCTGTTGGTCTGACTGGAATAAACATGTCTGTGATAAGATCACATTGCAGAGTGGTCATAGACAGGACAGACACTAGGATTGCTCACACTTTGTTGTCCACAGCACCTTCCTGGCACTGCTACATCACTGCAGTCAGTGAGGTCCATCACAGATTCTCCTCAGTCTCTCTTCCTCTTGCAAAGTTTCTTTATTTCAGCTTCTAACAAGTTTCTCTGCTAAGCCCCTTCAGCCTTGTATAGTCAGGACTGCAGTCACAGCACAAGGAAACTTCTCTGACACAAGCAGGGTGCCTTTAGGACCCAGGAGCAGCACACTCCTTCCATGGACTAGTCCATGTGCAGGCATGGAGGAGTCAGGCAGCTATGAGAGCAGCACAGAGGGGGCGTGGCTGCCAATAGCATGGGAACCAGGCAGATCTGCTGCAGAAGATATATTAGGAAGTTTATTTTCTCCCTGCTTTCTTTAGAGTTTTAATAAGTGCTAACAAAGTGGCCAACCCCTTTAATGGGCTGCTCTAAATTGCCGGCATGACGCCGCTTCAAATGGTTCCACAGAGCAGTGAACCCAAAATTTGTGGCTTTCCCACGGATCAATTTCTGTTTACACAAATTACACATGGCCATACTGCTATCCCCCGGCAGAGTGGTAAAATACTTCCACACACCCGACGTGTGCCCTCCACAGCTGGCCAAGCTTGTAGCCCTTGCACGCTTACACCCTGGTCCGGCCCCACTATATTTAGGGTCTCACTAGTTCCCAGGGAAGCACTAGCCCTGGGCCTAACTCGCCTCTGCCCTCTGTTGCTGCCACTACTAGTACCACCCTCCTCCTCTGAGCTCAAATCCTCCTCACCAGCCCGATCCGCTTCCCAGGTCCTCCGGTCTAACACATCAGATTCATCATCAGACTCCTCCACAACACATTTTTGGGAATGCAAATTAGGCTGTTCCCCACCAACTGACAATTCTGGGCAGTCCAAACTCTGACTGCCCTCTAAGAAATCCTCAGGAAGGCTGTCCTCTATAAACGCCGAATTATAAGGTGGGCTTCGGTGGCTTTTTTTTTTAGAAATTGCAGAAGGGACACCACTAGGAGGGAGCACTGAAGCCCGAGAGGTGGCAGAAAATGAAGGGGTTTACTAGAGTGGAATGCAGGACGAGTCTGACCCCTGGCTACATATGGATACTGTATCAGCAGATGACAGCAGATCATCCGGCTGAGACTGAGATGAGTGTGCCATCCACTCCACTACCTCATCTACTTTCTCCTCCACTACAATTTTGCGCCTCGGTGGGTTAGCCTGGTGGAACAACGGCCAAGTATTGCAAATACTACTAGTTGATGCTCCAGCTACAGGTCTTTTGGCACTGCTACCCTGTGCCACCTTCTCCTTTTTTTAAAGCTCAAAGTCTGGCTGGAACTGGACCCCTTTTGCTTATCCATTCCAGACATTTTTCAATTCACTCTGTGGCCCTGCAGCTGGTCTTTGTCCCTGTATCTCACTGTCTCTCCCTGTCTCTCCCTATCTCTCCCTGTCTGCTTGATTAAATACTAGCACTGAACTGGCCCTGCACTTGCCCTGCAGTATCCCTGATATATGTAATATGGATTCCCAGAGCAATTACACCCCAATTTTTACAAAACAGGTCTCAGAGTCTCAGAATTTTACACACAATGCTTCTGCTCGTCTCAGCAGTCGCAGCAGAAGTGATGTGTCACTGGCTTACCGAGCCTGAGCCAATCAGAGCAAGCCCTGTCCATTAGGTCAGGTGACCGCTTTCTTCCCGGGCTTTTGAGTACGATAAACGAACTAACAGTAAAAGTTCGCAAATGAATTGAAATCGTACGCAACAGTGTATACAGTAACTTATACGTAGCAGTAGCGTATAATTTATAGGACAAACTACGTAGCGAATGCGCACAAAGCCGAAGCGAATCATCTAATATTCGGATTTGCTTCTCAGATAAAAAAATCCCAAGATTCGATACGAATCAACAAATCGATTCGTTCATCTCTAATCCCTATACTAGTTACACACAGATAGATCCTCTTCAATAATTACTGCCACACAGTGTCGTAAAAAATAACTGTGCTCAGGAAACAGTGTCCCTGACACTAACAGTGTAAACATAATGTTCCCCAAAAATAATTGTGCAAAGTATAAAATGCCCCCATTATGTGTGCCAGTAAAATGCCCCCATATAATTACCTCAATAGTGCTCCTCTCCGTTCTCCATAGTGCCCATAGTGGCAGATAGAGCCCCTAGTAAAGCATAAATAAAAAAAATAAACTTAAATACTTACCTCCTTGCCTCTTTCAGCAATGTGATGCAGGCCTCTTCCGGCCTGTGTCCCGCGCTGTACAGCTCAGGTGGCACGATGACGCCATCTTGCCGCCTGCGCCGGCCTCTGATAGGCTACAGGCACTAGGCCTGCAGCCTATGAGAGGATCGGGGAAGGGAGACGCATCTCCCCTGCCCCGCAGCATCCATCCTGAGGACGGTGATACAGATGAATATAGAGAGATGAGCACTTCCACAATGGAAGCACTCATCTCTCCCTGCCCTGCTGCTAAACCTCTCATGGGCCCCCCTCCCGCAACGGGCCCCTGTGCAGCCGAACCGGCTGCACAGGCGGTATGTCCGCCCCTGGTTTGGGCATTTAGCCAGATTACCCACAGATCTCACCTTGGATGTAGAAGTTCTAGATTCTATGAATCCTTTACCACAAACAGATTGGGTGAGCGAACATCAAAAATGCTTAGCTGATGCCGAAGAGATTGGCCAAATCCACATGGCAAATGCCCAAAGAAACAGAAAGACTATGATCAGTCTACAAAAGCAAAACCCTAAAGTAAATGGGAAATAGAACCCTACACCATCACAGCTATCCATAATCCTGAGACTGATATCCACTAAATCACCAAAGAGAACAGAGCACCACAAATAGTGCATCACAATCATCTCAAGTTGTGTTTGAAATAAATTGTTCAAGAAGAAGCTCCAGCCACAGAACAATTGTCCGAAAAGTCACCTGATCTGGTGCAGCCAACTCAGTTTATTGGAAAACTATTATTAGACTCAGATCCTCTACACTGGTCTACACTGGACTTTTTAAAGACGCCTTTGCACTTGTTTTGCAACATTCAAGTCATGTGCACGAAAATGGACCAAAACCCTCCGTGATGTTCTGTAACCATCATAATTCATACCCAGTGAATGGACTCAAGCCCTATGAGCCTCCTGAGAAGTTGTCTTTTTTTGTTGATATAGTGGAATAGCCTGGTCTTTACTGTCCACTGTGCCGAACACCTAAATAATCCCGGGGAACAATAACTTACACAATAAGTACAAGGAGGTACCTATATATCATCTGTACACTTACACCGAAAAAAATATATAGTCTCCACAATTATATTAAAAAAAGTATATCTTTATTAGTACATCAATCCATAAGAATAATAATTCATAAATATTAAAAATATAGTGGTGGTAGGAGTGTCTTAAATGAGACAAAAAAGCACAAAACATATGGGGGTCACGGTGGGAGACGCCACAGACAGAAGGTAAACTGGGTATATAATCTGACATGAGTATAAATTATTATAATGCCATCCACCTATAATATAATAATTGGTAAAGCAATGCTATAAGAGCACAAATATACATAGAGGTGGTGGTAAGATGGTAAATGATAGAATACCTAAATACCTAAAGAATCCTAGGCAGCTCCTACCGCGGCCTCCACCCACTGTGTCCACTGTCCCAGGTCAACGCCCCCAGGTCCTCATCTGAAAAAGAAACTACGGCCCTTGTCACTCATGCTATGTCATGATGCTCCTGATGTATTTGCCTAACCCAATTCTCTTGCAGCCAAAGAAGAGAAAACACAAGAATGGGGTAATGGTATATGCACGAATGCTCTTTTTATATTTTTCAGATGACGCATCGTCGTGACAAGAGGGTGCCGAGGACGGCTTATATTAAAATAGGGGAGATGCAGTGTCCTGAAACACACTGCTTAGTTTTGTGATTGTGTTTCATGAAAATGTGCTTCTTCAGAGTTACCACAAAGTTGCATAGGGAAGGGGAGGTTCTAACAAACCTCCCAGGGCTGACTCCACCCCTTTCTCTCTAAGAGGAAGGGAGTCAATACAATGTACTGTGTTGTCTGAGGTAGAAGCAACACCTCAGTGGCCATTGTGGAGAGTTATCTAGACTCTAGAGATAGTTCCATGTACCAGCCCAAAGATGGGAAAGATCCAGGCAACTCAGAGAGGAAGCGAGAATATTGGCAGAGGAAGGTAATTGTCGTTTATTAGGCTTTAGCCTCCTCTGCATTTGGTGGAGAGATTCCAAGCTACCAGCTACCCACCATAACCAACAACAGAAAGGCCACTTGTCAGGAGATAGTATTCATGGAGAGGAAACCGAAGTATATGACTATACAGTACTGCAGAGATAGTACCTCCCTCCATTTAGAGCCCAGAGTGCTGTGCTGCCAATAAGAAATATTGGATTAAACAAAGGGTAAGCAATATAAAACATCAGCAAAATGGTTTAACCCGTTCAGGACCCTGCCCCTCAAGGTATTCAAAACTGATTTTACAAACGATGTTAACCCTTTAGATGTTTCACATGAATTAAAGGAAAATGTAGATGACATTTCAGAATTTCACTTTTTTGGCAGATTTTCCATTTTAATCCATTTTTTCCATTAACAAAGCAAGCGTTAGCCAAACAAAACTCAATATTTATTACCCTGATTCTCTAGTTTACAGAAACACCCCCTTTGTGATCGTAATTTGCTGTACGAGCACACAGCAGGGCGCAGAAGGAAAGAAACGCCATATGGTTTTTGGCGGGTATATTTCACTGGGATAATTTTGTCATGTCACATTTGAAGACCCCCTGATGCACCCCTAGAGTAGAAACTCCAAAAAGTGACCACATTTTGGAAACTACGGGACAAGGTGGTAGTTTTGTTGGTACTATTTTAGGATATGATTTTTGGTTGCTCTATATTACACTTTTTATGAGGCAAGGTAACAAAAAATAGCTGTTTTGGCACCGTTTTTATTTTTTGTTATTTACAAGGTTCATCTACAAGGTTAGATCATGTGCAATTTCTATAGAGAAGGTTGTTACAGACATGGCGATACCTAACATGTATACTTTTTTTACTTATTTAAGTTTTATACAATAATATCATTTTTGAAACTAAAAAAATCATGTTTTAGTATCTCCATAGTCTGAGAGCCATGGCTGTTTTTATTTTTTGGGCGATTGTCTTAGGTAGGGGTTAATTTTTGCGAGATGAGATGACAGTTTGATTGGTACTATTTTGGAGTGCGCATGACTTTTTGATCGCTTAGTATTATACTTTTTGTGATATAAGGTGACAAAAAATGCCTTTCTTGACACTGTTTTTATTTTATTCTTTTTTACTCTGTTCACCTGAGGAGTTAAGTCATGTGAGATTTCTATAGAGCAGGTTGTTATGGACGTGGTGATACCTAACATGTATACTTTTTTTATTTACTTAAGTTTTACACAATAAGGCTAAATTTACACAACAGTTGTGTTTTGCAGATCCGCTTATTGTGTATCCACAAAACACTGATACCGGCGCATGTGCGTTCCGCAATTTGTGGACCGCACATGCCGCGGTTATCATATAGAAATGCCTATTCTTGTCCGCAATTGGTATTACACTTTTTGTGATATAAGGTGACAAAAAATGGCTTTTTTGACAGCGTTTTTATTTTTATTTTTTTTACTCTGTTCACCTGAGGGTTTAGATAACCTGATATTTTTATACAGTAGGTTGTTACGGACGTGGAAATAGGTAGGGGCTATTTTTTTGGGGGGATGAGATGATGGTTTGATTGGTACTATTTTGGAGTGCGTATGACTTTTTGATCGCTTGGTATTACACTTTTTGTGATATAAGGTGACAAAAAATGGCATTTTTGACAGCGTTTTATTTATTTATTTTTTACTCAGTTCACCTGCGGGGTTAAGTCATGTGAGATTCCTATAGAGCAGGTTGTTACGGACGTGGCGATACCTAACGTATACTTTTTTATTTACTTAAGTTTTACACAATATCATTTTTGAAACAAAAAAAATCATGTTTTAGTGTCTCCATAGTCTGAGAGCCATAGTTTTTTTTACTTTTTGGGCAATTGTCTTAGGTAGAGACTCACTTTTTGCGGGATAAGATGACGGTTTGGAGCACATATGACTTTTGGATCGCTTGGTATTACACTTTTTGTTATGTAAGGTGATAAAAAATGCCTTTTTTGACACTGTTTTTATTTTATTTTTTTTACTCTGTTCACCTGAGAGGTTAAGTCATGTGAGATTTCTATAGAGCAGCTTGTTACGGATGGGGCAATACCTACGTTTTACACAATTAT
Source organism: Rhinella marina (assembly GCA_900303285.1). NCBI lineage: Eukaryota > Metazoa > Chordata > Amphibia > Anura > Bufonidae > Rhinella > Rhinella marina. Next base: position 28,534 of record ONZH01029438.1, on the reverse strand, counting down.
ACCATTTTTGAAACAAAACAAAAAAAAAACATGTTTTAGTGTCTCCATAGTCTGAGAGCTATAGTTTAGTTTTTTTTTTTGGGATGAGGTGACGGTTAGATTGTTACTATTTTGGATCGCTTGATGTTGCACTTTTAGTGATATAAGGTGACAAACATGTTTTTTTTTAGCACAGTTTTATTTTTTTTACGGTGTTCACTACCAAATATGTCTGTTTTTTTTTTAGCAAAAAAGAGGCTTTTTTTAATGTGAAACAATTTATTTTTTATTATGAAAATTTGTTTTACATTTTATGTTTGTCCCACTCTGGGACTTCAACTTCTGGGGGTCTGATCCCCTCTGCAATGCATAATAATACATCATGTATTGTAATGCATATACTGTCAGCTTCTATGCCTGTCAGCCTGCCTGTGAGACGCAGCCTCAGGGTCTGGATCTCACAGGCTTCCGTAGAATGCAGCCCCAATGCATATGCGAAGCATCGGGCTGCCTTCTGTGCCATTGGGTACCCATCACTGCAGCACGGAGACCCGATCGGGAAGTGGAGGGCACCTGTACCCTCCGCAAACACCGTTCATGCTGCGGTCAGCTTTGACCGTGGCATACAAGGGGTTAATACATGCATCAGTGACTGCCGGACCCTGCTGCTGCAGCTCTTGCACCTACCCGATCAGCATGACGTACATGTATGTCCCTGGTCCTTAAGTCACGGCCAGCAGTAACGTATATGGACGTCTTGTGTCCTTAAGGGGTTAATAGGAGTGTATTGTTACCGGTCATTTTACACAGACCAATTTAGGAGGCAATTACGGTGAACAAACAAAACGTTCCTGATAATTGCTGATCAGAAAGGAGATGTGAACTGCATTTACATGCATTAATCGCAGACACATGCGAGTAAGTTTAACCCCTTCCCGACTGCCATACGGCTATATACGTCCTATCTGCACATGCCCCGTGCAGATAGCACGTATATACACGTGCAGGCAGCGCTTTAATCCCAGCGCTGATCAGCGCTGGGATTAAAGCTCCTGCTCCTGCAATCTAGCAGGAGCAGGTCGGGTCCCGGCTCACAGACAGAGCGGGGACCCTGGGGAGAAGACAGGAGCGGTTTATTACCGCTTCTGCCTTCTCCTGTGCCAGAGGAGAGCCTTACCTGAAGGCATGCCGGAGGGAGCAGGAAGCAGCAGAGCCTCTTCCTGTGTTAGTCCCGGCGGGTCACGTGACCGCCGGGTGTCTCGGTCTAAGAGCAGAGCTGCAGGGTCTAAGGAGACCCTGATCAGCTCTGCCTGTGTGTAATGAGCCCCCAGGGGGCTGTTTTCCCCTGTAACTGGGGCTCCTGTGGATGCCCCAGTTACAGTGGAAATAGTGGGGGAAAAAAAAAAAAAGTCATTAAAAAAAAAAAAAAATCAGTGTCCTCCAGAGGTCTTTTAATGACCTCCTGGGGGACATATTATGTGCCAAAAATAAATTTAATATAAAGTTAAAAAAAATTATAATAAAAATACAAATAAAAAATGTAAAAAAAAAAATTACAAATGCAGTCGCCAACGGAAACCGTCACCATATTCGCCCCGTTCAATAAAACATATACATGTTATATATCAAAACGATCGTCACCAAATAGGGAACCTATTGAAATAATTAATTTTTGTGTCAGTTTTAATATTTAAGAAAAAAAAAGCTATAATTAAAAAAAATGTACTTTTTTTTAATAAGAAATAGCAGTTTGCCTCAAAATGAAACCTAAAATATAAAAAAAATCTCTAAAAAAACATTCTAATAAAAAGTCCTAAGTGTCAAGTAAAAAAAATTGCAAAAATTATTTTGGTAGTCTAACAAATAAAAAAATTCGGGTCACTAAACCAACACGTACACAAAATCTAAAAAAGTTGCCTGGACATTCAGGCCATTTTTAGGCCCAGTCATGAAAGGGTTAATGTGTGTGGCAGTGTGCTCTCCAATTCTGAACTCTGTCCCCCTGACAGAATCGCACGGCATTATAAGGATTTATAAGGCCACTTTCAGACGAGCAAGTGTTCCACTCTGGACTCGCAGTGCAGCACCCGTCCTGAACTTCCAGCACTGCCAGGGTCGCATAGCATTTTATTGATTTATGATGCTATGTAACCCTTACAGTTCTGGAATGTATTTGATAATACTGACATAATGCTGTCAGTGTTATCCAATACCTTCCAGAACTGTAAGGGTTACATAGCATCATAAATCAGTATAATGCTATGCGATCCTATCAGTGATACATAGGTCAGGATGGGTTCTGTGCTGCTGTTCGGAGCGTGACACTCACTTATCTAAAAGCGCCCTAAGGGCCCTTGCAGACGAGCGTGAGACTCGGACATCTCCCCCATCGTGTGCCCTGTACTGAACTCCCGGCACTGAACGGGGTTACAAAGCATTATACTGATTTATGATGCTATGTAACCCTGTTCAGTGCCGGGAGTTCAGTACAGGGCACGCGATGTGGGAGCTGTCCGAGTCTCACGCTCGTCTGCAAGGGCCCTAAGGCTGTGTCCCTGTAGGAACTGGAATCTGTTGAATGACATTGACAGCATTATGTCAATGTAACTATAGGTTTCAGGTCCCATGGGGACAGACAGCCTTATAAATCATTATAATCCTGTGCAATCCTGTCAGATGAGCAAAGTTCAGAACAGAAACTCACACTGCCACACACAGCAGCAGCAAGGGTGGACACAGACAGCAAAGGGCCCCTGTGCAAGGAATGTGCCCACTGTGCTCCCCAAAACTATACTGCAGAAACAGTCCCCCTGCAAATACTACCGCCTTCAGTAATTATTGGCACACAGTGCCGGCTGCACAGGCGGTATGTCCGCTCCTGTATAGTATGATCGGCTGCACATAAACAATGATTTTAGTTGCCTGTTTAAAGATATGATCACCCAATGAACATTTGCTTGTTCATCAGGTGATCAAATGCACCTTTTACACAGGTTGATTGCTGGTAACAAGCGTCAAATGCTCATCTCTAATAAATGGCCACATTGTCAGTTCATGTGAAAAGATCATTAGTCACTATATGTGCTGTTCACAACACGTGTGTAGATGTAATGATACAGAAGCCAACCATTGTATAACAGTAAGAAAAAAGTGAAACCATGAAAATACTTACTTGGTAAGTTTGACATTTGTGATATGTAAAATACTTGAAGATATTATAAGAGATAATCTGCAAATGTGCAAAAGGATATAATGGTGAAGGATACCTGATAACCAGCGCAGATTCATTAAGATATGGCTGTGCCTAACCAACATGGTTGGTAAAAGCAAATCTGGATGGTGGTTTTGTGGCTGATGTGATATACAGTGCCTTGCAAAAGTATTCGGCCCCCTGGAACTTTTCAACTTTTTGCCACATTTCAGGCTTCAAACAAAAAGATATAACATTTTAAATTTTTGGTGAAGAACAAGTGGGTCACAATTGTGAAGTGGAACGAAATTTATTGGATCATTTAAACTTTTTTTGTAATAATAAAATTGAAAAGTGGGGCGTGCAAAATTATTCGGCCCCCTTGCATTAATACTTTGTTGCGCCAGCTTTTGCTGCGATTACAGCTGCAAGCCACTTGGGGTATGTCTCTATCAGTTTGGCACATCTAGAGACTGAAATTCTTGCCCATTTTTCTTTGCAAAACAGCTCAAGCTCTTTGAGGTTGGATGGAGAGCGTTTGTGAAACAGCAGTTTTCAGCTCTTTCCACATATTCTCAATTGGATTCAGGTCTGGACTTTGACTTGGCCATTCTAAGACCTGGACACGTTTATTTTTGAACCATTCCATTGTAGATTTTGCTTTATGTTTGGGATCATTGTCTTGTTGGAAGATAAATCTCCGTCCTAGTCTCAGGTCTTTTGCAGACTCCAACAGGTTTTCATCCAGAATGGTCCTGTATTTGGCTCCATCTATCTTCCCATCAATTTTAACCATCTTCCCTGTCCCTGCTGATGAAAAGCAGGCCCAAACCATGATGCTGCCACCACCATGTTTGACAGTGGGGATGGTATGTTCAGGGTGACGAGCTGTATTGCTTTTACACCAAACATATCGTTTTGCATTGTTTCCAAAAAGTTCGATTTTGGTTTCATCTGACCAGAACACCTTCTTCCACATGTTTGGTGTATCTCCCAGGTGGCTTGTGGCAAACTGTAAACAAAACTTTTTATGGATATCTTTGAGAAATGGCTTTCTTCTTGCCACTCTTCAATAAAGGCCAGATTTGTGAAGTGTTCGACTGATTGTTGTCCTATGGACAGACTCTGCTACCTTAGCTATAGATCTCTGCAGTTCATCCAGAGTGATCATGGGCCTCTTGGCTGCATCTCTCATCAGTCTTCTCCTTGTTTGAGATGAAAGTTTAGAGGGACGGCCGGGTCTTGGTAGATTTTCAGTGGTCTAATACTCCTTCCATTTCAATATAATCGCTTGCACAGTGCTCCTTGGGATGTTTAAAGCTTGGGAAATCTTTTGGTATCCAAATCCGGCTTTAAACTTCTCCACAACAGTATCACGGACCTGCATGGTGTGTTCCTTGGTCTTCATGATGCTCTCTGTGCTTTAAACAGAACCCTGAGACTATGACAGAGCAGGTGCATTTATACGGAGACTTGATTACACACAGGTGGATTCTATTCATCTTCATCAGTCATTTAGGACAACATTGGATCATTCAGAGATCCTCAATGAACTTCTGGAGTGAGTTTTCTGAAATGAAAGTAAATGGGCCGAATAATTTTGCACGCCCATCCTTTCAGTTTTATTATTAAAAAAAAAGTTTAACCTCTTACCGCAAAGTGCAGGGTGACAGGATCGCAGGGCCGACTGTTTCTGAAAGCTTAGGCTTTCAGAAACACTCTGGGGGGCCAATCAAAGCCCTCCCCCGCCCACTATCGCTGTGATTGGTCAGTCTGCAGAGACTGACCAATCGCAGAGTGCAGCAGCGCAGCGCTGCTATGTTTTAATTTTTCAGGATGGCCGAGCGGACCCTCCAACCCACCCACCCACAGCAGCTTCCTCCCGTAAGTAAAAACATCACCCCCCCCTTCAATCACCCACCCCCCACATTTTGAGGATGGCCGAGCGGTATTAGATTGTCAGCTGTAACATACAGCTGACAATTTAATGTAACAGCCGACATCGCAGCTGGCAGCGATGTCGGCCGTTTAACCCCCTTCCATGCCGCGGTCCGTAGGGACCACGGTATGGAAGGGGTTAACAGGGAGGAAGCTCCTTCCCCCATCGGGCGCTGGCAGCGCACCAATGGTGTGGCCAGAAGACAGGGAGGGAGCTTCCTCCCCCCTCCCATAGGGACGCTGCTCTGCTGTAGCAGCGTCCCGATGGTTATCATGGCAACCAGATGCCATCCGGCTTGCCATGGTATATGAAGCCTGACCAGGCTCTTGCTAAAGGCAGAAGCCTGATCAGGCTTAGTGTAAAGTAAAAATACACTGTAGTACACTATATAGTGTACTGCAGGGTGATATATAGACATCAGATCCACTGGATCTTCAAGTGGGTCAAGTTATTACCACATAGAGTGACACATGTCAGATTTTAAAAAATAAGCCTGGTCACGAAGATGCAAAATGGCCCGGTCATTAAGGGGTTAAAGATGTATAAGGTGGGGAAAATAATTATAATGGCCATGTGAGTAAGACTAGAACCTCATGATCTACCTACCTTCAAAGCAATAACTCTCCTCTTCACACTGTACAACCGCCAGGTTTCAGCAAATCATTGCATAGCCATGTAAACAAAGACTGACAGGGACGTAACGGGCAAATGTGCACATCTGTCACAGTGTTGGCGATGTGCACACTGATTTGCAAATGTTTTATATCTCTTAATAATATAAAAATGAATTTCTGTCTGTCTGTCTGTTCTCTATGCGCGACCAAACTACTGGACCGATTTTCACCAAATTCGGCACACAGGTACATCAGGTGTCCGGGAAGGTTTTAGACCAGGTCTCATCTCTCTAGGACGTACCGTTCCCGAGATATTCCCAAAATATGATCTCCATTAGCCAACATTACAACTGGGAGCTTTGGTTTTAAACTCCAACTGCCATTCTCTGCAAAGCCACACAGGGAGGGCAGGTTTCCATAACAACCAGGTAATTATCAGCAGCTGAGGATCTCATCCATTTCTATTTACTGACACTGTTAAAGGTATTCCGGTTACCATAAATATAACTTATGTTTTTTTCTATTACTACAGTTCAGTAGTAATAAAAGATGTTTTCCTCCACTGCTGCCTATTGCGTGGGCTCATAAATAAGCATGGTATTGACCTTTAATTCAGGCCACCCTAAAAGAAGTACTTAAAACCCCCGCCCAAGGTCTCACTAAGCCACACCCCCAACTCTGTCAGGCCACACCCCCTTTCACTCCGCAGCCAACAGAGATTGAAAAAATAAAGGTAAAAATCAACTTCTGTCAGCTGCAGGGATGGGTGGGAGGTTGACTTTCTTTCTGCAACAACACACACAAACATTAAATAAAATAGATTAAATCCACCCATGCGAAGCGTCTTGCTAATCCACGCCCCCGACTCTGTCAGGTCACGCCCCCTCCCACTCCGCAGCCAACGGGAATTGAAAAAATGAAGGTAAAAATAAACTTCTGTTTGCTGCAGGGGTGGGAGGGTGAATTTCTCTCTGCAACGACACACAAAAATTTTAGATAAAATAGACTAATTATAGACTACAACTGTTCGAATCGTCTTGCTAAGTCACGCCCCCATCTCTGTCAGACCACGCCCCCTCTCACTCTGCAGCCATTCTGCAACGACACACAGAAACATTAAATGAAATAGATTAAATCACCTATGCGAAGCGCTTTGTTAAGCCACGCCCCCAACTGTGTCAGGTCACGCCCCCTCCCACTCCGCAGCCAACAGGGATTGAAAGAATGAAGGGAAAAATAAACTTCTGTCAGCTGCAGGGGTGGGAGGGTGAATTTCTCTCTGCAATGACACACAAAATTTTAGATGAAATAGACTAATTTCAGACTACAACCGTTCGAAGCATCTTGATAATCCACACCCCCAACTCTGCCAGGCCATGCCCCCTCCCACTCCGTAGGCAACGGGGATTGAAAAAAATCAGCTGCAGGGGTGGGAGGGTGAATTTCTCTCTGCAATGACACACAAAAATCGTAGATGAAATTGACTAATTTTAGACTACGACCATTCAGTACTAATAAAAGATGTTTTTTTCCACTGCTAACCATTGCAGGTCCCCATAAATTACCATGTCATCGACCTGTAATTCATGCCACTCTGACCCCCGCCCCAGATCTCGCGAAACCACGCTCCGACTCTGTCAGGCCACGCCCCCTCCCACTCCGCAGCCGACGGGGATTGAAAAAATGAAGGTAAAAATCAACTTCTGTCAGCTGCAGGGGCGGGAGGGAGGTTGGATTTCTTTCTGCAACAACATACAGAAACATTAAATGAAATAGATTAAATATACCCGTGCAAAGCAATGTTTTCTTCCACTGTTACCCATGGCGTGTCCTCATAAATTACCATGGCATCGACCTGTAATTCTGGCCACCATCAAAAGAAGGACTTAAAACCCTGCCCTAGGTCTTTCAATGTCACGCCCCTGACTCAGTCAGGCCATGACCCCTCCCACTCCGCAGCCAATGGAGATTGAACAATTGAAGGTAAAAATCAACATCTGTCAGCTGCAGGGATAGGAGGGAGGATGACTTTCTCTCTGCAACGACACACAGAAACATTAAATGAAATAGATTAAATATACCCACGCAAAGCAATGTTTTCTTCCACTGCTACCCATTGTGATTACTCAAATTACCATGGCATTAACCTATAATTCAGGCCACCCTGAAATGAAGGACTTAACCCCCCCCCCCCGTGTCCCATTAAACCACACCCCCTCCCACTCCGCAGCCAATAGGGATTGAAAAAATGAAGGTAAAAATCACCTCCTGTCAGCTGCATTGACTTTCTCTCTGCAACGACACACAGAAACATTAAATGAAATAGATGAAATATACCCAGGCGAAGCCGGGTCTTTCTGCTAGTAATATATAAAGCTGAGTGTATGTGTATGTGTGTGTGTGTATGTCCGCTAAAGGAATCCGCAATCACAAAATTTGGCACACATGTACATCAGGTGTCCGGGAAGGTTTTAGAACAGTTTTCAGGTCTCCAAGACATACCGTTCCTGAGATATTCCCAAAAAATGCATTAGCCAATAGTAGCCTGGTCACATGACCCTTATCAGCCAATAGAAGCTCACAGGCAGTCTCCACACACCAGGTTTCAACTAGCCAGTACACAACCTAGCCAGTACACTGCTGTAGGTCTGCATTAAAGAGGCAGAGCGCTGTGGATGACAATGGTAAAGGGGTATTTCGGTTACCATAAATATAACTTATGTTTTAGACTAATTCATCATCAATCATTACCTCATATAATGTAGATTTTACATATTTACCGTTCAGTAGTAATAAAAGATGTATTCTTCCACTGCTACCCACCTTCCTCCTAAATTACTATGGCATCGACCTGTAATTCAGGCCACCTTCAAAAGAAGGACTTAAAAGCCTCACCCCCAGATCCCACTAAATCACACCCCTGACTCACTTAGGCCACGCCCCTTCCATGCCGCATTTGACCAGGATTAAAAATATAGGTAAAAATCACCTTCTTTCAGCTGCAGAGGTGGGGGGAGGGTGACTTTCTCTGCAGCTCATTGCTCAGACTGCACAGTGCTGCTGCTGAGAGTGAGCTGTTTAAAAGGACATCCCTGTGTTCATCCAGGCCCTGCACATGACAGAGGACAGGGAGTCTGAAAGCCAGACTGTCTAGCCTAAAACAAGACCTCTGGCCACCCTAGGGACAGGCTGATGTTAGGGTGGCCAGATGTCCGGCTTTAGGCTGGATAGACCAGTTTTCTGGCTACCTGTTCTCCGTCCGACGCAGTGCCTGGACAGACACAGGGATGTCCATGCTTTCAGTAGCTCATACTCAGACAGCTTCTCCTCCGTGTCTTCACGGAGCCAGGGGGGCATGGCCTCATGTTTAGTGGTGTGTCTTCATGGTAACTGGGGGTGCTGTTTCACGTTTGGGGGAGTGGCCGGTGAGGTCTGGCTTTCTGGGGTGAAGACAGTGGCCACTCTAGCTGCTGTGGAGGTCACAGTTAAAAGGGGCGGGCTGCTGTAGAGGTCACTGTTAAAGGGATGGGCTGCTGGAGAGGTCACTGTTAAAGGGGCAGGCAGCTGTAGAGGTCACTGTTAAAGGGGCAGGCAGCTGTAGAGGTCACTGTTAAAGGGGTGGGCAGCTGTAGAGGTCACAGTTAAAGGGGCGGGCTGCTGTAGAGGTCACTGTTAAAGGGGCGGGCTGCTGTAGAGGTCGCTGTTAAAGGGGCGGCCTGCTGTAAAGGTCACTGTTAAAGGGGCGGGCTGCTGTAGAAGTCACTGTTAAAGGGCGGGCTGCTGTAGAGGTCACTGTTAAAGGGGTGGGCTGCTGTAGAGGTCACTGTTAAAGGGGCGGGCAGCTGTAGAGGTCACTGTTAAAGGGGCGGGCAGCTGTAGAGGTCACTGTTAAAGGGACGGGCTGCTGTAGAGGTCACTGTTAAAGGGGTGGGCAGCTGTAGAGGTCACTGTTAAAGGGGCGGGCTGCTGTAGAGGTCACTGTTAAAGGGGCGGCCTGCTGTAAAGGTCACTGTTAATGGGACGGGCTGCTGTAGAGGTCACTGTTAAAGGGGCAGGCTGCTGTAGAGGTCACTGTTAAAGGGGTGGGCTGCTGTAGAGGTCACTGTTAAAGGGACGGGCCGCTGTAGAGGTCACTGTTAAAGCGGCGGGCAGCTGTAGAGGTCACTGTTAAAGGGGCGGGCCGCTGTAGAGGTCACTGTTAAAGTGGCGGGCAGCTGTAGAGGTCACTGTTAAAGGGGCGGGTCGCTGTAGAGGTCACTGTTAAAGGGGCGGGCACTGTAGAGGTCACTCTCGATATCTTTTAACGACACACACACACACACACAAACAGTAAATTAAATAAATTAAATATACCCGGGTGAAGCCGGGTCCTTCAGCTAGTATATATATATATATATATATATATATACAGTACAGACCAAAAGTTTGGACACACCTTCTCATTCAAAGAGTTTTCTGTATTGTAGATTCACACTGAAGGCATCAAAACTATGAATTAACACATGTGGAATTATATACTTAACAAAAAAGTGTGAAACAACTGAAAATATGTCTTAGATTCTAGGTTCTTCAAAGTAGCCACTTTTGCATTGATTACTGCTTTGCACACTCTTGGCATTCTCTTGATGGTTTTCACTTCACAGGTGTGCCCTGTCAGGTTTAAGAAGTGGGATTTCTTGCCTTATAAATGGTGTTGGGACCATGAGTTGTGTTGGGCAGAAGTCAGGTGGATACACAGCTGATAATCCTACTGAATAGACTGTTAGAATTTGTATTATGGCAACAAAAAAGCAGCTAAGGCTACTTTCACACTAGCGTTTTTAAATTCCGGTATTGAGTTCCGTCAAAGGGGCTCAATACCGGAAAAAAACGCTTCAGTTTTGTCCCCATTCATTGTCAATGGGGACAAAACTGAACTGAAGACAACGGAATGCTCCTGAAAGCATTCCGTTCCGTCTTCAGACCGGAGAACAAACCGCAGCATGCTGCGGTTTGCTCTCCGGTCCAGGTATCCGCACCAAGACGGATCCGGAATGACCCCCAATGGAAGTCAATGGGGACGGATCCGTTTGGTGTGGACACACCAGTAATCCGGATCTGTCCTCCATTGATTTCCAATGGGGGGTCATTCCGGATCCGGCATACATACACACAGACTACATACAAACAAACATATAGACATACATACAAACATACAGACATACATACATACTCACATACTCCCGGGATGCCGGCAGCAGGTCTTCACGTGCCTCCTGCACGCTGCGATGACGTTTCCCCACTGCGCCCAGCAGAGGGCGCTGTGGGGAATCGTCATCACTGCGCGCAGGAGGCGCGTGAAGACGTTGTGCCGGCGTCCCGGGAGTATGTGAGTATGTATGTATGTCTGTATGTTTGTATGTATGTTTGTTTGTATGTAGTCTGTGTGTTGTTTTAATGTGTGTCATGTGTGGGGCCGGAGCGCTGCTCCGGCTCCACACATGTATAGCGTTAGCACGGATCCGTCGGCACCCTTTAGGTGCCGGATCCGTGCTAACGCTAGTGTGAAAGTAGCCTAAGTAAAGAAAAACGAGTGGCCATCATTTCTTTAAGAAATGAAGGTCAGTCAGTCCGAAAAATTGGGAAAACTTTGAAAGTGTCCCCAAGTGCAGTCGCAAAAACCATCAAGTGCTACAAAGAAACTGGCTCACATGAGGACCGCCCCAGGAAAGGAAGACCAAGAGTCACCTCTGCTGCGGAGGATAAGTTCATCCGAGTCACCAGCCTCAGAAATCGCAGGTTAACAGCAGCTCAGATTAGAGACCAGGTCAATGCCACACAGAGTTCTAGCAGCCTCGCTCCCCTCTGGAGAATCAATATCAGGTGTTATTGAAGGGCGTGCTGCTGGTCTCCTGGTGCACTGAATGGCGTCTGCCCTGCAACCTGTTTTTATGTAAGTGTTTAATAAAACTTTAAGAAGCAAGAAGACTCTGGTGAGTGCCGCATCAATTCTCTTTCTACACATGCTTTTTACCCCATATGTGTAGGTTTGTTATGTTTAAATGTAAAAAAGTGTAAAAAATAAATTTAAACTTTGAAAAAAAAATTTTTTTTTTTACTTCATCGTATTCCGACCCCCATAACTTTTTTCGTTACATCCACTGAGCTGTTTAGGAGCTCATTTTTTGCGGGACAATCCATGGTTTTTATTGATACCATTTTGGAGTGTGCGTGACTTTTTGATCACATTTTATTACATTTTTTTGGGTAAGAGAAGTAGTGAAAAAATGGCAAATCGGCCATTTTGACCCTTTTTTCCGTCACGCAATTCGCCGTATTGAAATTTTTTAAAAATATTTTACAATTAAGGCGTTTTCAGTCGCGGTAATACCCATGATGTTTATATTTATTGTTATTTAGGTATTTATTTTTTAATTATACGGAAAGGGTAGTGATTTAAACTTATTTTTTATTTTTTATATATTTTTTAACATTTTTTTTATTTTTTTGTGATTATTTTAAGGATCGTATATGACTATATATATAATGTTTTTTAATTTTTCAATTTGAGCAATCAGGGATTTTTAAAACTCCATTTTAAGTCCCCTTTGCTCATTTCTTATCATGGCCTGCCATCTGGTGGCCAAAATAAGAATTGCAGATTGAAAGCTGTAAACCTCATCAGCAAGGTTTACAGCTTTCAGATCCAGAGCAGACACCCCGATTGACCACATGGGGTGTCTGCACAACATCCGGAAGCGCGCGCTTCCGGATTTTAGCGATATTAGATGCCGTGATCTCACGTGATCACAGCATCTAATGCCTTAAATTACCGATCGCTGATATTGGTAAGTAGCAGACTTGCTGGCCATGACGCCCGCCGCACGTGCAAGCGGGCGTCATGCTCCCACATCGCTCAACATAGCGTAAGGGTTAAGAGTGACATTTTGGACGCCGGTCTTAATAACCCTTTTACCTAGTGGTGGATCCATGTAGAGGCGCAGGACTCTCCATAACTTTGGCAGATTCTCCACCACTTCTAAATGTAAGACAGCTTCTGAGCTGTCTTACATTTAGACCATTTTCTATGCCTTAAACTTTTCCGCGCCCACACCATGCCCCTCTTTTTTAGACTTGGTGTGGGTGGGGAGAAGTTGCAGATTGTGGCGCAAGGGACCTTTCTGCCGCAATCTGTTTAATAAATGAACTCTAAAGAGTTGTTGCAAATGGTACATATGCTTAAAGGGGTTTTCCGAGTTATATATATTGATGACCTATCCTCAGGATAGGTCATCAATATCAGATTGGCGGGGGTCCGACACCCGGCACCCCCGCCGATCATCTGTTTGAAGAGGAGGTGCGCGCCGTATCAGCGCTGCCTCCTCTTCACAGTTTACATGCTGGCCATAACGGGGGTAGTGGTGAGTAGGTGTAATTACACCTCACCGCCCCATTAATTTCTAAGGGAAGAATCGCTTCCATAGACTTGTATTCCAGGATTTTGTTATTGATTACCTGTCTGCTTCCTCACGATCAACTGTTTCAGTGTAGCTCCAGTTTCAAAACACACAGCTCCATCCACTGTGTACTGGATGAAGCTGGTTACTGTAGTATTACTCCCATTAACTTCAATAGGAGTAGCTCTGCAGTGTCCAGTATCATCCACTACAAAGTAGATATAGCTGCGTAATTCCATCATAACTTTCGGAACTGGAGCTACTCTGAAAAAGCTGAATGGCAGGGGTGTTGGACCTCTGTAGATCTGATATTGATGGCTTACCCTGAGTATAGGCCTTCATTTGTGAAATCTGTGACAGAGCATCTCCAGGCAGTTCAAGTGTTTGTCTAAGTGTGTGTCTGGGGGGAGGGAAATCACAATGCAAGTGAATAATGCATGTTTTACAATCCAGATAGTCCTGTTTTAAATCTCTGCATGAAAACACTTAAAATAGTAGTCCAAAATATGTGACAGGGCCTCTTCAGGCATTTAAAGGGTTGGTGTGGTGTGAAAAAATGCAATACAAGGATGAGACTCAAGTTTTGCAATTCAGAGAATACTGTTTTCACTGAGTGAAAACACCTGAAATAATAGTCTGAAATCTGTGACAGGGCATCTCCAGACTTTTCAAGAGCTGTTGTGTGTGTTTGTGGGGGGATTCGCAATACAAGGGTGTAATGTTCGTTTACAATCCAGAGAGTACTGTTTTACATCTCTGAATGAAAACACCTGAAATAGTAGTCCGAAATCTGTGACAGGGCATCTCTAGATAGTTCAAGTATTAGTGTGTTTGGGTGGAAGGAATCACAAAACAAGGGTGTAACACTTGTTTTACAATCCTGAGAGTACTGTTTTAAATCTCTGTGTGAAAACACATGAACTAGTAGTCTGATGGGGCATCTCCAGGCAGTTCACGTTTTGGTGTGTGTGTGTGTGTATGGGGGGAATAATCCATTGTAGGTTGACAACTTATGTTTTACAGTAGAGAAAGTCTTTTTTTCTGAATCTGCGTATTTGAATGCACATGATATTAGGCCCAAATGTGAGAGCAGTCAGCGTTTGGACTGCCCTGGGGAGGAGGTTCAGGGGAAAGTGGGGCACCTCATGCATAGTAGTGTTAGTGGCAGTAGTAGCCACACCAGTAGGCACTGTAGTAGCAGTAGGGGCAGTGGTAGTGACAGTGGCAACTCTGGGCAAACACAAAGCCGGACGTCTGGGGGGAACCAAGGAGCCCACCATGAGATACTGTATTCTGATAAAAGTGGCAAGGAGGGTAAGGACTGTGACGACGATTGTGTGTTGGACAGGACCTGGGAGCCATCATTTCATCTGCTTACAGCTGTTTAATAAAAAGAGATAACCTCTTTTCCTAAAAATGTGGAGTCCTTCGAGATTAGAGGAGTTATATACCAATTTCCAGGGCTATTGAAGCCACTTTGGTTTAGGTAGAATTGATTTTGATTTGAACTGAACTTATTTAAAAATTCAGTGAATCTGAACTGCAGCAAATCTCAAAAGGTTCGTTCATCTCTCTTAAAAATATGTTACGTGTCCCCTATAAAGCCTTATTCACACATCAGTGTTCAATCAGTCATTTCCATCAGTGATTTTGAGTAGAGAGGAGTTTCTCAAAAATTCTCATGAATTCAAATTTTTCAAAAAGATTAAATTCGATCTGAATTTGTTTGTGATGAATCACGTTAAAAAGCAACTATTTCCTGGCTGCAGAGAGCCTGTATAGTGATGTAGAACACTGTGTCTTGCAAAAACATACATAGGGAGTCCGCTGTGATAGTGAAACAGTACTGTGAGTCAGTATGACACGCAGGTAAGAGTCGTCACTCTTAGAATCACTTTACACTTCACTTATTTGGTCAGTTAATGGGCCAAAACTGACCAAATAATTCAAGTGTGAACTTACAGGTCAATGTTAGCGTCAGGTATGACGAACCATGCAGCGGTCCAAGATCCTACTATAGCGTGAAAGAGTGCACTGCTTTTAAACTGTCAGCTGATTCCACATTAATATCTACAGAACCTGTTCTGTTAAACGCTGATACAAGTTGAGCCCCATTGACAGAGCGGAGAGGGTGTCAGCAGTAAGTTTATGTTGACATCACTGATTATTTTGCCCTTCTTCTGATCCGTCAGAGGAACAACCTATCACAGACGTACCAAGACATATGGATGTTCCTGCGACAGTGGTTGAGAGAAGATCTGTGAGATTGGCAACACGTGTTTTGATCTGACAAGTTTCTTGTGGATCATTAGATGGCTGTGTTGTTTCTGATACTGGCAGCACCTCTTACTACCAGTTGTTGCTATTTTGATTCCACATTAATATCTACAGAACCTGTTCTGTTAAACGCTGATACAAGTTGAGCCCCCCTGACAGAGCGGAGAGGGTGTCAGCAGTAAGTTTATGTTGACATCACTGATTATTTTGCCCTTCTTCTGATCCGTCAGAGGAACAACCTATCACAGACTTACCAAGACATATGGATGTTCCTGCGACAGTGGTTGAGAGAAGATCTGTGAGATTGGCAACACGTGTTTTGATCTGACAAGTTTCTTGTGGATCATTAGATGGCTGTGTTGTTTCTGATAGTGGCAGCACCTCTTACTACCAGTTGTTGCTATTTTGCTCACTTAACTTTCCTTATTTATAGTTGCTTCTCCCACAATCCTGTGCGGTTTATAGCTTTAGTTGTGTCTTTGGTATGCTGGTGTTTGGTTCTCGGCTTAGATACCGTTGTTGCCATTGCTACTGGAAAGTGTTTCCTTTCCCATTTGCATATTGTTTTGTTTATCTGTGTGTTGTTTCCCCCTCCTCTTTGTTGTAGACCTGAGGGAGACTCCTGTCCATCCTTCATTCCTGGAGGAACAGGTAGTCTCAGTCCTGTCACTATCGCCAGGGTCTTATAGGGTGTGATATGACTCTAGGTACTCCTGTGTATGAACTCACCTACCCTTGGGGTCTGTTCATACCGATAGTCAGTCAAGACTGTTACTAGGGATTCGACTAGGAGGTGTTCTTTTCCTTCCCTAGCTTTCAGGTTTTGTTCCTTGTTTTCCTCTCCTTCTTCGTCCCATGTGGTGCCTCCCTCCCACACACAGGCGTGACACAACCCCTAAAAAACGGATCCTATCTGTTGAGCATCCTTCTTCACTTGGTCAGCATTTGGTCAGTAATTCAGGAGTGGATACAAAACAGAGACGTAAATTGAATATTTGCATGTTTTCTGTGTTTTGTACCTACTCCTGCTTTTGGCTACCAAATCATGAGCCAATCCTGATGCCAAATAGGGACCATGCGATACAGGCCTTATGGCTACTCCAAAGACAGGATCCATTGTGCGTCTCATTTTTCCATCCTTCTGACAGATCAAAAGAAGGGTAAAATAAATGGTGATGTCAACAAAGCTAAAAATGGAAAATGGCCCCGTCATAGAGTGGTGAAGTGGCAGCAGCATGAGAAGACCACAGATTGTTTAGTTGGTAGCAGCATGAGGAGACCACAGAGTGGCCCAGTGACAGAGTGTTGGGGTGGCAGCAGCATGAGGAGACCACAGAGTGTTGAGGTCGCAGCAGGATGAGGAGACCACAGAGTGGCCCAGTGACAGAGTGTTGAGTGTTCATTACCTATACCATAGTAGGGATAGCGTTAGGTCCCTTGCCAACTGAGATACCTTGACGCGGTGCTCGGGCTCCGGTATGTCTTTGATATAAGGATATACTGGCGAAAGTCTCATTTTAACATCAGAGTGAGGGTTTAGCCATATATTGTCAACTGCATTTTCCGCTGTAGTGCACCATTTTCCGTGAATTGTTTTTCTATGTAGATTGTCACATCCGCACATTTGTCTACCCTGTGTAGGATGTCTTTGTGGTACATGTGGTCCGCTGCAGGCATCCTCCATTGTATGCATTTTTTGCTGGGGATTACGTTCGGCAGCGGGCCACATGTGCGGGATATGCTCCCCCGGTTATATATGCGCTACAGCATCGGAGTTTTTGAGCATGTTCTGCCATTTGAGACCACTTTTTTTTCTGTGAGTTTGTTGAGATAGCAGCAGAATGAGGAGATCACAGAGTGGGGAGTTGGCAGCAGCATGAGAAGAGCACAGAGTGTTAAGGTGGCAGCAGCATGAGGAGGCCACAGAATGTTGAAGTGGCAGCATCATGAGAGGTCCACAGAGTGTCCCAGGGACAGAGTGGTGAGTTGGCAGCAGCATGAGGAGACCACAGAATGGTGAGTTGGCAGCAGCATGAGGAGACCACATAGTGGTGAGTCAGCAGCAGCAGGAGGAGACCACAGAGTGTTGAGGTGGCAGCAGCATGAGAAGTCCACAGAGTGTCCCAGTGACAAAGTGGTGAGTTGGCAGCATTATGAAGAGACCACAGAGTGATGAGGTGGCAGCAGCATGAGGAGACCACAGAGTGGCTCAGCGACAGAGTGTTGAGGTGGCGGCAGCATGAGAAGTCCACAGAGTGGCCCGGTGACAGAGTAGTGAGTTGGCAGCAGTATGAGGAGACCACAGAGTGCTGAATTGGCAGCAGCATGGAGAGACCACAGAGTGGTGAGTCAGCAGTAGCATGAGGAGACCACAGAGTGACCCAGTGACAGACTGTTGAGGTGGCAGCGTTATGAGGAGACCACAGAGTGGCCCAGTAACAGAGAGGTGAGGTGGCAGTAGCATTAGAAGTCCACTCTGGTGCAGAACATGAAGGTGGCAGTGGCGTCACCCGGCCAAGCTGGTGTGGCTGGGCAGAAACCACATTCACCCAGAGGGCCATAAAGGACATATATTGTCTTTAACTGTAGTTAGAGCTCCACACGTCAGGGCTGCCGTGAACTTTGGTGGACACCGACAGGCTCAAGGACTGGCCCACTTTCTGTTCAACATATGTGTGCAGGGCTGGTACTGCCTTTTTCGCAAAGAAATGACAGCTTAGGACTCCCCACCTTGGCTGTTCTCTGAGGGTGCAGAGTTCATCACTTGGAAAGGGAGGGGCTGCAGTACCAGCAGCAGGACCAAGTTCAGCTTCTGTGCCGTTGGATGAGTGCACGCATACTGTTGTCTTTTTGCAATTGCTTTGGTGATTGATAGCTGTCGAAATGACTAACAGGGAGTAGTTGGAGGAGAACATTCTGGGCTGACTGCCTGCTACCGCTGCCTCTGTGAGCCCCTGCACTGCTACTTTCCAGGCAGGGAGACTCTTGCAAAGTGAGCGGTCTAGCCCGGGCATGTTTGGCTCCCGACCTCGCACTGCTGCCACCCTGCTGACTCATGGACATGCTACCACCCTGCTGGCTCAGCTGCTTACTCATGTGCAAGCTGCCAGCCTCTTCTCCTGATGATGAGAAAGCCCCTTCTCCATCCGGCTCCCAAGTGCAATCGGCTATATTATCCTCCACTACTGTCTACACGTCACTGATGTCCTCCTCAATGGTCTCAGGGCCAGGATTCTGACTACTCGCAACACCAGCTCCCATGCGACTCTCATCATCACTACTTGTCCACTTACCGGAGAAAGCGGCGGATCTCTACTCCAGATTTTGGCTGGGTAGTAGCTGCTGACTGTCCTCTAGAAGTTCGTCCTCAGTGAAAAGTGGAGCCGAGCCTATGGCATAAAATACTTCTCGAGCTGAGAGAACTGAAAATGACAGAGGTTCTGGACATGTGGGGGCACAGGGCCTACTCCCAGGCCAAGCTAACTAAGCATTGTGTCAGAGGAATCCACCTACTCTTGCCTGAAGGTGTCAGATGTCACTTGCGATGAAGTAGAAGACCAACTCAACCATTCAAGCATCACTGGGTTGCTTGTCAAGACATGACCGCTAGATGACATTGGGAGATAAGGCCTGTCGCTGCCCATTTCCTTTGAAGGGCATGTCACTTGGCTGTCTGACGTACTGTAAAATAAAAGAACTAAATTAAATTAAAAGTAAATTAATACACCCCAAGAATGGCTGTATAATTTCACTGCAGAACAGCTAGTAACACGTACTTATATTTCCTATTAATACACCCCAAAAATGGCTGTATCACAGTGTAATTTCACTGCAGAACGGCTAATAACATGTACTTACATGTACTTATATTTCCTATTAATACATCCCAAAAATGGCTGTATCACAGTGTAATTTCACAGCAGAACATCTAATAACACGTACTTATATTTCCTATTAATACACCCCAAAAATGACTGTATCACGGTGTAATTTCACAGCAGAACGGCTAATAACACGTACTTATATTTCCTATTAATACAACCCAAAAATGGCTGTATAACAGTGTAATTTCACAGCAGAATGGCTAATAACACGTATTTATATTTCCTATTAATACACCCTAAAACTGGTAGTATCACACAGCACTTTCACCCTAATAACAAGCAAGGTTTACTGGAATTACTGAGCTATCATATAGTGCAAACAACCTAAAAGCAGTAGTATAACAGCAATTTGGATCCCCAATTAGTGCAGCAAGGTGTAATAGTAATCACTCCTATTACCCAGGCTTTACACTCCCCTATTGGCCCCTGTGCTCTCCCTGTAGTGTGGATAATGCCTCTCTATCCCTTCCCTACACTTTGAATGATCTTTCCATGAACTTCTTAATCATGTTTTTTTTGCAGAATGCAGAATAAAGTCTTTCCTATAACTGTCCCTAGTGCCTGTTACTATTTACAGGGCTGTGACATCATAGGTGCTGGTTGGCTGCTGGCATTGTGGATGATCCCTCGTTCCCAGAGTTCTTAGCTCTATGTCCTAACATGTGCAGCAGCCATTTTAGGAAAAAATATGATTCGTTACCACGAATGCAAGGAAATTTGACTTCGGGACAAATCAAAATTTTCCTGAAATTCCTATCGAATTCCACTTTGTCAACTTTGATTTCCTCATCTCTAATTTTGGGCTAAAATCAGGTGTGGCTCTAAACACAGAACAGGTGCAGATCTTTCCCTTATACCTTACGTATGTGAAGTCTCCAATCCTGGTTTTGGCTCACAATCACTAATAGAAATCACTTACCAAAACACTGACGTGTGAATGAGGCTTAACATGGTATTTAATCACAGGCTAATAAAGGGTTACATATCTCTGATTATGGGACAAACACAAATATAAGAAGTTGTGTACATAAAAATGGTCCCCCGCAGTTGGGACATGTGTATACTGTAATTTAGATGGCAGGACAACAGGCAAGAATAGCTGATCTAGGCAATAAGTTGTACCATGAAAGAGTTTTACTCCACAGCAGTGAAATCCAATGATGCAATGTTCTGGCTAAACATAAGCCTCCTTGAAGAAGGTATAAGCTATTGGACGTAGCCCATTCAGGCATGTACTGACTTGCTCTCACCCAAGCCCAAGAGTGATGTCCATATTGCTTTCTGTACTAAGGTAGAAGTAGGTGGACATATGTGCTGACAAACTGAGATACAAAAATTGGACAGGTCTTGGGAATATGGTAAGGTACATCTCCTCATCTGTAATACAAATACAAATCACTTACTTTTTACTACACTGTTTATTACATATTATAGTGTGTAGATTTTGGTTGTGTCACAGGCGTTTTGATCACAGTAGTAAAGAGTTACAGATGTCTGATTAGGCAGTACACTACTGGTCATGTTTTCCAGCACTTTTTCTAGACAGACTGTGGTTTGAACATTTAAGTATTGTCTGCTTCTTAAATTCCAGTCCAATCACATCACTGTCTGGGATGTGACTGTTCACTTAAAATGAATGGTTCATATTTTTCATTTTACAAGACCAGGGAACACTGAACACCTCATTGCTAAGAACTTGCATAACTTTAGAGACATATAGCTTTTCTGAGCATATGACATTTTTGCATTGTAAAGTTGTTGTAAATCATTTTCTGCTATATGAATTTGACAAAATGAAATATGACCAATCTTTACTTTTAGTGTATATCTACAGAACAGTGAAGGCAAAATAAGAGACACTTAGGCCCCTTTCACACGAGCTGGAGACTCGGACGTCTCCCGCATCGTGTGCAGTGTACCGAACTGCCGGCATTGAACGGGGGTTACATAGCATTATACTGATTTATGGTGCTATGTAACCCTTACAGTTCTGGAATGTGTTGGATAATGCTGACAATGTTATCCAACACATTCCAGAACTGTAAGGGTTACATACCATCATAAATCAATATAATAGTGCCGGCAGTTCAGTACACTGTACACGATGCGGGAGATGTCCGAGTCTCCCGCTCGTGTGAATGGGGCCTTATTCTGTAGAGATCAGTTTTTAATAGTCATCTTATTATCACCACATGCACGATTAGTTATCACTAAAAAGTAGATATCACAGGCAGGAGCATACATAGAAGTCATTGCAAGAATCTGAATTGGACCCCCATGCCCCATCCATAGCCCCTCCCACTACCCATTCCTAGCCCCTCCCTATACCCATCTCTGGCCACTGCTCTTGCTGCATACATTGTGGTTGCGGTTGCTGCTGTGTGCCATCAGGGCTGGACTTGGATTACAAAACAACCTTGGAACATGAACCCCACCAGCCCACATATGATATTGCATAAAAATAATGGTGCACAATGCACACTGCTCAGGTTAATTTTGCTTTACTTGGTCATACCCCTATGTAAGCCATCAATACAAGAAAGGAAATAAAAGTGGAACACAAAAATGCCTAATTATTTGGTCAGGGACATGTGTTACACTCCCCAATTGCAACACATACCATGACAATGCTCAAAGTACCTTCCATGCATTCCAAAACCTTCCATGCATTCCAAAATACCTTCCCAACAATACAACATTGCAGCACAAAAATAGTACCCCAAAAACAGCACCAAATAATTACCCCATAAAGTACAAAATACTCAGCATTACTGTCCCTTACCAACGGCAGCAGCATTGTCCCCATTTTAAATGTCTCATCTCTGTTTGGGACTTACAGGAGCAGTGATGCTGTAGCTGGAGGAAGAGAGCCTTCTGGTATAAGGTAGAATGGAGTGGGTAAAAGGAGGTGTGATGTGTGTCACATGTCACATGTTGCTGATGGTCACATGGCAAGAGGTATAACAGAATCAATGTGTACAGATATATAGTATATAAAGCTGTGTACTGATATGTGAGGTACAAGGTGCAATTTATACCTCGCATCTCACATCTGTACACTGTTGTATATAGTATATATCTGTAGCCATTGCATTTATTATACCTTGTACCTCACATATCAGTACACTGCTGTATATACTATATATCCGTACACACTGCATCTATGATACCATATAATATACGCAGTATGAACAGTTATAATACACAGTGGAACTGCTGTTACGTGCAGGGAAATTACATGTCCTTCACGGCCCACTGGTTCAATGTTTTTCGCATTGGGACAGTACCACAGCAAAAGGATAGGACCTACTGTCTCCACGTTTGTGTCGGTTTGGTTCCCACACCAGCCACTTACCGGCTGTCTCCTCCATAGACATCCTCCGTCCCCAACAGCAGCAAGGCACAGCGTTGCTTCCATTCCTCTTCCCTCCTATCACATGTGTAAAGTGAAAAATTACCATGCATTGTGGGAGCTGATTGGCCTGGGTGAGAGTAGTCACCCAGCTGATCACTTGCTAAAGTACATACAGTACAGACCAAAAGTTTGGACACACCTTCTCATTCAAAGAGTTTTCTGTATTTTCATGACTATGAAAATTCTAGATTCACACTGAAGGCATCAAAACTATGAATTAACACATGTGGAATTATATACTTAACAAAAAAGTGTGAAACAACTGAAAATGTGTCTTATATTCTAGGTTCTTCAAGGTAGCCACCTTTTGCTCTGATTACTGCTTTGCACACTCTTGGCATTCTCTTGATGAGCTTCAAGAGGTAGTCACCTGAAATGGTATTCCAACAGTCTTGAAGGAGTTCCCAGAGATGCTTAGCACTTGTTGGCCCTTTTGCCTTCACTCTGCGGTCCAGCTCATCCCAAACCATCTCGATTGGGATCAGGTCTGGTGACTGTGGAGGCCAGGTCATCTGGCGTAGCACCCCATCACTCTCCTTCTTGGTCAAATAGCCCTTACACAGCCTGGAGATGTGTTTGGGGTCATTGTCCTGTTGATAAATAAATGATGGTCCAACTAAACGCAAACCGGATGGAATAGCATGCCACTGCAAGATGCTGTGGTAGCCATGCTGGTTCAGTATGCCTTCAATTATGAATAAATCCCCAACAGTGTCACCAGCAAAGCACCCCCACACCATCACACCTCCTCCTCCATGCTTCACGGTGGGAACCAGGCATGTAGAGTCCATCCACCTTTTCTGTGTCGCACAAAGACACGGTGGTTGGAACCAAAGATCTCAAATTTGGACTCATCAGACCAAAGCACAGATTTCCACTGGTCTAATGTCCATTCCTTGTGTTCTTTAGCCCACATAAGTCTCTGCTGCTTGTTGCCTGTTCTTAGCAGTGGTTTCCTAGCAGCTATTTTACCATGAAGGCCTGTTGCACACAGTCTCCTCTTAACAGTTGTTGTAGAGATGTGTCTGCTGCTAGAACTCTGTGTGGCATTGAAATGGTCTCTAATCTGAGCTGCTGTTAACCTGCGATTTCTGAGGCTGTTGACTCGGATGAACTTATCCTCCACAGCAAAGGTGACTCTTGGTCTTCCTTTCCTGGGGCGGTCCTCATGTGAGACAGTTTCTTTGTAGCGCTTGATGGTTTTTGCGACTGTTTTCTCAATTTTTTGGACTGACTGACCTTCATTTCTTAAAGTAATGATTGGTCACTCGTTTTTCTTTACTTAGCTGCTTTTTTCTTGCCATAATACAAATTCTAATAGTCTATTCAGTAGGACTATCAGCTGTGTATCCACCTGACTTCTGCCCAACACAACTCATGGTCCCAACCCCATTTATAAGGCAAGAAATCCCACTTATTAAACCTGACAGGGCACACCTGTGAAGTGAAATCCATTTCAGGTGACTACCTCTTGAAGCTCATCAAGAGAATGCCAAGAGTGTGCAAAGCAGTAATCAAAGCAAAAGGTGGCTACTTTGAAGAACCTAGAATATAAGACATATTTTCAGTTGTTTCACACTTTTTTGTTAAGTATATAATTGCACATGTGTTAATTCATAGTTTGATGCCTTCAGTGTGAATCTAGAATTTTCATAGTCATGAAAATACAGAAAACTCTTTGAATGAGAAGGTGTGTCCAAACTTTTGGTCTGTACTGTATATAATTCCACATTTGTTAATTCATAGTTTTGATGCCTTCAGTGTGAATCTACAATTTTCATAGTCATGAAAATACAGAAAACTCTCTGAATGAGAAGGTGTGTCCAAACTTTTGGTCTGTACTGTAGATAAAGCAGCAAACATCCTGCTGACTGTCACCCCACCGACTCCAACTGGGCAAGGTGGTCAGCGACAATGGTGGCCATACTTCGTGGCCACCCTGAAGTTAAGGGAAATAACACATGCTTCCTGCTTCACATGACTTTTTAAAAAAGGTACACTGGCTTGTGCAAGGTGCTAACAATGTCCAGGAGACTATCCAAGCATTTTGGCCATTCTTTCGTGGCAAGGAAAGCTCTCCTGGACTTGCAACGACAGAATGGTCTGCTGCTACACAGCTTAATCCATGATGTTCCAATTTTCTGGAATTCAAGATTAGACATGTTAGAGCATCTATACAGCCAGCAGAAAGGAATGAAAGATTTGTCATGCAGCAGACCACCTCGGCAGGAAACATGTGTTGTTTCGAGGTTAAGAAAGACAAGATGCCTATCAGGTGCTGAAGCCCTTCAAATAGACCACAAAGTTTTTCAGCAGGGACAATTGTGGCATGAATGATCTAATCTAATACCCCTCATATTTATCTTAGAACAGACGCTGATGCTCATGCAGCAGGGGATGACAACTAAGGCATCTTGCTGTCCCATGGAGGAGGGGGAGGAAGTTGAGGAACTGCTACTGGAAGAGGAGACAAAGGTGGAGGAGGAAGATGATGACGATGGCACTGGTCACGACACCCAATCGTCTCAGTGGGGGCAGAGCCAGAAAAAACTGGCTCCTTGGGCACACTGCCCAAAATGGCAACCAGTATGCTTGCTTGGTTACGCATATAATTAACATCAAGCAGTCTAATAATTACTGGATAGCCATACTTTTAGACCCTTACCATCAAAGCAAAATGGGGGAATGTTTTTCTCTCTCCAAAAGGGAGGACAAATTACATTATTACTAGAGATGAGCGAACATGCTCGTCCGAGCTTGGTGCTCGTTTGAGTATTAGGGTATTCGCATATGCTCGATACTCGGACGAGCATATCGCGATCCTCGACTAAATGGCAACTTCCTCTTCCTGCATGTTAGGCGCCTTTTCTCAGCCAATCAACATGCAGGAGAGTCTTTGGTACCTCCTAGCATCACGTGGGGCCCCTACAAGTCGATAGCAGGGATTGGCTGGCCAGATCAGATGACCTGGGAATATAAGAATCTGGTCCCGCGCTGCTCGCGTCAGACGCCGCCTGCATGAGATTAGGGATACAGCTGCTGTCTGTCAGGGATAGTGTTAGGGCCTGAATTTAGATGTTGGTTAGGCAGGAATCACCCACAAAGAACTCAACAGCCCTTCTAAGGGCTACAAGCACCTTTTTTTTGGTCTCCTCCTGGCTGCTGGCTGGGACTTGTAGTGCAGCTACCGCCATCTTGGCTGCACACTGTACACAGTGACTGGTGGCAGAAGGTACAGCACGTGGTCCACACAGACCCAAAAGAAATTGCATCAGGAGATGAAGCAGTGAGCGAAACGCGCGTCGAGAGTGGAGGGCCTGGGATTGGTAACCTACTATTTCTCACATGAATTTACTGCTATATGTATGGTACAGAGGTACTTTTGAGGCACTGGTACTTTAATATGTACTTCAGTTGTTGTATAATTGTTTTTTTACTACTATGATCTTTGTACTATTATGGTTTGAATATTGCCACCCTGATCGCCCAGCGTTTTCTTTTCTGTATCCGCTGAAGACCTTTTCATTGCTAATTGTGTATCTATTGTTTATATGTACTTTTTAATGTATCTATAATAAAATTTGATGTTATTTTATTGCATATATTGTCATTTCATTTGTGGTAAATAAGTAGAGAGCCCTGTTTGGTGCACACCGTATTGGGTGTGCACTGTGCTCCATTTTGTGATGTGATATTGTACAGTAGCGTCAGTCTAGGGAATACGTTTTTTCTCTCATTTCTATACACTACAGTCCAGTGAACAATTATGTAGTGTACTATACAGTAGCGTCAGTCTAGGGAATACGTTTTTTCTCTCATTTCTATACACTACAGTTCAATGAACAATTATGTAGTGTACTGTACAGTAGCGTCAGTCTAGGGAATACGTTTTTTATATCATTTCTATACACTACAGTCCAGTGAACAATTATGTAGTGTGCTGTACAGTAGCTTCAGTCTAGGAAATACATTTTTTTATATATCCTACAGTGCAGTAAAAATTGAGTGGTTTGCGGTGCAATAGCCGCCGTTTAAAGACTACATTTTTCCTCTCAGTCATATATACTACAGTGCAGTGCGAAATTGTGTCGTGTGCTGCACACTAGCCAGAGTGTAGAAAATATACATTTTTCCTCTAGGTTATACATTATACAGTGCAGTGCAAAATTCAGTCGTGTGCTGCACACTAGCCGGAGTGTAGAAAATATACGTTTTTTCTCTCAGTTATATATTATACAGTGCAGTGAAAAATTCTGACGTGTGCTGCACACTAGCCGGAGTGTAGAAAATATACGTTTTTACTCTCAGTTATATATTATACAGTGCAGTGAAAAATTCTGTCATGTGCTGCACACTAGCCGGAGTGTAGAAAATGTACGTTTTTCTTCTCAGTTATATATTATACAGTTCAGTGCAAAATTCTGTGGTGTGCTGCACACTAGCCGAAGTGTAGAAAATATACGTTTTTTCTCTCGGTTATATATTATACAGTGCAGATAAAAATTCTGTTGTGTGCTGCACACTAGCCGGAGTGTAGAAAATATACGTTTTTCCTCTCAGTCATATATACTACAGTGCAGTGCAAAATTCTGTCGTGTGCTGCACACTAGCCGGAGTGTAGAAAATATACGTTTTTCTCTCAGTTATATATTATACAGTGCAGTTTAAAATTCTGTCGTGTGCTGCACACTAGCCGGAGTGTAGAAAATATACGTTTTTCCTCTCAGTCATATACTACAGTGCAGTAAAAATTCTGACTTGTCTGCACAACTAGCCGGAGTGTAGAAATATACGTTTTTTCTCTCAGTTATATATTATACAGTGCAGTGAAAATTTTGTCGTGTGCTGCACCTAGCCGGATTGTAGAAATATACGTTTTTTTCCTCTCAGTCATATATACTACAGTGCAGTGCAAAATTCTGTTGTGTGCTGCAAACTAGCCGGAGTGTAGCAATATATGTTTTTTTCTCTCAGTTATAATTATTACAGTGCAGTTAAAAAGTTTGTCGTGTGCTGGCACACTAGCCGGAGTGTAGAAAATATACGTTTTTCCTCTCAGTCATATATACTACAGTGCAGTGCAAATTCTGTCGTGTGCTGCACACTAGCCGAGTGTAGAAAATATACGTTTTTCCCTCTCAGTCATATATACTACAGTGCAGTGCAAAATTCTGTCGTGTGCTGCACACTAGCCGGAGTGTAGAAATATACGTTTCTCCTCTCAGTTATATATTATACAGTGCAGTGCAAAATTCTGTTGTGTGCTGCACACTAGCCGGAGTGTAGCAAATACATGTTTTTTTTCTCTCAGTTATATATTATACAGTGGCAGTGAAAAATTCTGTCGTGTGCTGCACACTAGCCGGAGTGTAGAAAATATACGTTTTTTTTTCTCAGTTTTATATTATATGTGCAGTGAAAAATTCTGTTGTGTGCTGCACAACTATCCGAGTGTAGAAAATGTACGTTTTCCTCTCAGTTATATATTATACAGTGCAGTGCAAAATTCTGTTGTGTGCTTCACACTAGCCGGAGTGTAGCAAATATATGTTTTTTCTCTCAGTTATATATTATACAGTGCAGTAAAAAATTCTGTCGTGTGCTGCACTCTAGTCGGAGTGTAGAAAATATACGTTTTTCCTCTCAGTCATATATAGCACAATGCAGTGCAAAATTCTGTGTGTGCTGCACACTAGCAGGAGTGTAGAAAATATACGTTTTTTCTCTCAGTTATATATTATACCGTGCAGTGAAAAATTCTGTCTTGTGCTGCACACTAGGCCGAAGTGTAGAAAATATA
>ONZH01029437.1:0-20407 GCA_900303285.1 Rhinella marina | reverse complement strand
AGCAAAGTATGTCAGGTATATAGTATACAGAGAGTATCCTACAGCATGCAGCAGCAGCACATGTGGCATTAATGGCAGGCCACCTAGTGCTATTTTCACCACCCATTTTCAAGACCTCAAATGTCAGTAAATAAAGTAAATAAAGGTTTGTGACAGATATAATAGCCCTTACAATGGCTTTTGAGTCTTTTTTGAGCGATTTCTATCCCTGCCTAGGGTTCTTCTCTGCCTACAGTGTATGTCCCTCCTTGCTGCAGCAGCGCTTGTGGCGTTAATGGCAGGCCACCTAGCGCTATTTTCAACACCTTCAAAGTCCTCAAATATAAAAAAAAAAAGTTTGTGCCAGATATAATAGCCCTTAAAAGGGCTTTTGGGTCTTTTCTGATAGTTTTCTATCCCTGCCTAGCGTGCTTCTCTCCCTACACTCTCTGTCCCTCCTTGCTGCAGCTCTCTCTGTCTAACACTGGCCGGGTCACATGTCACCGGGTGCTTTATAGCACCCGATGACGCGTTCCTAGCCAGCCAATCAGTGTAATGCCTGTAGCTAAGATGGCTACTGGCATTACAGTGAATGCCAGCACCTTCCTGCACGCTAATTGGCTAATTAACGTGCGGGGAGGGGACTGAGCATGGCGCTTGAGCACAGCCGAATACCGCGTGGACCCGAGCACCGCCATGTTCGGCCGAATAGTGTATTTGGCCAAACATGTTCGCTCAACACTAGTATATACAGCAGTGTACTGATATGTGAGGTACGAGGTATAATAAATGCAGTGTGTGCAGATATATTGTATATACAGCAGTGTACTGATATGTGAGGTATGAGGTATAATAGATGTAGTGTAGAGATGAGCGAGCATGCTCGGCCGAGCATGCTCGGGTGCCATTTTCGCGTATTTGCGTATGCATTTTAAAATTGGTACGCTAATACATACGCATATTTTAATCTGTACACTAATGCGTACGCATTTTAACAATTTGTATGTTATGCGTACGCATTTGTGTACAGATTAATATATGCGTATGTATTAGCGTACCAATTTTAAAATGTGTATGCAAATATGCGAAAATGGCACCCGAGCATGAGCAGGGGCGGACATACCGCCTGTGCAGCAGGTTCAGCTGCACAGGGGCCCAGAGAGGGAGGGGGGCCCTTTTCAGTGCCAGCAAAAGAGGGTTGGGCCCTGATTAAGACTTACAATGAATCGGCCGCCTGTTCTTCCTACACTCCAAAGCTGAAGGACCTTCCATGACATCATAGTCATGTGACCTTTTCAACAGTGAAAGTGGTGATAGGACCTGTGATAAGGTGACCGTCATGTGACCAATGCAGAGAAAGGCAGCCACTCAGCAGTGGAGACCTGTGAATCCATGGAATGCATGTAAGTGCCACAGACATGCTGGTAGATGTGGTTCTCCCCATTATACCTCCTCCCTGCTTAGTGGGGGGAATATGTAATTTAACTGGGACTGTATGTTCACTTATGTTCAAAGAGTTCACTTATGACTGTATGAGGGGCTGAAGGAAGTGGAAGGGTGTTAGTTACATGGGACTGTATGTTATAGAAGACTGGTGGGAGATGACTGGTGTTATTTACATGGGACTGTGTATTATAGAGGACTGGAGGGTAAGGAGTGATGGTATTTACATGGGACTATGTGTTGGAGGGGCTAGAGGGGATTTAAATTATTTACATGGGACTATTTTATAGAAGACTAGTGGGAGACGTCTGGTGTTATTTACATGGGACTGCATGGTATAGAAGACTGGAGGGAGAGGAGTGATGCTATTTACATGGAACTGTATTGTATAGAAGACTGGTGAGAGAGGTCTGGTATTATTTACATGTGACTGCATGGTATAAAAGACTGGAGGGAGTGGAGCAATGTTATTTACATGGGACTGCATGGTATAGAAGACTGTAAGGAAGAGAGGTTATTTACATGGGACTGTATTATATAGAAAACTGGTGGGAGAGGACTTGTGTTATTTACATGGGACTGCATGGTATAGAAGACTGGAGGGAGAGGACAAGCATTATAATTTATAGGGTCACTACAGAGAATATTATAACTCTAGGGGGTACGGCAGGAGGTATAATTACAGGGGGCACTGCAGGGAACATTATAAATACTGTGGGCAATGGTGGGAGTATTACTACTGAGGGCTCCATAGGAGCGCCTTATAGATTGGCATTATTTCTATTAGCGGTGCCCTATAGGGTTATTAGTACTTAAGGCACTGTAGGGAGCCTTATTACCACTGGCGGTATTATGGGGGGGACTTCCGCCTAGCAGTGAGCCCAGAGACGTCACCGGCACTAATGGACAGACTTTAGCTCCGCCATAGCCTGTAAAGCCACCCATCAGTGCCAGTGACGTCTCCGCTTAGTAGTGTAAAAATATAAACAAAACAGCCCAGGGTAAGGGAGAGCGGCGGAGTATGAAATGTCAGAGGGGATGAGTGGGGGGAGAAGGGGTTATGTCCGGGAGGGGGGTCCAGGTACATTCCTTGCACAGGGACCCTCTGCTGTCTGTGTCCGCCCCTGGTGTACAGATATATAGTATATACATCAGTGTACTGATATGTGAGGTATGAGGTATAATAGATGCAGTATATACAGATATATAGTATATACAGCAGTTTACTGATATATGAGATACGAGGTATGAGGTATAATAGATGCAGTGTGTGCAGAAATATAGTATTTACAGAAGTGTACTGATATGTGAGGTACGAGGTATAATAGATCCAGAGTGTACAGATATATATTATATACGCTGCTGTATATACAGTCATGGCCAAAAGTTTTGAGAATGATACAAATATTAATTTTTACAAAGTCTACTGCTTCAGTTTTTAAAATGGCAATTTGCATATACTCCAGAATGTTATAGAGTGATCAGCTTAACAGCAATTACTTGCAAAGTCAATATTTGCCTAGAAAATGAACTTTATCCCCCAAAACACATTTCAACATCATTGCAGCCCGGCCTTAAAAGGACCAGCTAACATCGTTTCAGTGATTCCTCCATTAACACAGGTGTGGGTGTTGATGAGGACAGGGCTGGAGATCAATCTGTCATGATTAAGTAAGAATGACACCACTGGACACTTTAAAAGGAGGCTGGTGCTTGGCATCATTGTTTCTCTTCTGTTAACCATGGTTATCTCTAAAGAAACACGTGCAGTCATCATTGCACTGCACAAAAATGGCCTAACAGGGAAGAGTACCACAGCTAGAAAGATTGCACCTCAGTCAACAATCTATCGCATCATCAAGAACTTCAAGGAGAGAGGTTCCATTGTTGCCAAAAAGGCTCCAGGGCGCCCAAGAAAGACCAGCAAGCGCCAGGACCGTCTCTTAAAAGTGTTTCAGCTGTGGGATTGGGCTACCAGCAGTGCAGAGCTTGCTCAGGAATGGCAGCAGGCAGGTGTGAGTGCATCTGCACGCACTGTGAGTCGGAGACTCTTGGAGCAAGGCCTGGTCTCAAGGAGGGCAGCAAAGAAGCCACTTCTCTCCAGAAAAAACATCAGGGACAGACTGATATTCTGCAAAAGGTACAGGGAGTGGACTGCTGAGGACTGGGGTAAAGTCATTTTCTCTGATGAATCCCCTTTCCGATTGTTTGGGACATCTGGAAAACAGCTTATTCGGAGAAGACGAGGTGAGCGCTACCACCAGTCTTGTCTCATGCCAACTGTAAAGCATCCTGAAACCATTCATGTGTGGGGTTGCTTCTCAGAATCGGCTCTCTCACAGTCTTGCCTAAAAACACAGCCATGAATAAAGAATGGTACCGGAATGTCCTCCGAGAGCAACTTCTCCCAACCGTCCAAGAGCAGTTTGGCGATCAACAATGCCTTTTCCAGCATGATGGAGCACCTTGCCATAAAGCAAAGGTGATAACTAAATGGCTCAGGGAACAAAACATAGAGATTTTGGGTCCATGGCCTGGAAACTCCCCAGATCTTAATCCCATTGAGAACTTGTGGTCAATCATCAAGAGACGGGTGGACAAACAAAAACCTACAAATTCTGACAAAATGCAAGCATTGATTGTGCAAGAATGGACTGCTATCAGTCAGGATTTGGTCCAGAAGTTGATTGAGAGCATGCCAGGGAGAATTGCAGAGGTCCTGAAGAAGAAGGGTCAACACTGCAAATACTGACTTGCTGCATTAACTCATTCTGTCAATATAAGCTTTTGTTACTCATAATATGATTGCAATTATATTTCTGTATGTGATAAAAACATCTGACAAACACACATAAAAACCAGAGGGCAGCAGATCATGTGAAAATATAATATTTGTGTCATTCTCAAAACTTTTGGCCATGACTGTACTCTATATACCCACTGCATCTAGCTTGTCATGTGACCGTTAGCAACTTGTAGCCAGTGACGTCTCACCCACTGCATTCTAGCTTTTACCGAGTATTATAATACAGTATGTGTACGCTGTATTCAGGGGGCACTCAGAAGAGGCACTATGCATAAAGGGGGCACACTAAAGGGGCACTATATGCAAAGGGGCACATATAAGAGGCACTTTTTATAAGGGGCACCAAGCATATGGCACTAGCATTAGGGGCACTGTGTGTGGCACTATAAACAGAGGGCTCAGGGCATATGACACTATATATATATGTGCTGTATTTATGTAGAGAACTTGTTTCTGGTGAGGTATTTATGTAGAGAACTTGGTCCCGGTGCTGTATTTATGTAGAGAACTTGGTTCTGGTGCTGTATTTATGTAGTGAACTTGGTTCTGGTGAGGTATTTATGTGGAGAACTTGGTTCTGGTGCTGTATTTATGTAGAAAACTTGGTTCTGGTGCTGTATTTATGTAGATTACTTGGTTCTGGTGTTGTATTTATGTAGAGAACTTGGTTCTGGTGATGTATGTATGTAGAGAACTTGGTTCTGGTGATGTATTTATGTAGAGAACTTGGTTCTGGTGATGTATTCATGTAGAGAACTTGGTTCTGGTGCTGTATTTGACTTATGGTTTTGGTTCTGGTGCTGTATTCATGCAGTGAACTTGGTTCTGGTGCTGTGTGTATGTAGTGATTTTGGTTCTTGCTCTGTATTTTTGTGTTAAACATACATCTGATGCTATACGTCTAATACTATCCATTCACATTTGCGTTTGGGTCACAGATCCTGTTGAAAAGACCGGACATAAAAGTTCTGCATGCAAGACTTTTTTGTCCGGTAAAGGAGCAGCATCCTGAGCAGACCCCATTATAGTCAATGGAGTCTCTTCAGCTCAGGAGTTGGTAAATCTTGCCCCTCTAAGGCCCCATTCACACGAACGTATATTTGCGGGCCCGCATTACTGCGGACCCGCAAATATACGGGGGCCGCCCGGCGTGTGTTCCGAGCGTGCGGCCCCATTGAAAATGCCTATACTTGTCCGTGCGCACGGACAAGTATAGGACATGCTTCAAAAGAATCTTCAATCTATTCCCACTATTTTGCGGATAGATACGGCCCCATTCACACGGTCGTGTGAATGGGGCCTAATGATCAGGCTGTTGCTACGGACTCAGTCATTTATCTGGGATCCAACATGAAAACACAACTAGATGGCGCTTTTAACGATTTAAAGCCCATTTACCTATACCGCCTTTATATGGTAGGCGGAGTTTAACAGGTTAAGGGTGGGCCGCTACACATGGGCCAGTGCTGTGTGCTTGCCCCCAGGCTAAAATTTGCCAGCCAGCCCCTGATTAAATTGGAACTGTAATCAAACCAAAACAGGATTAGGAATAGTAGAAAGATTAAAATATAACTTTTACTATATTCAATGTAAAAATATCATAGCCCTAAACTTTCAAAATAAATCAACACACATGGTAAATGAATAGAAAAATCTGTTAGTTCTTACCACCTCGCTGGCGGACAATATCGTCTTTCAGCAGTAGCCGGGGCTGTGCTCACGGAAGTCCAGGTGATATTCCAGGCTGGAAAAAAGGGGACACAACTAGCTTTCTCTGTCACCACTTACCCTAAAGATCAGAGGCATAGCTACCGGAGGGGAGGGGCGACGGCTCCAGGCCCAATGCCTCTGGGGGTCCCAGCAGGGATGGCCTTAGTACAATCAGGCTAATACAAGTGTGCGCTTCCATTATGGAAGCGCTCACTTGTATGTAGGGACCCCCATCAGACCTCAGATCAGCCCACCCAGCCACATAAGGTTAAAATAAAAACCTTTCTTACCAGGACAGGTAAGAAAGGTTTTTATTTTAACCTTATGTGGCTGGGTGGGCTGATCTGAGGTCTGATGGGGGCACATTCTGCTGATCTGAGGTCTGATGGGGGCACAATACGCTGATCTGAGGTCTGATGGGGGCACATTCTGTTAATCTGAGGTCTGATGGGGGCACATTCTGCTGATCTGAGGTTTGATGGGGGCACATTAAGCTGATCTGAGGTCTGATGGGGGCACATTCTGATGATCTG
Organism: Rhinella marina; assembly: GCA_900303285.1. Classification (NCBI taxonomy): domain Eukaryota; kingdom Metazoa; phylum Chordata; class Amphibia; order Anura; family Bufonidae; genus Rhinella; species Rhinella marina. Next base: position 13,936 of record ONZH01029437.1, on the reverse strand, counting down.
AGGTCTGATGGGGGCACATTCTGCTGATCTGAGGTCTGATGGGGGCACATTCTGATGATCTGAGGTCTGATGGGGGCACATTCTGCTCATCTGAGGTCTGATGCGGGCACATTCTGCTGATCTGAAGTCTGATGGGGGCACAATACGCTGATCTGAGGTCTGATGGGGGCACATTCTGTTAATCTGAGGTCTGATGGGGCACATTCTGCTGATCTGAGGTCTGATGGGGGCACATTCTGCTGATCTGAGGTCTGATGGGGGCACATTCTGCTGATCTGAGGTCTGATGGGGGCACATTCTGCTGATCTGAGGTCTGATGGGGGCACATTCTGCTGATCTGAGGTCTGATGGGGGCACATTCTGCTGATCTGAGGTCTGATGGGGGCACATTCTGATGATCTGAAGTCTGATGGGGCCACCTTCTGCTCATCTGAGGTCTGATGGGGGCACATTCTGCTGATCTGAGGTCTGATGGGGGCACAATACGCTGATCTGAGGTCTGATGGGGGCACATTCTGTTAATCTGAGGTCTGATGGGGGCACATTCTGCTGATCTGAGGTCTGATGGGGGCACAATACGCTGATCTGAGGTCTGATGGGGGCACATTAAGCTGATCTGAGGTCTGATGGGGGCACATTGTGATGATCTGAGGTCTGATGGGGGCACATTCTGATGATCTGAGGTCTGATGGGGGTACATTCTGCTGATCTGAGGTCTGATGGGGGCACAATACGCTGATCTGAGGTCTGATGGGGGCACAATACGCTGATCTGAGGTCTGATGGGGGCACATTAAGCTGATCTGAGGTCTGATGGGGGCACATTAAGCTGATCTGAGGTCTGATGGGGGCACATTAAGCTGATCTGAGGTCTGATGTGGGCACATTCTGCTGATCCGAGGTCTGATGGAGGCACATTAAGATGATCTGAGGTCTGATGGGGGCACATTAAGCTGATCTGAGGTCTGATAGGGGCACATTCGGATGATCTGAGGTCTGATGGGGGCACATTCTGATGATCTAAAGTCTGATGGGGGCACAATATGCTGATCTGAGGTCTGATGGGGGCACATTAAGCTGATCTGAGGTCTGATGGGGGCACATTCTGCTGATATGGGGTCTGATGGGGGCACATTCTGCTCATCTGAGGTCTGATGCGGGCACAATACACTGATCTGAGGTCTGATGGGGGCACATTCTGCTGATCTGGGGTCTGATGGGGGCACATTCTGCTCATCTGAGGTCTGATGCGGGCACATTCTGCTGATCTGAGGTCTGTTAGGGGAACATTAAGCTTATCTGAGGTCTGATGGGGGCACATTAAGCTGATCTGAGGTCTGATGGGGGCACATTATGATGATCTGAGGTCTGATGGGGGCACATTCTGATGATCTGAGGTCTGATGGGGGCACATTCTGCTCATCTGAGGTCTGATGGGGGCACATTCTGATGATCTGGGGTCTGATAGGGGCACATTCTGCTGATCTGGGGTCTGATGAGGGCACGATACGCTGATCTGAGGTCTGATGGGTGCAGGGGACTGTTAGTTTAGTGATGTAAAAACTGGGGACAGGTTTCCTTTAACATAGGAGTCCCCTTGTTTTTTACTCCTATTACTCCTATATTTTACTGCATTATGTGGTACAGTATTTAGACTAGGGTATGTATAAAGTCTATTGTACTGTACTTAACAGCATAGATGATCTAGCAGTTTATACAGTCATCTTTCTAATACAATATTATAACCACAACTAGTAGTATGTGCCTGTGAAGTTGGAAACGTACGTTTGGGAAGTCACTAAGTGGGGGGCTCACTCAAGTATGTTTCGCCAACCCTCGTGCTGAACCTCTAGCTATGCCTCTGCTAAAGATGAAAAGGGGGGAGGGGACTATTACCACCCTGCCTGACAAAATCACCCGCCGGATCACCCGCCCCAACAGGAGCGACCCCGCCTGGAACCGGTCCCTGACGCGGCCCTATCCCTGAGTTAATATCCCTGCTGCCCCATGTCAGTGTATTGTTTTTTTTTTTTTTGTTCTTTGCCACTTATCTGGTGCTGAGACGACTGTTCACCCTTGCATTAACCCTTTGCTGGGCAACATATAGATATTTTTTGTTGATATACGTTTCTAGCATTCACCTCATGTCATTTATTTACATATTTTGCACATTATTTCTCATTATCTTTTTTTGTCACTCATTAATCCCGTGAAGAGCTCCATTGCTGGGGCGAAACATGGCATGTCGGGACTGAGTGAGGGATATTAACTCAGGGATAGGGCTGCGTCAGGGACAGGTTCCAGACGGGGTTGCCCCTGTCGGGGTGGGTGCTCCGATTTTGTCAGGCAGAGTGGTAATAGTCCCCTCCCCCTTTTTTCATCTTTAGGGTAAGTGGTGACAGGGAAAGCTACCGTATTTTTCGCCCTATAAGACGCACCAGCCCATAAGACGCACCTAGGTTTTAGGGGAGGACAATAAGAAAAAAAATATTTCTCATCAGACCTCTGGTCAGACCAGCAATCAAACCCCCAATGTTAATCAGACCTCAGCTGACAGCCCCAATAAGACCCCCAATGTTAATAAGACCTCAGATCAGACCTCATCTCAAACCCCAATGTGAAAGACCCCCAATCAGACCTCAGATAAGAGCCCCATGCCTTTTATTAGCCCCCATATGCCTCATATCAGCCCCCATATGCCTCTTATCAGCCCCAGTAGTCTTATATCAGCCCTCTATATGCCTCTTATCAGCCCCCAGTGCCTCTTATCAGCCCCCCAGTGCCTCTTATCAGCCCCCCAGTGCCTCTTACCAGCCCCCAGTGCCTCTTACCAGCCCCCAGTGCCTCTTATAAGCCCCCCATTGCCTCTCACCAGCCCCCAGCAGTTTCTTATCAGCCCCCAGTGCCTCTTATCAGCCCCCAGCAGATTCTTATAAGCCCACAGTGCCTCTTATAAGCCCCCCATTGCCTCTCACCAGCCCCCAGCAGTTTCTTATCAGCCCCCAGTTGCCTCTTACCAGCCCCCAGAGCCAATTACCAGCCCCCAGCCACATTATATTCGCCCCCAGCAGCCTCATGTTTTATAAAAATAAAAAAGCCTCTTACCTCTCCTGCTCCTGGACGCTGATGCTGCTCCGCCCGCGCTCTCTCTTCTTCCTTGTGCCTCTGGCTGTGCTGTGACCCGGCGTGCACAGCATGAGGTCACAGAGCGCCCTCACGCTGTGTGAAGCACAGCACAGCCGAACAGAAGACCAGGAAGTGGTGAGTACAGAGTCTTCAACGCGTCCTTGTCCTCCGGTGCTAATGAGCGCTTCCATAATGGAAGCGCTCATTAGCATTCGCCCCATAAGACGCAGGGGCATTTTCCCCCCACTTTTGGGGGAAAAAAATGCGTCTTATGGGGCGAAAAATACGGTAATTGTGTCCCCTTTGTTCCGGCCTGGAATATCACCTGGACTTCCGTGCGCACCGCCCTGGCTACTGCTGAAAGACGATATTGTCCGCCAGCGATCCTTTACCTAGGAATGAGATTGGTACATAGGAGGTGGTAAGAACTAACAGATTTTTCTATTCATTTACAATGTGTGTTGATTTATTTTGAAAGTTTAGGGTTAGAGTTGAGCGAGCGTGCTCGTAACGAGCACTGTACTGCTCGGATCCCCTGTACTTGAATGGCCGCAGGCATCCGGATCCGTCCTCACCTGACTGTAAGTCGATGGGGACGGATCCGTTTGGTATGACACACTCGTGTGTCTAATAATAGCGTAGGCTTAATTTGCTTTTTGGTCAAATTGGAACTGGCAAATGGTTGATAAGCCCTTTCTTTCTTTTCAATTTTCTTTTTATTGAAAATAATAGCATCACATTGTGGTACAATGCTTGCAAATCTGTACAGCATGGCTGTATGTTAGCCCTTTCTATCCCAATACTCTCCACAGTTGACATTCAAGGGGACGAGTCCGTCTCAGCTTGTGTGCAGAGTGTGATATTGGAGAAGGGAGCTATGGATGATCTATAGAGTGCATCCATAATATTTGCTGTGGTCCTGCTGCTCAACATGTTCATTGTGAATTTCTAGGTCTTTTTTTTATATATAACAATGAAAGAGTCATGTCAGACGAAAAATTTATAGGGAATCCTTAGGCCAAAGTAATGAAGCTATACATGCTTCTCAAGTTTCATTCACCTATTGGTGCCATTGCAGAGAGCCTCTACAATGCCACAACTGACACCTATGCTTAGGGTGACCAGATCTGGGTTTCTGAAAAGGAGGACACCTTTTTTTTTTTTTTTTTTTGGGGGGGGGGGGCCCAAAAAAAGGTGTGCTCCTTTTCAGAAATAAAATAATAAAGGGAAATTCAGGTCCCCCCATTCCCTGGGGTATAGTGTAATGCCATTACACTATACCCCAGGGAATGGGGACCCGAACTTCCCTTTATTATTTTCCGTTATAACATGGTTATAACAGAAAATAATTGCTAAAATGGCCCTTAGAGGTTAAAAATAATTTAAAAAAAACCTCACCTTTCCCACTTGTTCGCGGCGCAGCCGGTCTAGTGTCTTCTTTCTTCTTTCCCGGCCTTGCAGGACCTGCAAAGGGACCTTTGGTGATGTCACCGCGTGGTGACCGCGGTGACGTCACCAAAGGTCCTTTTGCAGGTCCTGCAAGGCCGGGAAAGAAGAAAGAAGACACCGGACCGGCTGCGCCGCGAACAAGTGGAAAAGGTGAGTTTGTTTTTATTATTTTTAACCCTAAAGGCCATTTTAAAAGTTAAAATGACTTTGTTGGACTGCCTCAAACTGTTTGAGTCAAACATAAATTATGTTTGACTCAAACAGTTTGAGGCAGTCCAACAAAATCCCGGACGATTTTCCAATTCCCCCCGGACATTTTTTTAATGCCCAAAAGTAGGACATGTCCGGGGAAGAGTACGTCTGGACACCCTACCTCTGTCACTATTTAAATACATAGGTTAAAACCCCTTGACTTCTACAGTTAGAACATACCTTTATTGCAGAGTACAGCGCAGCGGTTGTGCTGAAAAAAGACCTTTAATCTTTATGTTAATGAGCCTTCGGAGCACCGGGGGGCGGGCTCTTTCTTCCTGAGCACCGCTTCTTCACCGCCCCCCGGTGCTCCGAAGGCTCATTAACATAAAGATTAAAGGTCTTTTTTCAGCACAACCGCTGCGCTGTACTCTGCAATAAAGGTATGTTCTAACTGTAGAAGTCAAGGGGTTTTAACCTATGTATTTAAATACATAGGTTAAAACCTAGTGACAGAGCCGCTTTAAGGAACCTTTGCTGCTTTTTTTTTACCCATTTGGATTACAATTTTACCTATGTGGATTACAAATTGCGACTGAGTTTGGGACTCTGCTCCAGTTCTATGACAAGCGTCAGAAGAAAAGAGACTTAAACGTGTCCGTGAGCATACTAGGTAGGTGATATTTAAAATTTTTATATTATACCTACAGTATAATAATGTATTTGCACTTTACCATATATATGTCTCGAATATTCGCTCTGCCTCTGAGGAGTGCACGCCGCGGCCTCTCCTCGTACGTGCCTGCGTATTACGTAATCGCTTAGACAATAGTACGCTGATATTCGTAAGCTATTTGTGCGCTCATGCGTACGTCTTCTAAGAAGTTGCGTACATTTTGTAAATGAATGTTTGTTATTAGTGAGCGAATGTTCGCTAATAGCACATAATAACGTATATTTTGTACGCAAATACAACAAATCTATTCATCGAATATACGAATTTTAGGAAAAGTTCCGGGAATGTTCAGCGAATAGTTTTTTGAATGATTCGCTCATCTCTAGACGTGAGAAACCTTAGAAGTTTAGAAGCCATTTTTCAAATTTTCATCAAAATTTCCAAAACCATTTTTTTGAGCACCAATTCAGTTATAAAGTGATTTTGGGAGGCTTACCTAATGGAAAACACCAATAAATGACACCATTTTAGAAATTACACCCCTCAAGTTATAAAAAACTGATACAAACTTTATTAACCCTTGAGGTGTTCCATAAGAATTAAAGGAAAATGGAGATGAAATTTCAGAATTTCAATTTTTTTCGTAGATTATTTACATTAATCATTTTTTTATTGCAACACAGCAAGGGTTAATAGCAAAATAAACTTCAATATACATTACTCTGATTCTGCAGTTTGCAGAAATACCCCATATGTGGTGGTAAACGTCTCTATGGGTTTGTGGCAGTGGTCAGAAGGGAAGGAGTGCCATATGGATTTTGGAGGCAGATTTTGCTAGAATGGTTTTTAGGCACCATTTTGTAATTGAGAGACCCTGACGTACCCCTACAGTGGAAACCCTCAAAAAGTGACCCCATTTTGGAAACTACACCCTTTAAAGAATATATTAAGGGGGGTAATGACCACTTTGACCCCCTTTTACAGAATTTACGGAATTTGGAAACACTTGGCTGTGAAAATGAAAAGTTTCATTTCTTCCTATAAAATATTGCTTTAGCCCCAAATTTTTCATTTTCACAAGGGGTAACAGGCACCCCATAATTTGTTCCCCATTTTCTCCTGAATACGGCAACACCCCATGTGTGGTGGTAAACTGCTGTGGGGGCACATGGCAGGACTCAGAACAGAAGGAGGGCCATATGGATTTTGCAGCACAGATTTTGATGAATTGGTTTGCGGGAGCCATTGATTTTTATTTTTTTGAGTTATTGTCTTATGTGGGGGCTCATTTTTTGCGGGATGAGGTAAAGTTTTCATTGGTACCATTTTGGGGTACATAAGACTTTTTGATCGCCTGCTATTACACTTTTTGTGAGTCAAGGTGGAAAAAATAGCTGTTTTGACATAGTTTTTTTTTTTTTTTTTACAGCATTCACCCGAATGGGCAAATCCTGTGATATTTTTATAGAGCAGGTTGTTACGGACGCGGTGATACCCAATATGTCTAACATTTTTATTTTTGTTAAGTTTTACACATTAGATGCATTTTTGAACAGAATAAAATCTTTTTTTTTGTGTTGCCATTTTCTGAGAGCCATATTTTTTTGATTTTTCGGGCGATTGCCTCAGGTAGGATCTAATTTTTTGCGGGATGAGATGACGGTTTTATTGGTACCATTTTGGGGTAAATATGCCTTTTTGATCGCCTGCTATTACACTTTTTGTGAGGCAAGAGGGGGAAAAATGGCTGTTTTGGCATAGTTTTTTTTTTTTTTTTACAGCATTCACCTGGGAGGCCATCTCATGTAATATTTTTATAGAGCAGGTTGTTACGGACATGGTGATACCCAATATGTCTAACATTTTTATTTTTGTTAAGTTTTACACATTAGATGCATTTTTGAACAGAATAAAATCTTTTTTTGTGTTGCCATTTTCTGAGAGCCATATTTTTTTTATTTTTTGGGTGATTGTCTCAGGTAGGATCTAATTTTTTGAAGGACGAGATGATGGTTTGATTGGTACCATTTTGGGGTAAATACGCCTTTTTGATCGCCTGCTATTACACTTTTTGTGAGGCAAGAGGGAAAAAATGGCTGTTTTGACATACTGTAGTTTTAAAAAAATTTTTTTTTACAGCATTCACCTGGGGGGCCATCTCATGTAATATTTTTTATAGAGCAGGTTGTTACGGACGCGGTGATACCCAATATGTCTAACATTTTTATTTTTGTTAAGTTTCACATTAGATGCATTTTTGAACAGAATAAAATCTTTTTTTTGTGTTGCCATTTTCTGAGAGCCATATTTTTTTTATTTTTTGGGCGATTGTCTCAGGTAGGATCTAATTTTTTGCGGGACGAGATGACGGTTTTATTGGTACCATTTTGGGGTAAATATGCCTTTTTGATCGCCTGCTATTACACTTTTTGTGAGGCAAGAGGGAAAAAAATGGCTGTTTTGGCATAGTTTTAAAAATTTTTTTTTACAGCATTCACCTGGGAGGCCATCTCATGTAATATTTTTATAGAGCAGGTTGTTACGGACACGGTGATACCCAATATTTCTAACATTTTTATTTTTGTTAAGTTTTACACATTAGATGCATTTTTGAACAGAATAAAAAATCTTTTTGTGTTGCTATTTTCTGAGAGCCATATTTTTTTTAGTTTTTGGGCGATTGTCTCAGGTAGGGTCTCATTTTTTGCGGGACGAGATGACGATTTGATTGGTACCATTTTGGGATTAATATGTCTTTTTGATCGCTTGTTATTACACTTTTTTTGAGGCAAGGTGATCAGAAAATGGCTTTTTTTGCATTGTTTTTATTTTTTACGGGGTTTAGCTAGCGGGGTGGGTCATGTGATATTTTTATAGAGCCAGTCAATATGGACGCGTCGATACCTAATATGCCTGCTTTTCTTTTTTTCCTTATTTTTTTACAATTTTTTTCAACTTTATTTTGGGAAAATTACGCTTTTTTTTTTTTCTTGAAACTTTTATTTTTTTGTTAAACTTTATTTTTTTACTTCTTTTTTTTACTTTATTTTTTTGTCCCAGTCTGGGACTTCAACTTTTGGGGGTCTGATCTCCTGCATAATGCATTACAATACTTCTGTATTGTAATGCATTGGCTGTAAGTGTATTACACAGTGTAATAGGGGGCTGGATCTCACAGGCTTCCGTAGAAGGCAGCCGATGCCTAAGGAAGGCATCGGGCTGCCTTCCCTGCAATCGGGTCCCCGTCACAGCAGCGCGGGGACCCGATGGGCTCTCGCTCCCAGCGCCGACATCGCACATGCCGCGGTCAGCGGTGACCGCGGCAGTGTGAGGGTTAATGCACCGGCATCTGTGTTTTCACCGATGCTGGTGCATACAGCAGGGGTCCGGCTATCGGCTACTGCCGTACTACATGTAAAGGGCTGGAAGTCTAAGGGTTAAAAGTTGTGTTGTTTGGCCTAAAACTTGACAACTGCAGTGATGGGAAGGTGTGCCCCAGTAGAATGTAAACACAATCACTTGATCACAGTCCTGACATTGAGACCTCTAATCTTCATTAGACCTCAGATCAGACTCTCATTGCTCATCAAACCCTCATCAGATACTCATTCCTTATAAAACCCCCTTTAAACCTCAGATCAAACCCCATTCCTCATTAGACCCCAGATCAGACCTCATTCATTATTAGACCTCAGATCACACCCCATCAGACCTCAGATCCGTCCCTCAAATCATACCCTTATTCATTGTTAGACCTGAGATCAAACCCTCATCAGAACTTGGATCAGGTGCCATCAGGCCTCAGATTAGACCCCCATTCCTCATTGGACCTAAGACCCTATGAGACATAAAATAAATTATGTTATGTTCCTTTCCATGTGACTAATATAGCATTACTGCATAAACTATCCTCAGTGAAATCCAAATCAAAACAAATAAACTTGTTGCTTCAGTTAAAAAGAAAATATTATGTTTTTAGGCAACAATGGAAGTATGGAATATTTTATAATGCAATATATTTTATAGTTCTCTTTCAACTTACATTTTATCTGTTGCTATTACCTAATTCATTATTGAATAGAGTGAAGCATAAAATACAACTCTGCTGAGAAATAGGATTCTACCATGCTAAATATTTTATACTTCAGGAATGTGAACACAAATTAAAGTTTGGCTTTAGAAGGCTGTAACATAATCCATGCTAAAAGATTTAATTTACTGTCCTCTGAACCAGCAATAACATTATTAATACCGTATGTAAAAGTAGACAGGTAGAGTAAAATTGCATTTTACAGATACCTAATAACTGGAAAAAAATAATTTGTTTTATTAAAAATACTGTATAAATCTAGAATTTTAAGTTCTGGAATGCAGAACACAAGTATGGATTAATCATGAGTGAATATACAGTTGAACCCAGAAGTTTACATACGCTATATAAAAATACACATACAGTATGCATGTTTTTCTCAATATCTGACGTTAAATCAGAATAAACCTTTCCTGTTTTTGGTCAATTAGGATTACTATAATTATTGTTATTTGCCAAATGCCAGAATAATGAGAGTGATAATGTTTTAAAGCATTGTATTACTTTCTGCAATGTCAAAAGTTTACATACACTAAGATTACTATGCATTTAAACAATTTTGGACTGCCCATATGATGATGTCATGTATTTGGAAGCTTCTGTTAGGTTTGTTGGCAACATCTGAGTTAATTAGAGACACACCTCTGGATGTATTTAAATGCACAGCTAAAACACACTGCTTCTTTGCATAGCATCATGGGAAAGTCTAAAGAAATCAGCCAAGATATCAGGAAGAGAATTGTGCATACGTCTGGCTCAACCTTGGGTGCAATTTCAAGATACCTGAAGGTGCTTCGTTCATCTGAACAAACAAATATACGCAAGTACAAACAAGATGGGAATGTTCAGCCAGAGACGGGTTCTGTATCCTAGAGATGAATGTGCTTTGGTCCGACAAGTGCATATCAACCCAAGAACAAAAGCAAAAGGCCTTGTGAAGATGATGGCAGAAGCTGGTAAGATTGTGTCAATATCCTTAGTAAAACGAGTACTATATCAACATGGGCTGAAAGGCCACTCTGCCAGGAAGAAGCCATTACTCCAAAAGAAACATAAAAAAGCCAGATTAAGGGCTCATGCACACGAACGTATTTTCTTTCCGTGTCCGTTCCGTTTTTTTGCGGACCGTATTTGGAACCATTCACTTCTATGGGTCCGCAAAAAAGTAGGAATGTACTCCGTGTGCAATCCGTGTCCGTATGTCCGCAAGGTCGTTCCGCAAAAAAGTAGTGCTTGTCCTATTATTGTCCGCAAATAACGGTCCATGGCCCAATAGAAGTCAATGGGTCCGCAAAAAATACGGAATGCACACGGAACGTCACCGTATTTCATCCGTTTTTTGCGGATTCATGCTGTAGATTATTAGGCCATGCCCACAATAGCCATGTGCTTCAGCTTGTAAATAAAGTTTTGCAGACAGCTGCAGATTGTTGTAGGCCACAGAAAAGCTGAAAGCATGCCTCGATTAGATGTGGAGGAATTAATATCTTTAATTCAAGAAAGGCCGGAGCTCTGGGACACCCGTTGTGACCACTATCATGACAGGGTGTGCAAAGACCGTGCATGGATGGAAGTGGCCAGGATTATATTTGGATCCGAGTGGGAGAAGTGTCTGAAAACCAAGCGCTCATCCCTTGGTAAGCCAACCCTTGCGGATCTTAAATGTTAGCATATCCATGTTAATTTTAAGTAGTTTATTAAAACGTAGTTTACAATCACCTGCATTCCCATTGAATGTTCCCTCACATAGTGTTGATTTTGTCATGTGTCTTTAACAGTTAACTATGGTATAGTGACAGCACCTGTGATGTAATAAAAGTACATTTTTATGAATGTCCCCTCTTAGTCAGACCCATGTGTTTACTGTGTTTTGATCTACAGCATAATTTACAATAATAAAATGTACATTTTTCTTATTTTATTTTACAGTCAACAAAGTAAAGACAAGATGGCAGTCGTGCAGGGACCACCAAGATAATCTGCTTTAGAAGGGAGCAGATTATCCTCAAGGGGCACAGTGGTGACGGAGGCTTAAAGAAAAAGCCCTATTTATATACTGCCCAGTTGCAGTTCTTAACCCCTGTATTGGAGCTGAGGAGGTAAGTGTAATGTAAATGCCACAAAAGATTGAATATGTGTTTGTGTTTAATGACTTTCCATGATGTACAGGTTTGTTTTTCCAAGTACTGTACAGACCAAAAGTTTTGACACACCTTCTCATTCTAAGTTGTTTCAGTATTATCTGAACTTTGAAAATCGTATCTTCCCAATGAACGCATCTAAACTATGAATTAACACATGTGAAATTATATACTTGTCCAAAAAGTGGTTGTTTGCAGCAAAGATGTCTTATATTTTATGTTCTTCAAAGTAGGCACCTTTTGCTTTGATTACTGCTTTGCACACTCTTGGCATTCTCTTGATGAGCTTCAAGAGGTAGTCACCTGAAATGGTATTCCAACACTCTTGAAGGAGTTCCCAGAGATGCTTAGCACTTGTTGGCCCTTTTGCCTTTATCTACGGTCCAGCTCACACCCAACCATCTCGATTGGGTTCAGGTCTGGTGACTGTGGAGGCTAGGTCATCTGTACCTTCTTGGTCAAATAGCCCTTACACAGCCTGGAGTTGTGTTTGTGGTCATTGTCCTGTTGATCGTAAAAGGATGGTTCAACTAAACGCAAACCAGATGGAATAGCATGCCGATGCAAGATGCTGTGGTAGCCATGCTGGTTCAGTATGCCTTCCATTTAGACAAAATCCCCTACAGTGTCACCAGCAAAGCACCCCCACACCATCACACCTCCTCCTCCATGCCTGACGGTGGAAACCAGGCATGTAGAGTCCATTCGTTCACCTTTTCTGCGTCGCACAAACACACGGTGGTTTGAATCTACAAACTCATACTTTGACTCATCAGACCCAAACTCATATTTCCACTGGTCTTCTGTCCATTCCTTGTGTTCTGTAGCCCAAACAAGTCTCCTCTGCTTGTTGCCTGTCCTTAGCAGTGGTTTCCTAACAGCTATTTTACCCTTCAAGCCTGTAGCACCCAGTCTCGTCTTTACATTTGGAGTAGAGCTGTATCTGCAGCTAGAACTATGTGTGGCATTGACCTGGTCTATAATCTGAGCTTATGATAAATCTGCAATTTCTGTGGCTGGTGACCTTTTGGTCCAAAACCCATTTAACAATTAACCCATTTAGATTATTCCACTTGTGTTTCCTCGTATTTTGATGCCTTCAGTGTGAATCGTCAATAATCATTGTCTTGAAAATACACATAACTCTTTTTATGATAATGTGTGTTCCCAATTTTTGGTACTACTGTATGTGTATCTAATCTTGGAATTTGTTGTAAAAGTTTTGTAAAAGATGGTTATGTTTCTCACTTGATATTTGTATTTTTAGTACGGTTGACAATCTGGAACCGGAGGGCGCTGGTGATTCTTCGTCAAACCCGGATGAGCCTGCTGCACGCCAATCACCAGTGGCACATATGTCCGAGGGCCCCGAAATGTCAGCCCCAGAGGCCGCACGTCCAAAGGCGTTTGAAGAGGCCTCTTTTTCTGAGGCCCAGGAACAAATACATTCCAGTCCCGAGCCCGTGCTACCAAGGCCACGCACCAGAAGGGGGGCTCGCCAACGGCCTTCTGATGCAGGGACCTCTAGAGCATTGATAGACCACACTGTTCTGGAGTACCTTCAGAAGAGAAGAGATGAGCCCAAAGAAGAGCGTCTTCTGAAAAGTTTTGCACCATATATAAAGAAAATATTCTGAGGAAAAGCAGACAATATTTGCTAACGTAATGACCTCAGTTATCAATATAATGGATACCTCGATGGATCCACTTGAATTGGTTAAAAGTGTTGATCAACTAAAACATCGTGCATTATCCAAAACAGTTGATCCACAACCTGGCCCCAGTACGGCTTCTCAGGGGCAAAGTATGGGAACATTTTCTCAGCTTTTATTTTCACAGGAACGAAGACCCTATTATGGCCGTCCTGTTTCTGCTGCTCCACAAGCATCTTATGCCCCACCAGGGGATCTGGCTGGCCAACAAATGCACAGTCAAGGCCCGTTTACAAGGGAGCTTTTTGATTTTTAATTGTATGTTTGTTATTTTAAAAATACCATTTCACTCTTGTCTAATATGATGTATAATATGCTGATGTCAAAGCATTATGTTCTGTTATTTGACAAGTAAAATTTTTATTTAGGCTAAATAAGTATTTTCGGTACTGTTTTTATTGAATGTACAATTTTTTAATCCAAAAACACATGCACATTTATTAAAAGGACACACTAAAACATAATTTTGGTTATATAGATTTAGAACTAAAATTTTATGGAACAAGCGTACATAACCAATTTTATTGCACTTTGTAATTTCATTAAGAATG
>ONZH01029436.1:0-56827 GCA_900303285.1 Rhinella marina | reverse complement strand
CACGCTTAAGCTATAGCGGCGACTACAAAGACGATGTAAACTGTATCTTAAATAATAAAATACTTTATTACAAAACAATGTCTACCGTCTAATTATTTAGACTATATCTATATATATTTATATTAGCGTATATAAATATATATACATATAGCCGCACAACAATACAATATTATACACCGACTACACTGCACACTTCCCACAATTAATTCCACCCACAATTACTAAATCTAACACATACACTCACAATATAACAGATGAGCAGCCCTCCCCAGCCTAATCTAATTTACTGTTCCCTGAAACAAAGGGTTAAATTACAATCAGGGGAACACAAGGGGTTTTTGGCATGGGAATACAGGGCACCAGGGGTTAATGCCGGGACAGGGCAAGGCACTCTTGGCGATCCAGTCCAGGGGCTTGCAGGGGTAAATCAGGGCAAGGCAGGGGTTTAAATGGTGCAGGTTTCACAGGGTAGGGAGCAAGGGTTGGAGATCAGGGGGGCAAGCAACACACAAGGGGTGCTGGGAGCAGGGTTATGGGCAATCAGGGGTAATGGTGCTGGGTTAATGCAGGGGTAGGCAGGGGTCCACAGGTTATTGCAGGGGTACAGGGACCGCAGGGGTTAAATCAGGGACAGGGGCACAGGATAGGCAGGGGTGCAGGGGCACTGGAAATCCAGGGTATTTCAGGGGACACCAGGGGTTAAAATCATTGGTGGTTCAGGGGGTGTTCAGGGGAGACATGAAGGGGTTAAAATCATTGGTAGTTCAGGGGTACTCAGCCATCCAAGGGGGCTCGTCTCAAGGGGTCTGCTCGTTGTCCAAGGATGATTCTTCTTTGCTGGGGAGGCACGGCTCAACTCTCCGAAGAGCGCAGCGCGATCGGGTTATTTAAAACCCGGTCGCGCTCGCTCCCGTGCTCCCCGCGCTGCCGGTGTGCGCGCTTGCGAGCGCACGCGGCAGCCCTGTGCGCACGTGGTCCGGCGCGCCGGTATGACGTCAGCGCGCCGGGGCCCGAGCGCACAGGAATTCACAGACGGAGGATCTCTTTGATCCTCCTGTCTGTGACTCACCCTCGTATCTCCGGTGCTGTAATTACAGCGCCGGAGGAGGGAGGAGGACAGAGACAGGGAAACCTTTTGTTTCCCTGTCTTGTTAATTACCCCCAGCAGCGCTGAAGGTAATTAACAGAAGGGACAGAAGATCGATCGATCTTCTGTCCCTTTGAAGTACCTGAGACTGGACAGTCATCAGGTCTCCATCTGTCCCCAGCAGAGGGGCGATTGTCCATCTGCTGGGGGCTTATGGGGGGGGGCAACCTGGCCAAATGCATGTATCTTAGATACATGTTCATGACTGGGAATCATGCACATGTATCTATATACCTTTGTGGGATATTAGGGGTATATAAGGCAAAGGGGATAAGAAGGGGGCATCATTATAAAGGGGGCATACAATACCAGGGGACATTAAATATATAAATATATAGATATAGGTGCATGCTACTGGGGGCACATGCACACATATCTATATATACACAGTTAGAGCACCTGGTGGATATACGTATCCACCAGGGCTTCAGGCCTATGTCGCCGTGATGCCACAGACCCTCAATTTGGGGCCGCCCATATATGTATATACATAGGGGTATATACATATATTATAGGCTGCACCCACACTTCCTTCTACAATCCCCCTGTTGTCGAGAACACGACAAATTAAATGGGACGGAAGTGTGGGGATACATTTGCCTCCTCCCCCCCACACAACGGATACCAGTTCAGGATGGACTGAAGAATGTGTCGGTCCTTAGGTACTGAGACATCACCCCTCGTGGTTACGCGACCTCTTCCCTGCCCTTCACCGTAACCTAACGTCTCCGTCCACAGATCAAACTATCCTCGTCTTCTCTCGGTATAAGGCATCAGCGTCTCCCTCAGTCGTCTTTACTTGTTCGGACTTCTGGGATGGCACACCACTGTCTCTAAGCTTCCGCTACTCCCATAGTCTTCTTCAATTGGTCTGACTTAGGGATGGCTTCACCCTCACATCTGGGTAGTGAAGGTCTTTAAGCCTCAGCTCTTCCCACTGTCGTCTTTTGTTTGATTGGACTCTGGGACAGCTTCACTCTTCCTCTTCTAGGCCGATCACGTAGCACAGGTGGATGGCCTCTTTCATCACTTTTCTCCCGACACCTCTTTCCATCTTGCTTGTAGATTCTGTCTTTGAGGAAGTTCTTTCATGGACAGATACGCAGGTCTTTACAAGGCAGGTCAGACTTTCTGGAGGGTGAGGTGATGTCATAGCACCTAAATTCTAACTGCGGAAAGAACACCGCACTAACTGTCATTCAGTCCATCCCTTACGAACTGCACCGTTCTTAGGGTTGGAGTGACAAATAACGTGGTCCTGTCCCTAGCGTGCCCTACTCTTGTCCCCACTCACTCAAACACACTGCCCCACATTGACCCACCCAACAATAGAGGGAAAAATCAGCAAAGATAAACTACTATGGGGTTTCAGGGTGGCGTTGGACCTACATCCTGAACCCTCATAGGATCAAATGCAGTCCCTGGCTTCAGGATGTTACTGGAATCGCATCCTGAGCCGTCCTCTCCGATCATCTTCGTGATGTTCTATCTGGTTCTGGGGTGATAGTCCACAAGTCTCTTGCACAGTTCCATTCAGAACCAGAACCAGACGAACCATCACTGGATAAATGATGTGACCTTTGCTGAACAGTCATTCCCTCCAGGACACATCCGTCTTCTTAGTCTAGCAAGGCTCCAGCTGGATCAGTCTAGCAAGGCTCCAGCTGGATCGCGGCTTGGTTCAAACTGCTGAAGCCAGATGATAGTGTCGGGGCCAAGATCCGGTTCCTTCCTTGTCGGGATCAGGGTATTTTCTTGTCCTAAGATATTCTTCCTAGGATAGAAGAAAATATCAACGCTTCCTGAGGGATTTCTCCCCTCATGGTGCAATTAGTTGCTGCGCTACCAGCACCAATACCTTTGACCCAAGTGTGGAAAAAGGTATTGGGCTGACCTTCATCCAACAGGACCCCTCGTCATCCCAACACTGGTGTAAGAACACCCAACCCTCAGAGGATCCCATCCTCTGCTGCACATCCCTCTGAACCAACAGATAAGGATGGCCAACCTAATAGGTTAGGATATCCGAGGGGAGCTGTGGACGAAGCATCTTTTCAATGATGGCACGGCATCCCTGTCCTACTCATGTGTTTCCAGTCTGACTTCCCCCTGTTAACCTGTGTTGTGGAGGTCAGCAGAATCCATGGCCAAAACCTTGCCTTGGCTCTACAGGACTCCACAACACAAAACCACAGGCCGCATCCTGCTGTCAACCACTCCGTGTCCCACCTCAGTCAGAGCTGTGTTACCTGTCCGGACCAGCAAGTGTGTGTACAGTACAACCTCAATGTTGCCTGTCCGCAACCCACCTTCTGCCCTGGTCCACAGTATAGCACAGCCCCACCGAAAACCCTGAACAGAACAGTGCTACCTGTCTCGATCTGAGGCCCTGGCTGCCCAGAGTAATCATCACACTGCACCGTGTACAGATGTTACCTGCTCGCAAACCAACCTCTTCCTCAGTCCACAGTATAGCACTGCTCTACACAAAGTAGACACCAGAGTGAACCAAAAACAGCCGCGCCTGACAACCGACTCACAGTGGGGACTGACTACAACAATCAGCAAAACGAAACACACTCATAAACAAGGACTGCCGCCATCAACATAAAAACATACAAACAGGTAACACAAACACAGGACACAGACATGCACAGGGGACCAACGGGGTAACAAATGGCACAGGGGTGTCAAACATTCTCTAGCCTAGATTGGCCGATTTGACCCCTCAGCACCTGATCAGGCATCCGCTGAGTGGTGACTCTTTTATGGCCAATCTGGCTAGGCCCCACTGTACAATTTGTTACAGGGATTTTACTACTGGACACATTGCAGTTATTTGCGCAAGGGCAATTCCTTGCAATGTGTCCTTCGTTCCCACACCTAAAACACCTAATTTGGCCTCTTGTCCTTTGTGTCCTATACTTACCTGTCCTGCAGTGTTTCGCTATGTGACCTAAGCCAGTACATGCAAAACACCTGATGTCTGCCCTGCATGGCTTAGGTCCGTCCACACTGCAGTCGTGCTCCCTTCTCCTGAACTGTTCCATTCTCAGGGACGCACTTCTCACCGTATTTCTATTACAAAAAATTGTTGGACTCTTTTTTTCCTATCTGAACAGGCTCAAATTTTGGTATATTTGGCCTGTTACAGATATCTCTCCCCCCTTTTTGCCCTGGACAGGGCAAAATTTTTGGAGAGTCTGGCCCTGACTTTACAGAAAAAGAAAGGGCCGGGTACCAACTTTGAAAAATTTCTAATGGCTTGTTGCAAGCCGGTCACCAAACGAGACCTTGCAGCAACCTCATCATTTAGTTTGGCTAGAGTCACGTCAGTAGAGGCAGCCCGCTCCTTGAAGGCCTTGATCTCAGCATAAGACTGAGTCAACTGAGCCTCAAGTTTCTCCTTTTGCCTCTGCAACTCTACCAACCGTGACTCCATTTCATCCACCTGTGTTTCTCGGTCAGCAGAAGACTCCACATTCACCGCCAGCTGCGCCCGCAATGCAGAAACCTGCTGCACATTACTGGCACAGCACTGGCAATGACTGATAAATGTCTCCTCCGACCGAGAGACCAGCGCAACATGCTCTGGCCTCCAAATGCTGTCCTCAAAAGTGTGAACTAATTTGGCCAGCATTTGGAGGCGTTTCGTGTTTTTGTGTAAGATGCTTTTGCCTATGCGCACTCTGTCGTGTGCATAGGCTTGGTCCAACAAAGCAGACCAAAGCATCTCCGTGGACGTGTATGTGGTGGGGATGATGGGGTTAAATGTGCTGTTTTTGCTTAAGTGCTGCAGTGTTGCAAAGGTCATACTCACTGTTTTGGTGGCCATCCTACTTGGAGTCGTCTGCGTCCTTCTAGTTTCGGAACCTCTTTTTCCCGTCCAGCCGGAGACCTTCACCCGTCTACGCTGCTTGGAAAAAGATCCTCTTCCTCTGGCACGCCTTTCCTTGACTCCTTGGATCCACCCGGAACGCGAATTGACTATCGCCGGTCAGTCGTGCAAGGGAATAACAAAAATATTACTTTAAGTTCGCTGTTTGAGGACGTTTCCCGCACAAACCGCCACCTACACTTGTGTTATTCGCCCAACTTCAAGGTCGAGGAGCACAATATAGCCTGACACCGCACTGTGTCCTTTCCGCTATTTGTCCGCTCCCTCACCGCCTATCTTAGTTGACGCAATAACACAACTGTGGCGCGTATGCGCAAAAATTAGTCCTCAATCAGTTCGGGCTAGCTCGCCAATGTTAAAGGGTTAATTAATTAATAATATTTTGTGGAATATTATTAGTTAATATACATAAATAGGCGTAACCGGCTGACGCTAGCTCCGCCTATTTATTTCCCACACTGTTCTATTCCCTACACGCTTAAGCTATAGCGGCGACTACAAAGACGATGTAAACTGTATCTTAAATAATAAAATACTTTATTACAAAACAATGTCTACCGTCTAATTATTTAGACTATATCTATATATATTTATATTAGCGTATATAAATATATATACATATAGCCGCACAACAATACAATATTATACACCGACTACACTGCACACTTCCCACAATTAATTCCACCCACAATACTAAATCTAACACATACACTCACAATATACAGATAGCAGCCCTCCCCAGCCTAATCTAATTACTGTCCCTGAAACAAAGGGTTAAATTACAATCAGGGGAACACAAGGGGTTTTGGCAGGGAATACAGGGCACCAGGGTTAATGCCGGGACAGGGCAAGGCACTCTTGGCGATCCAGGTCCAGGGGCTTGCAGGGGTAAATCAGGGCAAGGCAGGGGTTAAATGGTGCAGGTTTCACAGGGTAGGGAGCAAGGGTTGGAGATCAGGGGCAGCAACACACAAGGGGTGCTGGGAGCAGGGTTATGGGCAATCAGGGGTTAATGGTGCTGGGGTAATGCAGGGGTAGGCAGGGGTCCACAGGTATTGCAGGGGTACAGGGGACCGCAGGGGTTAAATCAGGGACAGGGGCACAGGATAGGCAGGGGTGCAGGGGCACTGGAAATCCAGGGGTATTTCAGGGGACACCAGGGGTTAAAATCATTGGTGGTTCAGGGGGTGTTCAGGGGAGAATGAAGGGGTTAAAATCATTGGTAGTTCAGGGGGTACTCAGCCATCCAAGGGGGCTCGTCTCAAGGGGTCTGCTCGTTGTCCAAGGGATGATTCTTCTTGCTGGGGAGGCACGGCTCAACTCTCCGAAGAGCGCAGCGCGATCGGGTTATTTAAACCCGGTCGCGCTCGCTCCCGTGCTCCCGCGCTGCCGGTGTGCGCGCTTGCGAGCGCACGCCGGCAGCCCTGTGCGCACGTGGTCCGGCGCGCCGATATGACGTCAGCGCGCCGGGCCCGAGCGCACAGGAATTCACAGACGGAGGATCTCTTTGATCCTCCTGTCTGTGACTCACCCTCGTATCTCCGGTGCTGTAATTACAGCGCCGGAGGAGGGAGGAGGACAGAGACAGGGAAACCTTTTGTTTCCCTGTCTTGTTAATTACCCCCAGCAGCGCTGAAGGTAATTAACAGAAGGGACAGAAGATCGATCGATCTTCTGTCCCTTTGAAGTACCTGAGACTGGACCAGTCATCAGGTCTCCATCTGTCCCCAGCAGAGGGGCGATTGTCCATCTGCTGGGGGCTATGGGGGGGGGGGCACCTGGCCAAATGCATGTATCTTAGATACATGTTCATGACTGGGAATCATGCACATGTATCTATATACCTTTGTGGGATATTAGGGGTATATAAGGCAAAGGGGATAAGAAGGGGGCATCATTATAAAGGGGGCATACAATACCAGGGGACATTAAATATATAAATATATAGATATAGGTGCATGCTACTGGGGGCACATGCACACATATCTATATATACACAGTTAGAGCACCTGGTGGATATACGTATCCACCAGGGCTTCAGGCCTATGTCGCCGTGATGCCACAGACCCTCAATTTGGGGCCGCCCATATATGTATATACATAGGGGTATATACATATATTATAGGCTGCACCCACACTTCCTTCTACAACTTGAGATTCAGGGACTTTAAGAGGGTATTACAGTAAGTTAGATTCTTATCACGGCACTATATTGTATTTTTTCACTTTTATTGCGTAATCCCCATTAGTACAAGTGCATCTCAATAAATCAGAGTATCATCAAAAAGTTTTTTTTTTTTTTCAGTAATTCAATTCAAAAAGTGAAATACCTATTATATAGAGTCATTACAAACAGAGTGAACTTTTTCAAGTGTTTATTTATGGTAATCATGATTATGGCTTACAGACAAGGGAAACCCAAAAGTCATTATTTCAGAAAATTAGAATATTATATTAGACCAACTGTAAAAAAAAAATTTAAATACAGAAATTTTGGCCAAATGAAAAGTATGTACAGTAAATGCACTCAATACTTGGTTGGGGCTCCTTTTGCATGAATAACTGCATCAATGTGGCTTGGCATGGAGGCGATAAGCCTGTGGCACTGCATGTTAGGCCACTGAGGCGCAAATAAAATAATTAAGTGACTCTGCCACTTGGCAGAGTCACTGGGGATCACTGGACCCAACCCTGGGCAGCCGGACAATAACGACTGCTTCCGAAGGGCGAAATAATACAGAAGGCAAAACACAAAAAATAAGTAACAGTTCACACCAACACGTGCTGCGCAACTGCGCTTGGGACTGGAGCCAGAGCTTTGGCTACACAGACCTCCAGACGGGCGACGCCCACCGTGAACCCGTGCTCCAGAAGGGGGCTACGGCACGGCCGCAAGCGTGGCCTTCAAACACTGAGAGTGAAACACACTACACAAAAAGACAGACAGTGAAGCAGGTACGTGGAACCACGCACCAGTGCAAGAAAGCACACAAACACGCAATACATCATTCAGTGTCAGATAGCAAATGGACCGGACCGTATAGCAGTTGCACATGAGCAACAAGGCACCGACCCTGCCCAGCAGAAGCTCAGGGTTTAAATAGCAGTGAGCTAATTGGCAGAGGCATGGTTACTGACATACTTCCTGTGAACGCCTGGCGGAAGTGACATCACCAGAGGTCTCAAGGAGCTGGCGCATGACCACTTCCTGTGCCGGACCTTGTTCATTGCAGTAAGACTGTGGGCACAAGGATACCACACTGAGATTTGCCCATGCCCCTTCACCAACACCCGCAGCCCGGGAGGGCAAACGACCGCGTGCACGACGTCGATGTACGCGCCTTACAGTACCCCCCCCTGAGGGCCCCCCTCCTCCTCCAAAAGGCCGCAATAAGATCTGGCGCATTAAGATTACATTCTGGCTCCCAAGAACGTTCTTCAGGCCCAAACCCAACCCAGTCCACTAAGTAGGACGTGGTACCTCGTATGGTCCTAGAGTCACGAATCTCCCGTACCTCATACTCAGCCTCAACAGCTTCAGTCTCCTCTTGTACCGGAGGAGAGAATCTATTGAGTCGTACCGGTTTTAGAAGCGACACATGGAAAGAATTCACGATTCTCCAGGACCGAGGCAACTTAACACGATAAGTGACAGGGTTGATTCGACGCAGGACCCGAAAAGGACCGAGGTAGCGAGGTGCAAACTTCAGAGAGGCCACACAAAGCCGGATAAATCTAGAAGATAACCAAACCAGATCTCCAGGCTCAAACTCAGGACCACTAGAACGTCTACGGTCAGCTTGCTGTTTCATCTTAGCTTTAGCAGCTGTCAAAGATGACTGATTTTGTTGCCATACCTCTTGTAGATGAAAAGCGAAGTCCGCTACGGCGGGCACCTCCGCTGTGACGGCCATTGGTAAAGGAAGGCGAGGGTGTTGCCCATTCTGAACAAAAAAGGGGGTCTTACCAGTCGCATCGGAAACAGAGTTATTAGCGGCAAACTTTGCCCATGCCAATAGTTCAGACCAATTGTCATGTCTTGCCAAAACGAAATGACGAAGATAGATCTGAAGAGACTGATTCACTCTTTCCGCCAAGCCATTAGTCTGGGGATGAAAGGCCAAAGAGAGATCTACTTCAACTCCCAGCAAATGACACAATTCCCTCCAGAACCTGGCAGCAAACTGAGGACCTCTGTCCGATGCAATCCGTCGAGGCAGACCATGCAGACGAAAAACATGGCAAAAAAACAGTTCCGCCAGATGAGGAGCGGAGGGCACCTCAGGTAGGGTGACAAAATGGCACACATGAAAAAACAGATCTGTCACTACCCAGATCACAGTATTTCCCTCAGAACGGGGAAGCCCCGTCAGGAAGTCCATAACTATGTCCTGCCAAGGACTCTCTGGGACTTGCAAAGGCATTAATAACCCCGATGGTTTCTGACAGGATGGTTTGTTACGGGCACATGTGGTACACCCCTGAGTGAATGCACGTACATCCCGACTGAGCCACCAGTAGTATCCGACCCAGCCACCAGTAGTATCGTGAAATGAGTTCCACTGTTCTTTTGGGACCTTGATGTCTGAAGTATGCCCCCAGGAGAGAATCTCCTGTCTGCGAGAATCTGGCACATAAGTCTTGCCTGGAGGCAACTGACGCAGATCAATTGGGTTTAGAGGCAACAAATTCTCAGGTAGAACCATAGCACGTAATTCCGGTTCAGTTCCGTGGGCATCGAAAGAGCGGGACAATGCGTCCGCCCTTACATTCTTGTCCCCGTTAACAAAGTGTAGAACAAAATTGAAACGGGAAAAGAAGAGTGCCCACCTTGTCTGCCTAGAATTTAGCATTTGCGCAGATTGTAAATATAACAGATTCTTATGATCAGTGAAAATCTGGACTGGGAATAGGGCCCCTTCAAGAAGATGTCTCCATTCTTCTAGGGCCAGTTTAATCGCTAATAGCTCACGATCCCCAATACTATAATTTCGCTCTGCAGGATTGAAAGCTTTGGAAAAGAATCCACAAGACAATTTTGTCCCCTTGCCATCTTTCTGGTACAGAAAGGCTCCAGCCCCCACAGAAGATGCGTCTACCTCTACAAAGAAGGGATGCTGGGGATCGGGGCGGTGAATCACCGTTGCAGATGAGAAAGCCTCTTTAAGGGCAGCGAAAGCGCGCTCCACCTCCGGCGTCCATTTTTGGGGGTTAGCGCCCTTTCGTGTCAGGGCCGTGAGAGGGGACACTAAAGACGAGAAGTGAGGTGTAAAACGTCTGTAGTAGTTAGCGAAACCAAGAAACCTCTGCACCGCCTTCAAAGACTGTGGCTTTGGCTAAGACATAATGGATCTGAACTTGTCTGGATCCATCTGGAGTCCCTGTCTAGATACAATGTATCCGAGGAATGGTAACTGAGTTTTTTCGAATTCACATTTCTCAAGTTTTGCATAGAGGTGGTTATGTCGGAGACGACGCAATACCTCCTTTACCATGCATCTATGAGAAGACAAATCAGCGGAAAATATAAGAATGTCATCCAGATACACTACCACGGCAGTGGTCAAGAGATCTCTAAAGATGTCGTTGAGGAAGTCTTGAAACACTGCTGGAGCATTACAAAGTCCAAATGGCATTACCAAATATTCGTAATGACCGTCTGTGGTGTTGAATGCGGTCTTCCACTCATCTCCTTTCCGAATTCAGATCAAATTGTACGCTCCACGCAGGTCTAATTTAGTGAAGACCGTAGCACCTTGAAAGCGATCGAACAATTCGGAGATGAGTGGAAGAGGGTACCTGTTTTTAACTGTGATGTCATTCAATCCCCTATAATCTATGCATGGACGTAAAGTCCCGTCCTTTTTGACCACAAAAAAGAAGCCTGCCCCTGCAGGAGAATTAGATTTTTGGATGAATCCCTTCTCAAGGTTCTCCTTGATATAAGCTGACATGGCCTCAGTTTCGGGTAACGAAAGAGGGTACACTCTACCACGGGGGGGGGGGGGGGGGTGTAGCCCCCGGAATCAGTTCAATGGGGCAGTCATATGAGCGATGTTCAGGTAAAGTGTCCGCTCCTTTCTTACTAAAGACGTCGGCGAATGCAGCATATTGGGGAGGTAACCCCTGAAGCTCTGCTGTGATGGGCAGGGACTTCACAGGAGTCACTCTAGTCATACATTTAGTTAGACAGTGTGCACCCCACTCTTTGACCTTGCCAGAAGTCCAGTCCAGTATAGCGGCATGCAACCTCAGCCACGGAAGACCAAGAAGAATGGGATCCATGGACTGAGGTAAAACCAGGAGCGATAAAGTCTCCCTATGTAAAGCTCCTACCTGGAGCACTATAGGAACTGTCTCATGTGTAATACAAGTGTCTAACTTGGAGCCATCCACCACAGATATACTTATACTGGAAGAGAGTGGTTTGGTCGGAATTCCGAGTTTCTGGGTCAATTTAAGGGAAATAAAATTGCCCGAAGCTCCGGAATCAATGAAGGCCCTGGAGGGCATGGTCCTACCATTAACCTCGATTAGAACCGAAAATGTACATTTTGTGGAGGTTTGTGCGATTCCACCTAGAGAGGTACCTCCAACAGTCTCTAGGTGTGCCCTTTTCCTGACTTTTGAGGACATTGGGGAGCATAGTGGCCTTGTCCCCTACAAAAATGACAGGTTACTTCACGTCTACGAGGACGGACTCTGTCTACCTCCATCGGTTCCCCTTGGGGAATTACGGGCTGAGAGAAGGCGGGAGCGAGTTGAATTCACCTTCTCACCTGCGCTTGCTCATGGCGGCGTTCAGACAGATGACAATCGATCCTAGTAGCTAGGTCGATAAAACCACTGAGAGTGTTAGGCCTCTCTCTACCAGCTAACTTGTCTTTAACAGAAGGGCTTAGACCTGCTTCGAAGAAAGTGAGTAGCGGAGCATCCGGCCACGCGAGCTCTGACTCCAAGGTCCGGAATCGGATTGCAAACTGAGCAACCGACTCCGTTCCCTGGCGTAATCCCAGTAAACTGGAACCGGCAATGACCTACGGATCTGGACCCTGAAATACTTCCCTGAAACTGGAGAGGAAGTGGGGTAAGGAGGTGACGCAAGCATCTACCCTTTCCCATAGTTTGGTCGCCCAAGCCAGCGCCTGCCCTGATAGCAGAGAGATAATGAACGCCACCTTGGTCTGGTCATCCAAGAAGCTCTCCGGATTTAACTGGAACTGGATTTGGCATTAGCTTAGGAAACCTCTACACTCCTCCTGTTTACCACTAAATCGTGCAGGAAGGGGTAATTTAGGCGGTCGGTGGGTTGAAACAGAAACCTGGGCGTCAGCAGAGGCAGCAGTAGTATTAGCCACGATTGCGGCATGCTGCTCCAAAGCCTGCAACCGACCCTCCAGTGTGGAAAAGAAATCTGCATTATGCACCAAAAAGGCGGCAGCCCGTTGCTCCATCTCCTGCATGCTCTGTTCCCACTGCTTTACATATGCCTGCATGGATGGAGTAATCGGGTTCGACATTGCAAACAGAGAAGACGGCCATTACAGCGCCGGATGCCGTCGCTCCACCACCAGGAGCATGCAGCTTTTTGTGTTGTCTGTCTTCTCTGTTTGCAGTCCCAGCTCCTGAGGAGCCCTGATAAGCAGGGCAAAACGTGTTGAGCATCAGGGGACTAGACAGGAAATACATAGCGCTAGGCATGTCAGTTTATTTTCATCTACTCAGTTAGGGACACAGATTAGGGAATTCAGGAGTGCGCAATACGGTGCATTGTCCCGGTGTATGTACTTGAATAACACCAGTGTGTCCGCTACTGAGGAGGATTGGTGGGGCTCAGCGTGCTGCAAAACGCCCTGTACCATACATAGGTGTCACTTTATGTGACAAGGTGCAGTGGACCGGCGTTTAGTGTGTGGCAGCTGTCTCCCTCTGCGTTCATTTGTTCACCACTGGATATTAGGGACATGAACCAATAGGCAACACCGCGCTGGTATATAATCTATCTATTAAACACCTGTGCCTGCTTTCGGGTCATTTCCCTCCAAGTGGTGTTTACTGCCTTTTTGTCCCACTCAATAGTTGGGATTTGCCTCTCCTTTATTTACTTTTTAACACAGTATATCAGTGATAAAGACTTTGTTGTTTTTTTTTTTAAACGTCCTTTTTTGGCAGTGATATGTGTATTTAGCATAGTGGGTGTATACCTACCTTTACCTTTTGCAGTGATTTGTAAAAAATATTTACTGTTTAGAGAGGATCGTCAAAACCAGAGAGGGGGAGGGGTCTGCCTTTGTGTAAAGTTCTGTCTAAAGCCCACACTCCAGGAAAATATACGTGAGGGACATGAACATGTGGAGTCACTGTGGGTAGAAATACATGGAGACAAAAATAATAAAATACTAATAGGAGTTTATTGTAAGCAACCTAATATACCAGAGTCCACAGAAAATCTACTACTAAACAAAATGGGCAAAACAGCAGATCATAATGATTGTCGTTATTATGGGGGAATTCAACTACCCAGATATAGACTGGGAAACTGAAACCTGTACATATCATAAAGGAAACAGGCTCTTGGCAATA
Source organism: Rhinella marina (assembly GCA_900303285.1). Lineage (NCBI taxonomy): Eukaryota > Metazoa > Chordata > Amphibia > Anura > Bufonidae > Rhinella > Rhinella marina. The sequence continues at coordinate 43,199 of ONZH01029436.1, read as the reverse complement.
GCCAAAGAATTACCTTTCCCAACTGGTTCAGGACCCGACTAGAGGGACAGCCACACTGGACTTAATATTAACCAAAAGACCTGACGGAACAACAGATGTGCAGGTTGGGGGACACCTGGGAAATAGTGACCATAAAGTAATAACCTTCCAATTGTCATTCAAAAGTGTGTTTCTTCAGGGAGGAACAAAAATACCAAACTTCAAAAAAACAAAATCCAGCCAACTAAGAGAGGCCATTTGCTTAACTAACTGGGACAAAGTCCTCAAAAATAAAAATACAGCCACAAAATGGGAGATTTTTAAAAACATCCTAAAATCTAATTGTGTGAGGTATTTATCTTATCGGTATAAAAGGTAAAGAAACAAGAAAAAACTAATGTGGATAAATAGAACTATAAAGAAAGCTATAGTAACATAGTTTGTAAGGCCGAAAAAAGACATCTGTCCATCCAGTTCGGCCTGTTTTCCTACAAGTTGATCCAGAGGAAGGCAAAAAAACCCTGTAAGGTTGAAGCCAATTTTCCTCACTTTAGGGGGAAAAATTCCTTCCCGACTCCAATCAGGCAATCAGAATAACTCCCTGGATCAACGACCCCTCTCTAGTAACTATAACCTATAATATTATTACCCTCCAGAAATACATCCAGGCCCTTCTTGAACTCTTTTAGTGAACTTACCATCACCAGCTCCTCAGGCAGAGAGTTCCACAGTCTCACTGCTCTTACCGTAAAGAATCCTCTTCTATGTTTATGTACAAACCTTCTTTCCTCCAGACGCAGAGGATGTCCCCTCGTCACAGTCACAGTCCTCGGGATAAATAGATGATGGGAGAGATCTCTGTACTGACCCCTGATATATTTATACATAGTTATTAGATCTCCCCTCAATCGTCTTTTTTCTAAAGTGAACAACCCTAATTTTGATAATCTTTCTGGGTACTGTAGTCCACCTATTCCAGTTATTACTTTAGTTGCCCTCCTCTGAACCCTCTCCAGCTCTGCTATGTCTGCCTTGTTCACAGGAGCCCAGAACTGTACACAGTACTCCATGTGTGGTCTGACTAGTGATTTGTAAAGTGGCAGGACTATGTTCTCATCACGGGCATCTATGCCCATTTTGATGCAACCCATTATCTTATTGGCCTTGGCAGCAGCTGTCTGGCACTGGCTTCTACAGCTTAGTTTACTGTTCACTAAAATTCCTAGGTCCTTTTCCATGTCAGAGTTACCCAGTGCTTTACCATTTAGTATGTACTGGTGACTTGCATTATTCCTTCCCATATGCATAACCTTACATTTGTCAGTGTTAAACCTCATCTGCCACTTTTCTGACCAAGTCTCCAGTCTATCCAGATCCTGCTGTAGCAGTGCACTGTCCTCATCTGTGTCAATTACTTTACACAGTTTAGTGTCATCTGCAAAAATTGATATTTTACTATGCAAACCTTCTACAATATCATTAATAAATATATTGAAGAGAATAGGACCCAATACAGACCCCTGTGGTACCCCACTAGTGACAGTGACCCAATCTGAGTATCTACCGTTAATAACCACCCTCTGTTTTCTATCACTGAGCCAGTTACTTACCCACATACAGACATTTTCTCTCAGGCCAAGCATTCTCATTTTGTATACTAACCTTTTATGTGGTACCGTGTCAAACGCTTTGGAGAAGTCCAAATATACGACATCCATTGAGTCGCCGAGGTCAAGTCTAGAACTTACCTCCTCATAGGAGCTGATTAAATTGGTTTGACATGACCGATCCCTCATGAAGCAATGCTGATACGGAGTTATTTGCTTATTTTCATTGAGGTACTCCAAGATAGCATCTCTCAGAAAACCTTCAAACAGTTTACCCACAACAGAAGTTAAACTTACCGGCCTATAGTTTCCAGGCTCTGTTTTTGGACCCATTTTGAATATTGGCACCACATTTGCTATGTGCCAATCCTGTGGAACACTCCCCGTCAGTATAGAGTCCTTAAATATCAGAAATAAGGGTCTGTCGATGACATTACTTAATTCTCTTAGGATACGGGGGTGTACGCCATCCGGTCCTGGTGATTTGTCTATTTTAATATTTTTAAGACGTTTATGTACCTCTTCCTGGGTCAGAGAGGACACTTTTAAAGGGGAATTTACTTTTATACTCTGCATTTCATCTGACAGTTTATTTTCCTCAGTGAATACAGTGGAGAAAAAGTTATTTAGTAGCTTTGCTTTCTCCTCATCGCTCTCTGCAACTCCCCCCTCATTACTCTGTAAGGGGCCGACACCTTCAGGTTTATACTTTTTAGTATTTATATAATTGAAGAACATTTTAGGGTTAGTTTTACTCTCTTTGGCGATTAATCTCTCGGTCTCTAGTTTGGCTGCTTGTATTTGTCTTTTACATATTCTATTTTTTTCCTTATAGTTTTTCAATGCTTCCTCGCTCTCCTCCTGTTTTAGTGATTTAAATGCTTTCTGTTTGTCATTTATTGCTTTCTTTACAGCTCTATTTATCCACATTGTTTTTTTCTTGTTCCTTAACCTTTTATTCCCATAAGGTATGTACCGCTCACAATTAGATATTAGGATGCTTTTAAAAATCTCCCATTTTGTGGCTGTATTTTTATTTTTGAGGACTTTGTCCCAGTTAGTTAGGCCTATGGCCTCTCTTAGTTGGCTAAATTTAGCTTTTTTGAAGTTTGGTATTTTTGTTCCTCCCTGAGGAAAACACTCTTTTGAATGACAGTTGGAATGTTATTATGTTATGATCACTGTTTCCCAGGTGTCCCCCAACCTGCACATCTGTTATTCTGTCAGGTCTATTGGTTAATACTAAGTCCAGTATGGCCGTCCCTCTAGTCGGGTCCTGAACCAGTTGGGAAAGGTAATTGTCTTTGGTTATTGCCAAGAACCTGTTTCCTTTATGAGATATACAGGTTTCAGTTTCCCAGTCTATATCTGGGTAGTTGAAGTCCCCCATAATAACGACCTCATTATGATTTGCCGCCTCGTCTATTTCGTTTAGAAGTAGATTTTCTGTGGTCTCTGATATATTGGGTGGTTTATAATAAACCCCTATTAGTATTTTATTATTGTTTTTGGCTCCATTTATTTCTACCCACAGTGACTCCACATCTTCATGTCCCTCACTTATATCTTCCCGCAGTGTGGGCTTTAGACAGGACTTTACATAAAGGCAGACCCCTCCCCCTCTCCGGTTTTGACGATCCTTTCTAAAAAGATTGTAACCCTGTACGTTAACTGCCCAATCATAGCTATCATCCAGCCATGTCTCAGTTACTCCCACTATGTCATAGTTCTCCTCACACATCACTAATTCCAGTTCACCAGTTTTATTAGTAGGCTTCTGGCATTAGTGTACATACAATTAAGAGGTTGATGTATATTTCTTACCCTACACCTTTCCTTCTGATCTGTTCTAGTTCCTCCTTCCATTCCTCCCCCAGTTCTATTACCTTGCCCCAGGTCTCTATCTGCACTATCTTCCCCATCTATAATGTAGTTACCCTCCCCCCCAGTCCCTAGTTTAAACACTCCTCCAGCCTTCTAGCCATCTTCTCCCCCAAAACAGCTGCCCCTTCCCCATTGAGGTGCAGCCCATCCCTACGGTAGAGACTGTAGCCGACAGAGAAGTCGGCCCAGTTCTCCAAGAACCCAAATCCCTCCTGCCTACACCAGTTCTTGAGCCACTTGTTTACCTCCCTAATCTCCCGCTGCCTTTCTTGTGTGGCTCATGGTACAGGCAGTATTTCGGAAAACACTACCTTGGAGGTCCTTGCCCTAAGCTTATGCCCTAAATCCCTAAAATCATTTTTAAGGACGCTCCCCCTACCTCTAACTTTGTCATTGGTACCGATATGGACCATGACTGCTGGATCTTCTCCAGCCCCTCCCAGTAATCTGTCAACCCGATCCGCGATGTGCCGAACTCGAGCGCCTGGAAGGTAGCACACCATCCGACGATCCCGGTCTTTGTGACAAATTGCCCTCTCTGTACCCCTAATAATTGAGTCGCCCACTACCAGCACCTGTCTAGCCTGCCCTGCTCTCCTGGCCCCCTGCTTACTGGAGCTGACATTCCCCTGACTGGCAGAGGAAGTGTTCGGCTGCAGCAGTGCTATCCCTGAAGTAACATCCCCCTCATCTGCCAAACTTGCAAACTTGTTGGGGTGTGTCAGATCAGGGCTAGCCTCCCTGGCACTTTTCCCTCTAACCCGCTTTCTAACTGTTACCCAGCTAGCTACCTCATTTTCCTGGGCCTCCTCACTACCACCCTCCCCCACATATACCCCATAGAGTGCTTTCTCACTGAGCAGCAAACTCTTTTCCAAATTGTCAGTGCTTCTCAGCGTTGAAATTCGCCCTCTTAGATACACGATGTGCGATTCCAAGCGGACAATTTGCTCACATTTTGAACAAATATATGCACCCTTAAACGGCTGTTCCAGGACTGCATACATCAGACAAGATGTGCACTGGACTGCGCTGTCAATGATGGAAGCCATTCTAATGGGGATTACACAAGCAAAAGCGAAAAAAATACAATACAATGATATGGAAAGACTTACTGTAGTCCCTTTTAAAGTTCCCGAATCTGAAGTCACGTAATCTAAAGTCACACACTTAATTCAACCACACTCTTAAAAGTCAAACACGCGAACGCTCAAACTCGCGTATTATCTCTGCTTTTATAAGTGGGAAACGCAAACCAGTCTGTTTTTTTTTCCTCTGGATTCAAAGGAAAAAAAGGACAAAAAGAAAGCATTTAAATCACTAAAACAATAGGGTGGCGAGGAAACATTGGAAAACTATAAGGAAAAAAATAGAATATGTAAAAGACAAATAAAAGCAGCCAAACTAGAGACTGAGAGATTAATTGTCAAAGAGAGTAAAAACCCTAAAATGTTCTTTAATTATATAAATGGTAAAAAGTATAAATCTGAAGGTGTCGGCCCTTTACAGAATAATGAGGGGGAGTTGCAGAGCGCGATGAGGAGAAAGCAAAGCTATTAAATATTTTTTTCTCCACTGTATTCACTGAGGAAAATAAACTGTCAGATGAAATGCAGAATGTAAAAGTAAATTCCCCATTAAAAGTGTCCTGTCTGACCCAGGAAGAAATACAGCAGCATCTTAAAAAGATTAAATACACCCCCGTATCCTAAGAGAATTAAGTAATGTCATTGCCAGACCCTTATTTCTAATATTTAAGGACTCTATACTAACAGGGAGTGTTCCACAGGATTGGTGCATAGCAAATGTGGTGCCAATATTCAAAACGGGTTCAAAAACAGCCTGGAAACTATAGGCCGGTAAGTTTAACATCTGTTGTGGGTAAACTGTTTGAAGGTTTTCTAAGAGATGCTATCTTGGAGTCCTCAATGTAAATAAGCAAATAACTCCATATCCGCATTGCTTCATGATGGATCGGTCATGTCAAACTAATTTGATCAGTTTCTAAGAAGAGGTAAGTTCTAGACTTGACCACGGCGAATCAATGGATGTCGTATATCTAGACTTTGACACTGTACCACATAAAAGTTTAGTATATAAAATGCTTGGCCTGGGAAAAAATGTCTGTATGTGGGTAAGTAACTGGCTCAGTGATAGAAAACAGAGGGTTGTTATTAACAGTACACACTCAGATTGGGTCACTATCACTAGTGGGGCCCTGTTCTCTTCAATATATTTATTAATGATCTTGTAGAAGCCTTGCACAGTAAAATATCAATTTTTGCAGATGACACTAAACTGTGTAAAGTAATTAACACAAAAGAGGACAGTATACTGCTACAGATGGATCTGCATAGATTGGAGGCTTGGGCAGAGAAGTGGTAGATGAGGTTTAACACTGACAAATGTAAGGTTATGCACATAGGAAGGAATAATGCAAGTCAACACTTGGTAACAATGACATGGAAAAGGACCTAGGAATTTTAGTGAACCACAAACTAAGCTGTAGAAACCAGTGTCAGACAGCCACTGCCAATGTCAATAAAACAATAGGTTGCATCAAAAGATGCATAGATGCCCGTGATGAGAACATAGTCCTGCCACTTTACAAATCACTAGTCAGACCACACTTGGAGTACTGTGTACAGTTCTAGGCTCCTGTGAACAAGGCAGACATAGCAGAACTGGAGAGGGTTCAGAGGAGGGCAACTAAAGTAATAACTGGAATGGGTGGACTACAGTACCCAGAGAGAGTATCAAAATTAGGGTTATTCACTTTAGAAAAAAGACGATTGAGGGGAGATCTAATAACTATGTATAAATATATCAGGGGCCAGTACAGAAATCTACCCAATAATCTATTTATCCCCATGACTGGCACGAGGGGACATCCTCTGCGTCTGGAAGAAAGAAGGTTTGTACACAAACATAGAAGAGGATTCTTTACGGTAAGAGCAGTGAGACTATGGAACACTCTGCCTGAGGAGGTGGTGATGGTAAGTTCACTAAAAGAGTTCAAGAGGGACCTGGATGTGTTTCTGGAGGGTAATAATATTACAGATTATAGTTACTAGAGAGGGGTTGTTGATCCAGGGAGTAATTCTGATTTCCTGATTGGAGTCGGGAAGAAAATTGGCTTCTAGCTCACAGGGGCTTCTTTGCCTTCCTCTGGATCAACTTGCAGGATAACAGGCCGAACTAGATGGACAGATGTCTTTTTTTAGCCGTATAAACTAAGTTACCTTTTTAAAACTTGAACTTTTTTTTTTTAGGGAACTTGCATATGTGTTCTTCACATCTCTTCTCCCGTACAAATCAATTACTATTGCAGTGTATGGCAGATACTCTATGTTCCTAGGCAGCTCTGCCACCTACAGGCCTAAATAGGAACTACAGCTGTAATAGCCTGGGTTCCTGCAGAGAGACCCAGGCTATTACAAGGAAAGAATGGTTCCCCTACCGCAGAGACACAATCTGGATCCCAGGAGCGCAGCTCTCCCAGAGATAACCACCTCAAATGCCATACACCATATGGAGTGGATGACATCCGCAATGTAAGTCGTGAAGATGTTAAATACTACCCAAAAGATACTGCATGAGCTTAGCAGGGAAACAATCTGTAAAATAAAAAAACAAAACCACCACTGGCCCACAGCGCAGCTGCTATTTACAGCCACATAAACGATGTATCTCCCATATCAAAGCAACCATAATGGAAAAGGGACAGAACTTTAGTTGAACTTTGTACCATTAATATCTTAATGGTAAAAAAATTTAAATGTAAAAAATGTGAAGAGAATCATTTTTGCAAGGCAAAAAAAACTACAATCAAGATGGCATAAAAATTTCTCTCAAAGCTATAGGTGAATGAAATGAAAATGTGTCTAGCCATGAGGGAGGGCAAATGGTCTGGTCTTGAAGTGGTTAAGTGAGGGATCATAAGAGCTGACATGTTCCCTTCAAAGCTTTTCATCATGTCATGTCCATGACAAGGCACCATTCTGCACCACTGATTTGACAACTTCTCTTAAAGATTGTTGTTCCCAGCATAATGTAGAAAATGGTATCAGGCTGAGAAGGTGCAACAAAGTACTAATGTGTTTCTTTTTACGATCAAAGTTGTTTCCACAACATTGGGGGATTCAATAAGTTGCTATATGTTTCAATGAAGCCATTAATTGGTTTATTATGCCCAAAAAAAACAACTGTTGGGTTGATTTGCAGAATAAAAAATAAACTAATAAGCTACTTTTCAAAACTTCATAGATGGCCCAATTTCAACAGCAGTCGCATGGTCCTGGAAGTTAAAGAGGACCCCCAACTTGTTACCTCCCCTCTGTTCCCTTACTGAAGACAAATAGCAATTCATTCATAACTTCTAGTGCAAATAATAAAGGAATGGCACAACATAGAGACATAAGAATAGATGTTCCAGAATTGTTATTACATGGGGAATGCATGAAGCTATTAAAACAGGCATGTCAGGAGTGGTGAAAGGTCCTCTTTAAGGTCTTCCCCTGTAAATGTTGATGCTACTACACAGGCTCTGGTGATAGAGAACACCATTCTTCCTTTTTTCTTTATTTTATATTTGCTATCCTTCGAATATGCTGTTCTGGCTTTGACAACCTCTTTAGAAAAAAACAAACATTGATTAGAATCATATTTGTGATTCACATATTTGATGCCCGTGTAAAATCTGACAGAAGATTCTTTAAATTTAGAGATTCCGGAAGTTCTGCTGGGGGATGAAGAGCAACTGTGTAACATGACTGAATTTTCTATTGTTTTGTCTGTATAGCTCCTATGCAGTCTATGACCATGTTTAACTCCCCTCCTCCCCCTGAGGAAGCTGAAACGCGAAACACTTGTTGGAGTCTCTTGGAGGTGCCACTAGCTGGGTTTGTATTTTGTATATGTTGTGAATCATGGGTTTTTGTTTTTTTTTTAATCTAGGTGGGGGAGTCACATGGTTTGATTTTGTATTCAATTATACTTGTTTTTCCATCCCATCTTCTCCATTACATGCAGTGCTACATGTGGTTGTGTTTCTTTGCCAATTTTTACATCTATTTGTAATTAGTTTGTTTTTATAGATTTCAATAAAGATATATTTTTGGACATACATTTGTGTATTTTTTTGTGTATATGCTGAGTGCCTTGGCTTGTCCCATCTAGGAGCCATTCATCTTAACAAACTATGTAGTTTTGGTCCCATAGTTATACTCTCTTCAACATGTCCTTTTGGTTAAACCTAACAAATGTACCTCAGTAAAAAGTAGGAGACATATTAAAGAAATTAATATGGAATTAAAAACTTCACAGAATGTGTTTGCTTTCTGGTTACCATGGAGACACAAAAAGTAATAAAACCATGTAAAGTTTTCAGTTTAGATTTACTGGAACAATTTTTAAAAAATTGCAAGCATGTACATAGCCTTTAATTCAGAGCCTTAAAGGGGTTATCCACAGACCTGTTTATATTAGGAACATGTAGAACATACAAGTTTATGGCTGTGAAGGTTCAATGTCATTCATTCAGCTCACGGTATATCAGTAGTAATAAGCCTCAGTTCACAACATTTAGATTTCCATTCTTCTGCCCCCAACGGATTAGCTGTTTGAAAGGTTTGCAGCACTCGTGCGAGCTCTGAATCCTCTTCAATCTTATACTGCACCGCCACTAGAAGGGATATGGCGTGCAGGAAATCTACAACTGTATCCTAGCTCTGGTACACTCTGCTACAATAACAAGGAGACCAACTCCGATCTCGTTCATTAACCTCTTAGATTAACAGGATCCCCCATACCCTAGCAGTTTTGTAAAGAGTGGGGCTTCGTCTGTAAGCCTATAGGCTCCTGAGGCACTGTAAAGGCTATTGAAACAGGTGGTTCTGCAAAAAAAAAAAAAAAACTTCAAACAGCATTAAAAAAAAATGGCATGGGTCTTGGAATGCATTTTATTGTAAAAAAGAAAAACTATAAAACATTATCTTACATAAGACATCTAACATTAACTTACACAAAACGGTTGTTGCCACTCGATGGTGCCTGTGTGGCGTCCCGTGCTCCTGCTGACCCAAGTGCGACATAACGTCCTTTGACGTAAATAAAGATACGTTTGGACTACATGGATGAGTGCCATCCTTTTTCTACTGTTTTGCATAAAACATGATCACCCAAACAGAAGTAAAATATAGTTATGTCATTTATACCATGAACACCGTAAAAACACAACAAAAAAATATAAAAAAGTGGAAATGTTTTCTTCCAACCCCCTAAAAGATTAATAAAACTTATCCGGTGTATCACATGTATCCCAAAATGATGCCCTTTAATGGTCAATGAGCTTTCCCAAACTTCTGATATGTCATTAAAACATATCAAAGGTTTTGATCCGTGGGGTTCTGAGTGGAGACATAGAGTAGGTTTACATAGGCCGACGGAACAGCAGATTGTCGGGAAGGAACCGTTCCTCACTGACAGTCAGATGCTCGCTCAGTGAAGGAGATTGTTGCTTGATTTTCTTCACAGTATGAGGTCGAGGCCCTTCATTGTTTCTGGGCAGTAGATTGCCGTTTAGACCGCACAATCAGCTGCCCAGAAACAATGATTGTTGTGCCTGCATGAACTACAGGAGCACCTGATGAACAAGCATTTCACGCGTTCATTGGGTAACATAACATAGTTTATAAGGCCGAAAAAAGACATCTGTCCATGCAGTTTGGCCTGTTTTCCTACAAGCTGATCCAGAGGAAGGCAAAAAAAACCCTGTGAGGTAGAAGCCAATTTTCCCCACTTTAGGGAAAAAAATTCCTTTCCGACTCCAATCAGGCAATCAGAATAACTCCCTGGATCAACGACCCCTCTCTAGTAACTATAACCTGTTATATTATCACCCTCCAGAAATACATCCAGGCCCCTCTTGAACTCTTTTAGTGAACTTACCATCACCACCTCCTCAGGCAGAGAGTTCCATAGTCTCACTGTTCTTACCGTAAAGAATCCTCTTCTATGTTTGTGTACAAACCTTCTTTCCTCCAGGTGCAGAGGATGTCCCCTCGTCACAGTCACAGTCCTCGGGATAAATAGATGATGGGAGAGATCTCTGTACTGACCCCTGATATATTTATACATAGTTATTAGATCTCCCCTCAGTCGTCTTTTTTCTAAAATGAATAACCCTAATTATTCTGTGAATAACCCTAATTGATCGGTGGCACATTTATACGGCCCGATGATCGGGAACGAGAGTTCCAAATAATTTGGCTGATTATTGGTACGTGTAAATCTAACAATACATAGACTTTCTTTTGAGCCCATCTCCTGCAGAGAGGCAGGAGCATACTATGTGAATGCTTCTCTCTCTTTGTCTCAACACTCAGACCAGTACCAATCAACACCTTTGATATGTTGCTATAACATATCAAAAGTTTCGTCAAAGTTCTATGACCCTGAATTTTGACTGGTTTTTGAAATGTAGACCTGTAAATCAGTAAAATCAGACACACTCCCACAAAAGACCACGTCAGCCAATCACTGTCTGTGACTGGCTAAAAAGGTCATCAATGGTGACCAAAAGGAGAACCAAAGTACTTTCCTAAAGTTAGAGGTAGGGGGAGTGTCCTTAAAAATGATTTTAGGGATCTAGGGCATAAGCTTAGGACAAGGACCTCCAAGGTAGTGTTTTCCGAAATACTGCCTGTACCACGAGCCACACAAGAAAGGCAGCGAGAGATTAGGGAGGTAAACAAGTGGCTCAAGAACTGGTGTAGGAAGGAGGGGTTTGGGTTCCTGGAGAACTGGGCCGACTTCTCTGTCGGCTACAGGCTCTACCGTAGGGATGGGCTGCACCTCAATGGGGAAGGGGCAGCTGTTTTGGGGGAGAAGATGGCTAGAAGGCTGGAGGAGTGTTTAAACTAGGGACTGGGGGGGAGGGTAACTACATTATAGGAGGGGAAGATAGTGCAGATAGAGACCTGGGGCAAGGTAATGGAACTGGGGGAGGAATGGAAGGAGGAACTAGAACAGATCAGAAGGAAAGGTGTAGGGTAAGAAATATACATCAACCTCTTAATTGTATGTACACTAATGCCAGAAGCCTAGCTAATAAAATTGGTGAACTGGAATTAGTGATGTGTGAGGAGAACTATGACATAGTGGGAGTAACTGAGACATGGCTGGATGATAGCTATGACTGGGCAGTTAATGTACAGGGTTACAATCTTTTTAGAAAGGATCGTCAAAACCGGAGAGGGGGAGGGGTCTGCCTTTATGTAAAGTCATGCCTAAAGCCCACACTCCGGGAAGATATAAGTGAGGGACATAAAGATGTGGAGTCACTGTGGGTAGAAATAAATGGAGCCAAAAACAATAATAAAATACTAATAGGGGTTTATTATAAACCACCCAATATATCAGAGACCACATAAAATCTACTTCTAAATGAAATAGACGAGGCGGCAAATCATAATGAGGTCGTTATTATGGGGGACTTCAACTACCCAGATATAGACTGGGAAACTGAAACCTGTACATCTCATAAAGGAAACAGGTTCTTGGAAATAACCAAAGACAATTACCTTTCCCAACTGGTTCAGGACCCCACTAGAGGGATGGCCATACTGGACTTAGTATTAACCAATAGACCTGACAGAACAACAGATGTGCAGGTTGGGGGACACCTGGGAAACAGTGACCATAACATAATAACCTTCCAATTGTCATTCAAAAGAGCGTTTCTTCAGGGAGGAACAAAAATACCAAACTTCAAAAAAGCTAAATTTAGCCAACTAAGAGAGGCCATAGGCCTAACTAACTGGGACAAAGTCCTCAAAAATAAAAATACAGCCACAAAATGGGATATTTTTAAAAGCATCCTAATATCTAATTGTGAGAGGTACATACCATATAGGAATAAAATAATAAGAAACAAGAAAAAACCAATGTGGATAAATAGAACTGTAAAGAAAGCAATAAATGACAAAAAGAAAGCATTTAAATCCCTAAAACAGGAGGGGAGTGAGGAAACATTGAAAAACTATAAGGAAAAAAATACAATATGTAAAAGACACATAAAAACAGCCAAACGAGAGACCGAGAGATTAATCAACAAAGAGAGTAAAACTAACCCTAAAATGTTCTTCAATTATATAAATACTAAAAAGTATAAACCTGAAGGTGTCGGCCCCTTACAGAGTAATGAGGGGGGAGTAGCAGAGAGCGATGAGGAGAAAGCGAAGCTACTAAATAACTTTTTCTCCACTGTATTCACTGAGGAAAATAAAATGTCAGATGAAATGCAGAGTATAAAAGTAAATTCCCCTTTAAAAGTGTCCTCTCTGACCCAGGAAGAGGTGCAGCAACGTCTTAAAAATATTAAAATAGACAAATCACCAGGACCGGATGGCATACACCCCCGTATCCTAAGAGAATTAAGTAATGTAATCGACAGACCCTTATTTCTGATATTTAAGGACTCTATACTGACGGGGAGTGTTCCACAGGATTGGCGCATACCAAATGTGGTGCCAATATTCAAAAAGGGTCCAAAAACAGAGCCTGGAAACTATAGGCCGGTAAGTTTAACTTCTGTTGTGGGTAAACTGTTTGAAGGTTTTCTGAGAGATGCTATCTTGGAGTACCTCAATGAAAATAAGCAAATAACTCCATATCAGCATGGCTTCATGAGGGATCGGTCATGTCAAACCAATTTAATCAGTTTCTATGAGGAGGTAAGTTCTAGACTTGACCGCGGCGACTCAATGGATGTCGTATATTTGGACTTCTCCAAAGCGTTTGACACGGTACCACATAAAAGGTTAGTATATAAAATGAGAATGCTTGGCCTGGGTGAAAATGTCTGTATGTGGGTAAGTAACTGGCTTAGTGATAGAAAACAGAGGGTGGTTATTAACGGTACATACTCAGATTGGGTCACTGTCACTAGTGGGGTACCACAGGGGTCTGTATTGGGTCCTATTCTCTTCAATATATTTATTAATGATCTTGTAGAAAGCTTGCACAGTAAAATATCAATTTTTGCAGATGACACTAAACTGTGTAAAGTAATTAACACAGAGGAGGACAGTGCACTGCTACAGCAGGATCTGGATAGACTGGAGGCTTGGGCAGAAAAGTGCCAGATGAGGTTTAACACTGACAAATGTAAGGTTATGCATATGGGAAGGAATAATGCAAGTCACCAGTACATACTAAATGGTAAAGCATTGGGTAACTCTGACATGGAAAAGGACCTAGGAATTTTAGTGAACAGCAAACTAAGCTGCAGAAACCAGTGTCAGACAGCTGCTGCCAAGGCCAATAAGATAATGGGTTGCATCAAAAGAGGCATAGATGCCCGTGATGAGAACATAGTCCTGCCACTTTACAAATCACTAGTCAGACCACATATGGAGTACTGTGTACAGTTCTGGGCTCCTGTGAACAAGGCAGACATAGCAGAGCTGGAGAGGGTTCAGAGGAGGGCAACTAAAGTAATAACTGGAATGGGTGGACTACAGTACCCAGAAAGATTATAAAAATTAGGGTTATTCACTTTAGAAAAAAGACGACTGAGGGGAGATCTAATAACTATGTATAAATATATCAGAGGTCAGTACAGAGATCTCTCCCATCATCTATTTATCCCGAGGACTGTGACTGTGACGAGGGGACATCCTCTGCGTCTGGAGGAAAGAAGGTTTGTACATAAACATAGAAGAGGATTCTTTACGGTAAGAGCAGTGAGACTATGGAACTCTCTGCCTGAGGAGGTGGTGATGGTAAGTTCACTAAGAGAGTTCAAGAAGGGCCTGGATGTATTTCTGGAGGGTAATAATATTACAGGTTATAGTTACTAGAGAGTGGTTGTTGATCCAGGGAGTTATTCCGATTGCCTGACTGGAGTCGGGAAGGAATTTTTCCCCCTAAAGTGAGGAAAATTGGCTTCTACCTCACAGGGGTTTTTTTTGCCTTCCCCTGGATCAACTTGTAGGAAAACAGGCTGAACTGGATGGACAGATGTCTTTTTTCGGCCTTACAAACTATGTTACTATGTTACTAATTCTGCATATGTCTCTAATAGCCAAATAACACCTGTGGTTCTTCAGCATGTTCATGACGATTGGATTAATTTTTTAACCATGTGCATCTGGCAGAATGGTAGACACATGGAGCGCGTCATGTAAATCACTTTAGGAAACTTTGACCGTGCTTAAAGGGGTTGTCCGGTTTCTGAGCTGCAGCCTGCCTGACAAGAGCATTGGAGCATTTCATGCAGCAATCACGCAGGGCAAATGCATTTTGACCAGTTCCGCTGACAAACCAGGCTCTGCCAAGTGGAGGCTTCCGCGCAGCAGTGAGCCCGATGACTTCACCGGCACTGTTGGGCGGGCTTTAGCACTGCCCTAGTCAGTAAAACGGCTAGGGCAGCGATAAAGCCAGCCCATCAGAGCCAGCGACGCCACCGAACACACTGCTGGGCGGAAGCCTCCACCCGGCAATGTGTGTTTATAAACAAAAGAGCCCTTGCCCTGCGCAATCTAGCGCAGGACATGCCCCGATGCTCTTGGCAGGGAGGCTGCCTGGTTGAAATTATGGCTATGTCCGGGTTCAGAACCACTTTAACTTTCAAACAGGTAAAGATAGCTCAAAACCAACACTTCTAGTGTGTTTCAAATCATATGACCACTTTGCACTGGAGAAACCGGAGCTGAATACAAAATGGCGGATTTCAAAATGGCGGCAGAAAAAGTTTTCTCCAAATAACGCAGTCTCCTTCCTTTTTAATACTTTCACACACTGGAAGTCAATGTTCTACAAACTACAAGTTAAAAGCATGTGTCCAGACTTTTACTTAACCCTGTATATAGCCTTCAATCATGATAGATAAGCTGTAGGGAATTCTCAACAGTTTCCATTTCATTTTCTGATTATCTCAAACATTTCCATTGTTTACCAAAATATTTACAAGATTCTATATATGCAATTCCATAATATCCTGTGCAATGTTCCCACAAACCACAAGTACCCTCTAAAGCAGGGATGCTCAACCTGCGGCCCTCCAGCTGTTGCAAAACTAAAATTCCCAGCATGTCTGGACAGCCTACAGCTATTAGGGCATGCTGGGAGTTGTAGTTTTGCAACAACTGGAGGGCCGCAGGTTGAACATCCCTGCTCTAAAGATAAGCCATCAGAAAGTCAGGGCCTTTACAAATCCATCAATAATGCTAAACTATCAGGTGCACATTCTCCCACTAAACAACCCCCAAACGTTTAACCCTAAAACGGAGCAAAGAGTATCATACAACTAGAAAAATAAAAGGTTAAGGCACAGAAGCACTATTGTTCAAGAAAACAGGTCATCTTCACATCAAGTGAATGAAACTGAGGTACTGGTGATATAGGATCACTTTATTAAAATACACAACACACATTTTGGGATCTGACTGATCCCTTTATTATAGGAGTATATAATACAGAAGCTGCTGTTAGATATATAGTTGCGCGTGTGTGTATATATATATATATATATATATATATATATACACACATATACATACATACATACATACATACACACACATATAAAAAGTGCTTAAGTGGAGCAAAAAATAAACATACATACAATTATACAAATAAAGTACACACAATTCCCAATAAATATATCTTTCAATTCATTAATCTATACACAAAAAAGTTATAAAAATTGAGCATTAGAAAACTGTTAGATGTTTCTATTTATATGTGTGTGTGTTCTGATTTGAATTGGAGCAAATGACCAAGGTTTTACCATAACATTACAGTGTCTGCAACAGAGGATCAATGTTAGATATGAAAATTATCAGTGATTCCTGCCACAGGACCTCTTATGGACACCCATTATGAGACATAAAAGGAAGAAGTGTGCGTGGACCAGCAGATATACATGGTGAAATGTCTGGACATGGGCACTGTGTGGAGAAGCTTTGAGGTGTGCAAGACAAGGAGGAGAAAGGAGGTACAAGAGTATTGGTCAGAAGAGGTAGTAGTGGTCACCAGAGGACAGAAAGCCATGATGAGGGTGACGTCAAGTCATGGTGACTTAGAATGCTAAAGAAACTATGGCAGGTGGAACTAATGGAGGGGGGGGGGAATCTAGATTGTTAGAAGGCTAAATGTAGAGTTTTCTGGTTTTAAGTAAATAAGCTTAAAGTATTTTACAGGTTCATAAATAAATTTAATTTGGTTAAAACTGTTCTCTTCTCATTTATCGTCTGTACGCAATGACATCACCACCAAGACTTTCCGTCCACGTTGGCTGAATATCACTGCATACAAAGACCCACAGTGCAGGAACAGCTCAGAGTCACTCAGTACATAGTCTGCAAAGTTTTTTTTCTTCCCAGCTCTATGTAAATTAATAGTTATTTAATAATCCCAGAACTCTATTCTATTCTAGAATAAAAACTTCTGCAACTTTCTAATACTTTGTTTCAACCATTTCCAAGATGTCCTTTTTGTGTCAGTGTCTCTTGCGTTTAGAGTTTCATTACCTGGTTACCACTGTATCAACTCAGCTACAAGCAGTATTAGGGCTGCACAAGATTTTATTCAGCTGCTCCAAAAAAATAAATAAAATCAGACTCACTAACAGCAAACAAACATTTTGAAAAAGGAGATTTTTAAAACAAATTATTATATATTAAAAGCAGATTTCCTTTTTTTTTTAAACTATTATTAAATCACCGCATAACCAGAGTGATGAGGAGTACAACTGGTCATGCATTTGCGCTGCTGCTTCATTCCTTGCCTATGGGGCAGACGGAGACAGCAGAGAACTGTACTCAGTTAATTACATCAGTCAAAACACATGCTTGACCATAGCCCCATTCAAACTCAACCACATGACCACAGTGAGGAAGAACAGGGGGAGCCCCCATTCATTTATCACCAATACTTTGGATAGTTGATGTTTTTTTCATGGGACAATCCCTTTAAGCTTACTTAACATAAAGCCAAAAAACCCTGTTTAAAGGGAAAAAAACATTAAAATCTATGAGAACTGTGGTCCAATAACAAGTCTTGTGTGCTGAACATGTTATAGAGATTAAGAGGGGGTCGATGAGGTCTAGAAGATGCACCCTGTACTGGTGACGACACATGACATGGCGAGAAGTCTACATCAATAGAACTAGCAGCTTCTGGTTTCTGACATCTTGCAGGAATCTTTGGATCCTCTTATACAGGGAACACAAACTGTTAATAGACAAAAATGTGAGAAGTTACTTCAGACATTTTACTGCAGTACTAACTTTCTCACTTCTAACGACTTTTTCCCAACCCTTTGGCACCTTGGGGGAAGGACATTTAAATGGAAGTAGCCATGTCTTTGATAGATCATTGTAGAAGGAGTCTGCAGTGGTGGTAAATTTCCTTCAATAACACTGTAATTACATTTTATATTTAGGCTAAACAACTGCAGATTGATAGAGGAAAGTGCTGGAAACACTGGAAACAAGCATAAATGCAGCTAAGTGGGGTGACAGTCTCGACACCAGTGTAGGCTCCCCTGCATTTTATATTGCGTTGATAAGTCCCCAGCCTGTATATGAAGGTATCTTACTCTTTCGTTCTAGGTTCACTTGAGGCTTTTTTATTAAAAGGGGACCTAAACTTTGGTAAAACCACAATCATGAGGCAATGCTTCTCAGAGTGCTCTGCATGGTCAGGTTCCATCATTCAACATGAGGAGTACAGATCCACAGAAAGTATAAAGGATCTGTACTCCCACAGGCTGGAGAACCTGATGAAACCTAACAGTGTAGAGCGTCGAAGTTATGCTGCGCAATTGTGGTTTCACTAAAGGTTTATGTAGAATTTACACAGGACTATTGTCAGGCAGATTATTGGGAACAAGTGTTTGCATTAACATGTGTTCCTGATAACTGGCCTGTGTAAAGATGGAGCTGATCCCCCATTAAGTGAGCAAAGGCTCGTTTATCGGGTGAATTTATCATTCATGCAGCACGTTATATCATCGTTTATGGGCAGCAGTGTATACAGCGATCTGCTGCCCAGAAACCAAGAACGTGAAGTGACAATCGCTCATCCACATCCAGTGGAGGGGATTTCTGCAGGTAAATGCTGCTCAGTCCTCCAGTTACGAGCAAGCAGTTACCTAGAAAGTATGGTTCCTTCAGCTGGCGGATGTAAATGTATCTTTAGGTAGCCTTTAAAGGGGTTTACCAATTAGAGCAACAACTTTTTCATTGGTACTTATTAAACGTTGCTTACCGGCCCAGTTATATGCTCTGGCACTTCCAAGATCAAATGATGTACAGTGTGCACGTGGTGCTAGCCTGGTTACAATCCACAGTGCACGAGAATGAATCTCTCACTAGTGCTATTCTCACACATGCACTGTGGGTTGTAACCAGGCTAGCACCACATGCACACTGTACTGCATACGATCCCGCAAGTGCCTTCGCACATAACTGGACCGGGAGCACAGCGCTGGTCGGGTAAGCAGCTTTTAATAAGTACCAGTGAAAAATTAGTTTCTCTAATGAAGGGGTGAGGAGAACATGACAAAAAATAAAAATCGGATAACCCATTTAAGATCAAACGCTACAATAGAAGGCAATTTACTGACAAATATCTGGCTGACTTGCATGGATGACAACTAATTGTCCATGACATCTGAGCGGGCATATACTCATTCTCAAGCATCCTAGCCAAAGGAAACCCATAACTGATGGTAAGAGGTGGCTGAACGATCACAGCAAAAGCATGTTAGTAACAGTTTCCCAGGTGAGCGTGCAGAGCAGGAACAAAACCAGTGCAGAGGGTTGCTGAGAATAAGGAAAAGGACCTACTTAAAAACCTTCTTTAATAATTGATTTAGAAGTGCATCAAAAGTCATCAACGATATATTTGTTTTCCATGTGTAATACAAAACATACTGTTCAGCATCTATACATAAACCTTTCGTCTATAAATACAGAGATATATACATGGCAGACATTTAGAAAGGTGAACAAGCTTTAGATTGGAAATAAATTATCCGGTAAACTGGCAAAAATCACAAATTAACAAAATTTCATTTAAAATGTTCTTGTTTAATCGTTTGTTTCATGTTCACAGAATTGTCACTGACCATTTACGCTCTAGGTCCAGATGCAATGCATATCCTAGAAGAGAGCACTTTTATTGAATAACCTATGTACCTTGATACTCTACAAACCTGGGCATAACATGGAGACAAAGCTCGGACACACAGCATGCCTACAGCCCTCCTATGTACACGGCCCTAGAGGAGAAGGCAGCCAGTAAGAACCTCCAGCTCTGCCTGAAAATGTGGTAACAAAAAGGATAAAACTAAAAATCTTTCCGTCTTCTAAAATCTTTTTGTGCTAAAGTCAAATGTTAGCGACATGAAAGGCCCGGCGTCTGTCAGCGTCATCATCACAGCAGGAGTAGAAAAGTTCTCGGTTAATCAGGGACATATACACTCATCCTCATCATCAATATATAATGTTATTACTCTTTTTAGCAGCTGCTTACTGTTTATAAGGTGGGGGAGTGGACGACATCCAGCGATGGGAGTGACATGTCACGATCTGTCAGTCTGTGGAGGTTGGTGGGCGGTGCTCCCGACGAGTTACAAACAGTTCGCTTCTTCGTCGTACATATCGCAATCGGCGGATATCAATCGTCGTCGCCGTCGTCCCCGTGGGCCTCCTCCTGCTGCTCGGAGGCGCGCTTTTCCCGCTGCTTCTCCTGGATCTTCTTCATCTCCTCGGCGTACTTGCAGAACGTGTGGCCGAATTTGGCCCACACTTTGTACGGGACGGTGATGGAGTTGCGGTACGTGGGCTTCACCTCGCTCACCCGCATGAACACCCCGTACTTATTGGAGCCCACGTCGAAGAAGAAGCGCTTGTTGTCCACAGTCAAGGAAGTGCCCTCGGGTAGTTCAGCGGGCTCCTCCTCCACCCCGTAATCGTCGATAAGCTTCGCCAGAGCATCACGGAACTCGATCAGTCCTTGCGCCGGGAGAGCGATGGTCTGACCCTGTGTAGAGCCCAGGCCGGGCCCGCGGTTAACCGTCTGGCGGATCCTCAGGAAGCGGCCTCGCTGGTTCTCCTTTAGGTCCATGTAGTACTTTCGGTTCTCCCGGACTAAGAACTCGCTCTTGAGCGCTCGCCTGGGCTCGTCCTGCGCCATGTCGGGGTTGCTGGGTCCTAATTGCGCGTAGTGCTCGATAAAATCCCCCAGGTAGTCGCGGAACTCCACGGCCACGGACATGGACAGGGTCAGCCGGCTCTTATTGCCTCCAGCCCCTACCTCCGCTATCTTTAGAAAGCGGCCCTTAGCGTTCTGCTTAACGTCCAAGTAGAAGCGTTTGTTTTGAATGTCCACGCGCTTGGAGGCCAGCTCCTGGGTTTCGTGCTGCAGAGCCGAGCCCCCGATCCCTGAGGCAGGGTGCAACGAGCTGCCACCGGAACTCATCGCCGCTCCTCCTTGCTCGCTTCCACTGTCTCTATCCGCCATGATGCCGCCTGCCTTCTTTCCCTCTCCCTGCTACTCCCACAGACAGAACGCTGATCTCGCGAGAGCTGGAGACGGGCTATGCTGCGGCGGGCGGGGGCGCTCAACTTTTAAAGTTGTCCTTAGACCTTGTGACCCGGCACCCGCAGTGTCCCGTCCGGTGGCTCCTTTTCCCCGGTATTGCACTACCTGAGCTATACCATTGGAAACGTATTAAATAGCGGCACCAACTGCTTTTCCGTCATTTTTACATGGAGCACAGAGTAACGTTTCCTCTCAGCCCCATTGCCATCAGTGGGATTTTATGCACCAGCCTTGGTCAGGAAGGAAAGGGCAATCTGTGACATTATATATAACTGCTATACTGTTACTTCCACAGCCCCTCCTTAACCTGTGGCTGTGGAACCTCATAAATCTGGAATTTACATACAATTACACTACAATTTAGGCATAGCTATGTCCAGGGGTGTACATAGAAATCATATGGCCCCCTAACTCCGCCCAGTATTCACCCCTGGCCCATCCCACCTCCTGCCCTGGCTCCTCCCCTGCCACACCCCATATGCTGCAAAGGGAACGCCGTAGGAACAAAATCCGTAAAACGGTGGAGGAATAGCTTTTTTTTTTCCCAAATTCCTCTAGTTTGGAAATTTTTTTCCGCTTCCCACTACATGGTATGTCATATTAAATGGTGGCATTGGAAAGTACAACTTGTCCCGCAAAAAATAAGACCTCATACAGCTATGTAAACGGAAATGTAAAAAAGTTATGGCTCAAGGAAGATAGGGAAAAAAATGAAAATGCAAACACAAAAAAACTTCTGGTATCCTAAGAGTTAAAGGGGTTATCTAACCCCTATTATGTGCCCCAAAATGCCAGGGCACCACATGCAGATATGTGGGGGGGGGGGGGGGGTCAACTGAACATAGGAACGGACAGGGCCGATTCTAGCTCTTCTGCCTCCCGAGGCAAAAATTTAAATGGCGCCCCCCCCCCCCATTAAAAATTAGTATGAAAGCCAAGTAGCCACCAAGACTCTCCTGCCAGATCTGGGGCGATACACCTGCAGTCCTATGTAACACCACAGGTAACACAGTGATAGTGCTCTGAGTACAGATAATGTAGTAGATGTCCCCTGTAGTCCTATGTAACACCAGATAACACTAGTGCTGATAATGTGGTAGTGTTACCTGCAGTCCTATGTACAACCACAGATAACACTAGTGTAGATCATGTGGTAGTGTTACCTGCAGTCCTATGTAAAACCACAGATAACACTAGTGTAGATCATGTGGTAGTGTTACCTGCAGTCCTATGTAAAACCACAGATAACACTAGTGTAGATCATGTGGTAGTGTTACCTGCACTCCTATGTATAACCACAGATAACATTAGTGTAGATCAGGTGATAGTCTTACCTGCGTCCTTATTGTGCCTCCCTGTGCCTCTCCCATGGACTCCATGATGGCGGCGTTGTCTCCTCTTCTGTCTTCTTCTTGCCCCCCCAGAACGTCCTGATGCAGCTGTGTGAAGACATAGGAACACTGTGGGCATGGTGATGGTGACACACACAGGGACAGACGTACACACACACGGGGACGGACAGGGACAGACATACACACACACGAGGACAGACACACACAAACAGGGGAACAGACATACTGGGACAGACAGACACACACTCACAGGGAGAGACAGACAGACACATAGGGAAAGGGACAGATAGACTTAAAAGGACACACAGCTAGGCCTCACCAAACTCCAGCCTGGCTCCTCTCCATACAGCTCTTTGTTCCTTAGGCTCCTCTCCCATTGGTCACATGGTCGGATGATGTCAGAAAGGTCCTTTAGACACAGCAACATCTATTCCTGGACTGCAGGAGTGACCTGGGGGGAAAGGGGTTCGGTGCATGAGGGGGGATTGGGTGCTGAACATAAGAAGGGAACACAAGTGGGCAGGCCACAGGCTACCTCAATGCCCCAAGTTAGTTAATTATGAATAACCTGGACACAAATGCCTGTTAAGCAGAGTATATGTAGGGGGCGGGACCTTCCTTGCTCTCTGGGCCCCCCCCTGTGCTGCGGGCCCCATAGCTGCGTGGTCTGCCTATATTGGCAGTACGCCACTGGCTATGTCCATCGCTTCCCATTTACTAGGGATGAGTTTGAGGCTGATGTTGCCTCTCTTTTTGTCAGACAAGATAACAGAGCCAGTTACAAGCAACACCCCAAAATATTTCTCATCCTGTTGGTGCATTTAGATTTGCCTGTACATTCAAATGCTATACAGGTTTAAAGGGATATCCCCCATAAGAGCATTAGCCACGAGCGGACTGGCCATAGACATTACAGGGAAATTTCCCAGAGGGCCACCCAAGGCCTCCTCACGGCTGCCGGTTGATTACCCTGCCTGCCATTGGCTCCTACCCCCCCCCCCCACACCAGATGTTTTCATCTGCACACGGAGAGAAGCGGCGGGGACCAGGGGCAGTGCAGGGAGCAGGGTAAGTATATTCCCTGTGAGGGACCCGGCCTATAGGAGACATTTTTATAGTATTGGATAACCCCTTTAAAGGGGTTCTCCGGGAATTAAGTTCATGAGGAGACATGAAGTACAGAGAGGACGGACAGGACAGACTGTGGTAATGGAGACTGCATACAAGAGATGCTGCTCATCAGCCACATCTGCTCATGAACTCCATTTTTACAGAGATTCAGCTAATTTTCTTATCATCTGTATTCAGGATCATAACCCCTGACAAGTAGATCAAAGAGGAGGATGAGGCAGCTCTTTACCTCAGTGTTGTGAAGTAACTTATCCTGCTGTGTGATTAGGACAGGTTTTGTGTGTACTATTAGGACGGTGGCCATTTTGTTTCTCCTAATGACTGATCCCCAGACAAAACGAGCCATTATAATTAATGAAAGTTATTTGGCAATATATTTATTATGAAGTAACATTTCAGTATATTAATTTTCTTAATTCCTGGAAAACCCCTTTAAGTTACTAGCCTGCCCCTGGCATTAGCAAGAAAAATACTACATGTAGCAGACTTTTTGTACTATTTTTGATCCATTAGAACTATCAACTGACGCACACGACTGCACACAAGTTAGTTTACTGCTTTTGGACTACAGCTGTCATTGGATAGTTAAAATAAAAGTTCTACAAAAAGTTTAGGGGTATGGCCAGCAAGTGCAGCTGGCACACGTTTCTAACCCACATCCACTTGTGACAGCCAATGACTGCACAGATGTGAAGTAAAATCGTGCAGCTATTGGCTGATGTGGGTGGGCATGGCTTGGCTTCACCCCAGATTTGGGATGGAGAAACAGCACTATCAAGGTATGACCTAGTGTGGCTGGCTCAAAGTGTTCGAGCCATATCCATTCAGAGCAGCCTATGACCACAGGTAGGTATGACAGTAACCTCAGACTTGCCTATCCCGGGTCTTGACCTACAAAATTAGGCAATGTAGGATTCAGTTATTCTATGTTCTAATTGAAAGGTTTGGACTGATGGGCAGGACTGCACGGCCAAGATGGAGGCAGCCACTCCTCCAAATGAACAATGTAAAAAACAGAGACCAGCACCTCCAAACAGTATGAAATACAAGTACAGGTGAATGCTACCATGGCTTGTATGCTAAAGCAAACATAAACACTATATGTAGCAACACTCTCCTCTATGCATAAAGACACATGCAAACATTGAAAACATGCATTTTCTTAAGAGGGGCGGGCTGGGAACTTAAAAGTGGCCCCGGAAAAAAACTAAAAGTGGCCCCAATGTTGTAAGAGAGTCCGAATTGACAGAAGGTGGGGCATCACAGACCCAAATACCACTATGCAGCACAAAATACCTCCCCCGAAGCCTCTCCCTCTGTTGTGGCCATCAATAGCTGCCACGTTCTGTCCTCCTCCAACTGTCTCTAATGAAGATATGGAGCAGGGGTCTGGGCCACAGAACCACACCAGCCCTACATTAAAAGGATATTCCCATCTTAGATAATAGGGGCATATCGCTAGGATATGTCCCCATTGTCTGATAGGTGCGGGTCCCACCGCTTGGACCCGCACCTATATCGAGAATGGAGTGGGGAGCCCCGGGTCCAGCCACCACCACCAGGGGCAGCTCCCTGCTGCTGCCATAGAAATGAATGGGAGTGCATACGTGGCCACCGCTCCCATTCATTTCTATGTAGCCGACGGAAATAGCCGAGCCAGCGCTCGGCTATTTTCAGCGGCCCCGTAGAAATAAATGGAGGCCGGCTGCGCATGCGCAGTGCGCCCGCTTTCACTTTGGGGGCTCCGTTCTTGTTATAAGTGCGGGTCCCAGCGGTCCTAACGATATGCCCCCATTGTCAATGATGGAAATAACTGTTTAAGCATGCTACCTGGACTTCCTATAATAATGACCCCTATAGTTACCCCAGTAGTATGTACTTGGCCAGCAACACTGAGGAGGACTTGGGTGGCCCTTGTATGAAAAATTCTCTGTAGGGTCTATGGACAGTCTGCCCCTGATGATAACCCATTAAGCACTGCTGCCATACATGTATGGCAGAAGTGTGGGGTTTAATAATGGTTTGTGAGCACAGGGGGTCCATGGCCACCAGGTTTCTCCTGTCTTAAGCAGCAGACATGAGGGCTAATGTCTGCAATCGGCAATACAGTTGATTGCAGACACTTAACCCCTGAGATGCTATGGTCAAATGTGACCACAGCATCTCAGAGTGGTAAAAACACTATAGATGTGCACTGCTGGAGCCTGAACAGCTCCCCCACACAGCAATTGGGGGAGCCATTGTTTGTATATGAAATCCCTGATCTCTCTGAAGAAACCAGGGTAGTTCCTATAGAGCCCTGCAGGTGGCAATCCAGTGCAATGTATTGTAGAAGCTATCTAATAATAGCTTTTTAAAGTCATCTAAAAATATAATACATAAAAAAAATTTAAATCACCCTTTCCCCATAATTAAAATAATAATAAATAAATAAACAATAAAAAACATCAGTATCGCTGCTTCCCAAAATTACCAAACTATTTAAATATAAAAATAGTTATCCTATAAGGCTTCACCTCCCCCCCCACAAAAAAAGTATTTCAGTTTTAGCCCTTATTCACACGTCTTTGTTTAGTGATTTCCATCAGTGATTGTGAGCCAAAACCAGGCGGTCAAAAATAAGGAACGGGTGCAAATCCATCTATTATACATTATCTTGGTGGATGATCCACTCCTGGTTTTGGCTAATAATCAATTATGGAAATCACTGAGCAAAACACTGACATTTAAATAAGGCATCAAAACACAATAAAAACTATATAAATATGGTAGGTTTGAAATCGTACTGACCCAGAGAATGAAAGACATTGGTCTGTTTCACTGCATAGGGATCTACATAAAAATAAAACCCCATTTGGAATTTTTTTCCAGCTTCCCGCTACATCATATGCAATATTAAATGGTGTCATTAGAAAGTGCAACTTGTTCCACAAAAAATAAACCCTCATATGGAATGGAATGGAAAATGAATGGAATTGAAAAATAAAATAGTTATGGTCCTGGGAAGACCGGAGCAAAAAATGGAAACGGAAAATGGCTCAGTGTATCTAAACTTTCAGTTTCACTTTAGTAAAACAAATTGAACAGGTGATAAAATGCATATTTCTAATATGCTTTATTTTTATTATTTTTTTTTAACATTTCCTAGTGAAACTAGCACCTGAAGTTTAGATGCCTATCACACTGCTTCCAGGGATGAGCGAATTTCATATTTTGAAGTTCGTTTTCGGTTCAGGTTGTGGTATAAGCTGAATTGCGTTACCACGGACCATAACGCAGTGTCTTTAGAGGAATTCCGTTATTCATTCCCTCATAATAGAAGGCGTTATGCAGGCCATAGATTTCTATTATGACTGTATAAAGGTATTCCGTTATGCATTTCGTCATGGAATTGTGCTATTGTCTTTGGTAACAGAATCCATAATGCAATTCAGCGTATACCACAGCCCAAACCGTAAACAAACTTCAAAATATGAAATTCGCTTATCCCTTATTGCTTCTCCTGCCTGTAACACCGCTGCTCTCCTAAAGCCTGATATACATGGGTAATGTCAGGCTTTAGGAAAGCGGGCACAGGCACTCATTCTGCTCTGCTAATAGGCTGCACTGATGTGGTAAGCAGGCTATGAGTGGAATGGAGCGAGGCTGTCTGTGCCTGCTCTGCTAAAGCCGGACATAGCCAATCTCTGCCAGGTTTTAGGAGAGCAACGGTGGTACAGGCAGGAAGAGCAATGTATTCTCCGGCCTGTACAGAACTCATGCGGCCATAGGGGAATCCGTTTTCCCATAGACAGCGTTGCGGATTTCAAATCAAAATAGGCACCTGACGTTTAGGTGCATATTTTGGTAGGAAAATAAAAAAAATAAAAAGTATATTAGAAATATTCTTTTTTATTACTTATACAATGTTTTTAAAGTGAAACTGAACGTTTAAGTACACTGTAAACTGCATTACTGCTATACTTACAGTACATTAAAAATTTCTCACACATTTTAGACCAAATTTGAGTGGGACCATTTACCGTTTTTTGAATTATAATAAAGAACTGTGTGCAAAAATCCCAGAACCACACGGGGGGACCTAGTGAACGACCTGCAGAAAGCTGGGACCAACGTAACAAAGGCTACTGTCAGTAACACACAATGCCACCAGGGACTCAGATCCTGCAGTGCCAGACGTGTCCCCCTGTTTAAGCCAGTACATATTCAGGCCCGTCTGAAGTTTGCTAGAGAGCATTTGGATGTTCCAGAAGAGTATTGGGAGAATGTCATATGGTCAGATGAAACCAAAGTAGAACTGTTTGGTAGAAACACAACTCATTGTGTTTGGAGGACAGTGAATGCTGAGTTGCATCCAAAGGACACCATACCTACTGTGAAGCATGGGGGTGTCAACATCATGCTTTGGGGCTGTTTTTCTGCAAAGGGATCAGGACGACTGATCCGTGTACATGAAAGAATGAATGGGGCCATGTATCGTGAGATTTTGAGTGCAAAACGTTTGACCTCTGTCATTGCCAACTAAGGATATATAACAAAGTATTGAGATGAACTTTTGTTATTGACCAAATATTTATTTTCCACCATAATTTGCAGTGCACCCAGGGGCATAGCTATAGAGGGTGCAGAGGTAGCAGTTGCTACCGGGCCCAGGAGCCTTAGGGGACCCAAAGACCTTTGTGCGACATAGGAAGATACTGGTATTATAGAAAGTGCATGCTGGGAGGGCTCTGTTATAGATTTTGCACTGGGGCCCAGAATGTTCAAGTTAGTCCTCTGGCTGGAGGGCAGGGGTTAGGTCAAGAATTTGGCACAGAAGGATGGTGTCACGAGTGGGCTTGCGTCTGGTATCAGACGTTCTGCGTGGCTTTCAAAAGTGACATAATTTGACATGTTTTCTCCTTGGTTTGGTTTCTGGTTACCACACCCCTTCCCCTCAGCTGTTGTAGGTGTGGTAATTTTCTCTCCTCTATTTATTCCTTCATTTCCCAGTATTCACTGCGGTTTATACTTTTGCCTACTTTGTAGTGTGTGGTGTGGATCTCGGCTGAGATCCGGTTGCTGCGATATCTGCTTTAAGATAAGTGACATTTTCCCTTTTGTGGTTTTCCTTCTGGAGTCTCCTGTTTGTCCTTACTCTTGGAGGAACGGATTGATTCTTTCCTGTGTCACTAGCTTCAGGGTTCTTTAGGGTGAATTGATTATTAGGTTCCTGTGTATGAACTCTCCTACAACTAAGGCTTGTTCATACTGGTAGTCAGTCAGGGCCTAGTTTCAGGGTTCCCTGCAGGAGGTGACCGTTTCCGTGGTTTTGGTCTTTTCCCTTCCCTCGTACGCTCGGTGTGGCTATTCCCTCCACACCAGAGACCTGTGACATTATAAACCGCCGACAAAAATTAATTGTACTGACATGGATGCTATTACTGTGCTAACTGAACAGTTGCAGGGACTTAGCTTGGAGGAAGCTGACATCCGCAACCAGATCCAGAGGTCACAGGCTGGTGGTTCTGGGGGCTGCTGGTTGTAAGGCCTGTTCGGAGCCTAAGGTTGCCCTCCCGGACAGATTTTCTGGTGGACATGATAACTTTGTTCTATTCAGGGAGGCGTGCAAATTGTATTTCAGACTGCGTCCACATTCTTCTGGTAATGAGGAGCAGAAGGTTGGTGTGGTCATCTCGCTGCTTAAAGGGAATGCACAGTCATGGGCCTTTTCCCTGCCGACCGGTTCGCAGTCTCTCCGGTCGGTAGATGAATTTTTTAAGGCTTTGGGGATTATCTATGATGACCCAGATCGTATCTCCCTGGCCAAGACCCAGATACGTGACCTTTGTCAGGGTAAGACCTCTGTTGAGATCTATTGCTCTGAGTTCCGGAGGTGGGCGACCAATACTGAATGGAATGATCCTGCTCTACGTAGCCAATTCTGTCAGGGGTTATCTGAAGGGCTGAAGGACGCTTTGGCCTTTCATGAAACCCCTGTGTCTTTGGAAGCTGCCATGTCCCTTGCTATACGCATGGATAGGCGCCTGAGAGAGCGATCTAGGGGCCCCCGCTCTCAGGACGTACTATCACATAGTGTACTGTCTTCCTATGACACTTTGGGTGAATATTCCCCTAGGTTGATGTCAGGGGACGAACCTATGCAATTAGGGGGAGCCACTCCTGTTTCCACCCATAAACATTTTAGTAATAAAAAGGGTGTGTGTTTTTTCTGTGGTCAGAAAGGACACTTTATCAATGTATGTCCATGCTTTCAATCTCTTAAAGAGAGAAAAGAAAAGGGGGCTTGGAATTCTCATCTCACTCTTGGTGGGGTGGGTAGGGAGACTGAAAATGTGCATTTGTCTTCATCCTGTAGTACCCGTTTTCTCCTGACTGCCAAGGTGGCGCTAGAGTCAAAGGTTGTGAAAATTGAGGTGTTTATTGACAGCGGGGCAGGGGTGAACTTGATTGATGCTCAGTTTGTCCATATGCATGGATTGTCGCCGAGTTCTTTGGATAAGAGGATTTCTGTGTTTGCCATTGATTCTGCACCTCTATCTCAGAAGTGTTTGTCTCAGATGGTGCATGATATCAAATTAAGAGTGGGTGAATTTCATCAGGAGCTTATTTCATGTTTTGTGTTGGATGGTCTTCCTGCTCCTGTGGTTCTGGGTTTACCGTGTTTAAGCAAACATAATCCGTCCATTGACTGGCATACTAGACAAATTGTGGATTGGGGCGATTATTGTGTTGACAATTGCCTTAATACATCTTTTTCTGCTTTAACCACTAAGACTCTTCCTTCTTTTATATCGGATTTCTCTGATGTATTTTCTGAAGGTAGATGTCAGGATTTACCCCCTCACCGGGAATACGATTGTCCTATCAATCTTATCCCTGGAGCAAAATTGCCCAAATCTAGGCTGTATAACCTTTCTGGACCTGAGAGAATGGCCATGAAGGAATATATTGCTGAGAGTTTGGCTAAAGGACATATTAGGCCTTCAAAATCTCCTGTGGCAGGAGGGTTCCTTTTTGTTAAGAAAAAGGACGGAACCCTTAGGCCATGTCTGGATTTCCATGAACTCAATAGGATTACTGTCCGTGATCTGTACCCCCTTCCTATGATTCCTGACTTGTTTAACCAGATTGTGGATGACAAGGTGTTCTCCAAGTTGAACTTAAGGGGGGCATATAATCTGGT
Organism: Rhinella marina; assembly: GCA_900303285.1. Taxonomy (NCBI): domain Eukaryota; kingdom Metazoa; phylum Chordata; class Amphibia; order Anura; family Bufonidae; genus Rhinella; species Rhinella marina. The sequence goes on along the minus strand of ONZH01029436.1, from coordinate 12,444 downwards.
CAGGATCAAGGAAGGGGATGAATGGAAGACGGCCTTTAACACTCCTGAGGGCCACTTTGAGAACCTGGTCATGCCTTTTGGGTTGACCAATGCTCCTGCTGTCTTCCAGCATTTTGTTAATGACATTTTTCATCATCTTGTGGGGAGGTTTGTAGTCGTGTATTTGGATGACATACTAATCTATTCTCCAGATATTGTGACACATCAGGATCACGTGAGGCAGGTGTTGCAAATCTTAAGAGATAACAAGTTGTATGCAAAATTAGAGAAATGTTTTTTTGCTGTACATGAGGTGCAATTCTTATGATACTTGCTTTCATCTTCAGGTTTCCGTATGGATCCAGAGAAAGTGTGCGCTGTTCTGAACTGAGACCGACCTGAAAATCTGAAGGCTCTTATGCGATTTTTGGGGTTCACCAACTATTACCAAAAATTTATTAAGAACTATTCGACAATAGTTAAACTCTTAACTGACATGACTAAGAAAGGGACGGATGTCTCAGTGTGGTCTGATGCAGCGTTGCAAGCCTTCTCCGCTGTGAAGGAGTACTTTTCTTCTGCCCCTATATTGGTGCAGCCAGATGTGTCACAACCTTTCATTGTGGAGGTTGACGCATCCGAGGTGGGGGTAGGAGCAGTTTTATCACAGGGCCTGTCACCTGGTAAATGGCGCTCATGTGCTTTTTTTTTCAAAAAAACTCTCTGCGGCGGAGAGAAATTATGATGTGGGTAACAGAGAGTTACTGGCCATTAAGTTGGCTTTTGAGGAATGGCGTCATTGGTTGGAAGGGGCGATTCACCCAATCATGGTATTCACTGATCACAAAAATCTGGCTTACCTGGAATCGGCTAAACGACTTAATCCGAGGCAGGCCAGATGGTCTTTGTTCTTCACCAGATTCAATTTCATTGTCACATATCGTCCTGGGGTTAAGAATGTGAAGGCGGATGCCTTGTCACGTAGTTTTCCCGGAGGTGGTGATTTTGAAGATCCAAGCTCTATACTGTCTGAAGGAGTGGTGATATTCGCTCTTTACCCTGATCTTGAGGCTAAAGTGTTTGAGGCCCAGGGAGATGTGCAGCCACCAGCCACAGGGAGGTGTGTGACTTTAGGGAATTTGTCACAGTGTAGCCGGTGGTTTTACTCACGGTTAGTTGAATCTTCCCTGGGCCAGTGTGCAGTTGTGTGGAGGGTGGACACAACTTCCCTCGGGGCACACTCCGTACACAGGACTCCAGGATGGTCAGTTGAGGTGCCCTTGGTGTTGATTTTGACCGTGTTGGACGGCTGGGTCCTGGTTATTTCGTGACGCCAGTGTCTTTAGGGAGACACACCCTTGTTGACAATAATGAGGAGGCAGTGTTGGGATGAACAAGGAACTTTTACTTTTGCCCTGAGGCAATTCTCCTCATACGTGCAGTTTACAGTTATTGCATTTCTGTCAATCACTTCTCCAATATGGTCAATCAATTGCTGGTGTTGTAATAATTCCTTTTTTAAGTTGGTATTTCAATAAAGGTGCTACTTTGCTTTAAATCCTGTTGCACTCCTTTCCTTCTTAGCATGTCAATCCACTTGCACTAGTTCTAGCTCTGGATGATTATAGTATATCTTTATGATATTTCAAGGCAGCTATCCGCCATGGCAGGAATTAGTATTTCAGATACATTACTCCCACGGATGCTGTTACTTTCTCTATGAATATCCGTGTCCAGGTGCATTAAGCTTCTCCTGATCACGTCAGTGCTGACAAAGTCCAATAACCATTTGAATGGTGTTCACCTCAGTCAGGCTTGCTTTATCCAGTTAGTTGCTCAGATACTAGCGGCTTAGAAATTGTAAATGCCATCATGGAATCCTGACTTGGCCAGAGCCAGGGAAAATGGCAGCCTCAAGCTGGATGACTGCTCTTACTCTCCTCCTGCTCTTAACTTGAGTTGCTTCTCCTTTGACTTCTCTCCTCACATCTTTGCTCTCAACTCCTAACTTCCAACTACTGACTCTCTGGTTTCCTGTTACTAGGCCTTATATACAAAGGCATGACAGCACCATCTAGTGGTGGTTAGGATTATTACAACACTCAGCCATAAAGGTTTTTCCTATACATTACAAACATTATTCTAGCAGCATACATAATGATAACATGACATGGGATGACATGGCTATATAAAATACAGTTTGTAGTGTCCCTTTCACACGACAGGTGGGACACTGCAGATGCACCGGAGTCTTGCCCTCCTGGGAAGTTGTTTGTTCCTTCTGATTTGCATCATAAGGTGTTTAAGGAGCATCATTCTTCGGTGCTTGCGGGACACCCTGGGAGTAAATCCACTGTCGACCTCATCTCTCGTAGATTCTGGTGGCCAGGGCTGCTTAAGTGTGTTGAGGACTATGTGTCAGCCTGTAGTGTCTGTGCACGCGCTAAGGTGACACATACTCGACCTTCTGGACCCCTACTTCCATTACCCATCCCATCCAGACCATGGACTCACCTATCCATGGACTTCATCACTGATCTGCCGGAGTCGTCTGGTAAGACAGTTATTCTGGTGGTTGTAGATCGTTTTAGTAAAATGGCGCACTTTATTGCATTACCCGGACTCCCCAATGCTAAAACTCTTGCACAAGTGTTTGTTGACAACATTGTGAAACTTCATGGCATTCCCACTGACGTGTTCTCTGATCGTGGGACTCAGTTTGTGTCCAGATTCTGGAGGGCGTTCTGTACTTGGCTCGGGGGACAACTGTCTTTTTCCTCTGCCTTTCATCCCCAGACGAATGGACAGACTGAGCGTACCAATCAGAGTCTGGAGACTTACTTGAGATGTTTTGTCTCTAAGAACCAGGAGGAGTGGTCCTCGTTTTTGTCTCTGGCTGAGTTTGCCATAAATAATCGCAGACAGGACTCCACTGGTAAGTCGCCATTTTTTGGTGCATATGGCTTTCACCCACAGTTTGGCACATTTTCTGGTTCTGATACTTCTAGTATTCCTGAGGAAGAACGTTTTTCGTCATCATTGTCTTCTATATGGCGAAAAATTCAAAATAACTTGATAAATATGGGTAACAAGTACAAACGTGTGGCTGACAGGAAACGTATGAATGGTCCGGACCTAAGTGTGGGTGATTCTGTGTGGCTGTCTACTAGGAACATTAAGTTGAAAGTTCCTTCTTGGAAGTTGGTTCCAAGATTTATTGGCCCATATAAGATCATGGCCATTATTAATCCTGTAGCATTTCGTCTTGAACTTCCTCAGGCCCTGAAAATCCATAATGTGTTTCACAGATCTTTGTTGAAGAGATATGTTGAACCTCTGGAGCCATCTCCCTTGCCACCTGCGCCTGTCTTGGTGGATGGTAATTTGGAATTCCAGATTGTCAAGATCATTGATTCTCGAGTTCTCTGTGGGACTCTTCAATATCTTGTTCATTGGAAGGGTTGTGGTCCTGAGGAGAGGTCATGGGTACCGGCATCTGACGTGAATGCCAGTCGTTTGGTGAAAGCCTTTCACAGGTGTCATCCTGATAAAGTTGGTCCTGGGTGCCTGGTGGTCACCCATAAAAGGGGGGGTAATGTCACGAGTGGGCTTGCGTCTGGTATCAGACGTTCTGCGCGGCTTTCAAAAGTGACATAATTTGACATGTTTTCCCCTTGGTTTGGTTTCTGGTTACCACACCCCTTCCCCTCAGCTGTTGTAGGTGTGGTAATTTTCTCTCCTCTATTTATTCCTTCATTTCCCAGTATTCACTGCGATTTGTACTTTCTGCCTACTTTGTAGTGTGTGGTGTGGATCTTGGCTGAGATCCGGTTGCTGCGATATCTGCTTTAAGATAAGTGACATTTTCCCTTTTGTGGTTTTCCTTCTGGAGTCTCCTGTTCGTCCTTACTCTTGGAGGAACGGATTGACTCTTTCCTGTGTCACTAGCTGCAGGGTTCTTTAGGGTGAATTGATTATTAGGTTCCTGTGTATGAACTCTCCTACCACTAAGGCTTGTTCATACTGGTAGTCAGTCAGGGCCTAGTTTCAGGGTTCCCTCCACACCAGAGCGTGACAGGTGGGGGGTTGGCTATGTGTTCCCCTGACCTTTGTCACAAAGCGTGTACATCACTATGAAGTGCGCCAACATTCAGAGTTAATCCGTGTATTGTAGTGTTACATTGCATCTGTCTTACAGGCAGGTGTAATTTATTGCCCTATACATAAGTGTGCAGTGGAGCGAAAGATATCATAGCTAATCCGTTATGTTAGCGATACAGTTGCTATACATTATGGCCAACAGAAAGTTGCCTGTGCCCTCCAAAGGAATGGACAGTGGCAAAAAGTTGCTGTAGCTGGCACAAGTAGCAGCAGAAGAAGGGAAGGCGGGGGGGTGGAAGCAGCCACAGCCACAGGCTAGAGCTGCCACTGTCATCCAGTGGTCGTGTTTTGACCAACAATCTAGCTGTACTGGAATGGTTGACTCACTCTTCAACATCATCTCAAGTGACAACAGATATGGTACACATACAGTAGCCAGGAATCAGTGCGTTCCTCTGAAACCACATTTAGTTGACATGGCCCAGGAACTGCCTCTATGCCCTCATCTGTTCTGAACCTGTCTCTTGCTTTTTGCCTTCTACTATTCAAGTAAGGATAGCTTCCGACTCTACTCCGATTTTCAGCGATGATGAGCTTTGTGAGGACAGTCAACAGTTACAGGCCAGCCCAGACTTGAGGGAGAGGTCCGCTGTGGACTACTTTAGGCATGCAGCTACCGATGATGACAGTCAGGTGGGAGCACATCTTGCAAGAGGTCAGGAACGTGCGCAAGACAGGTGGGGGTGACACAAGTGACGACCAAATATTTGAAGATTATGATGTAGCCGACCACATGTGGAAGCCAGCTGAAGAGGGGGCATCATCATTATCAGGTGGCAAGGGTGGCAACGTCCTGTGAGGAACACACTAGCAGTGCATAGTTTCATAAAAGCAGCATCATGCATGCATCACGCAGTGGTGGAGGGAAAATGCCATACTCAGCAGTTTGGAAATTTTTCACCAAGTCCCTGGGGAATGTTAGTGTGGTGGTTTTCAAGATCTGTGGGCAGAAGGTGAAGAACGACCAGGATGCTAATGTTGGCACAAGGGCCCTGTGTCAACACATGGAGTGTCACCATAAAGTGGCATGAGAAAACCGTGCCACTTATTTAGTCTTACAGCCTGATGCAGCAACTGCTGCATCTCCCACTGGCCCGCACCCCCTCTCAAACAGTCATTGCTAGTCAACATCAACAGAAGGAAGCTGTCGTTCCTTCCCATCGACCTCAATGTCAAATATTGCTTCTGGTGCTCGCCCTCGTCCTAATCACTTGAATCAATAGCAATCGATCACTGAGGCGATTGCAAAAAAGACATCAGTATGCGTGCACTCATCCAAAAGTGCAGAAGCTGAATGGGCACGTGGCTTTGTTGCTGGTACTACAGTCCTTCCCTTTTTATGTAGTTGACTGAACTGATGGCTTGTGCCCACCCAAGGTGGAGAGTCCCAAGCCAACATTAGCTTTCCAAAAAACCTGTACCAGCCATGCACACATACGTTGAGAGGGTGGGCCAGTCCTTGGGCCTCTCCATGTCTGGTTTCACACCTGGGCTTACATATTGAGTTGTAATTATGGTTAAGGACAATATGTTTCGTTCACAGTCTACTGGGTAAATGTGGTTCCAGCCCAGGCACTCCAGCAACTTGGCCAGGTGATGGCAATGCTGCCTCCGCACTGTAATGCTTCTGTGCCAATGTCCTCCTCTGCCTCCTCATCCTCTACCTTGTCCTCACCCTTCCCTCTAGGCACAGCTTGCAGTGGTCCTCCAGTATATCACCTATGGAAAGCTAGGTATTGTCACGTGGTTCTGCACCTGGTCAGCCTTGGTGAATGGTGCTACATCAGTGAGAAACTGTTCTGCCTCATCAATAAAGAAATAAAACACTCTCTCCTCTGTCTCTACACTGTCTCCTCACCAACTGGATATCGGATCCATAGTTACAGATAACGGGAAGAACATTTTGTCTGCACTGCGTCAGGGAGGGCTGATCCATGAACCCTGCATGGCTCATGTCTTCATTCTTGTTGTCACCTTGTTCCTCAAGTCTTCTATTGAACTGTAAGAGCTGCTAAAAATGTCCAGGTCTGTGCATTCATTTCAGCCATTCTTATCGTGCAAAACATATCCTCCTTGAGCTGCAAAGGCAAAATGCTCTTCCCCAACATTGCCTGACATGCGATGTTTCGACCCATTGGAACTCCTCACTCCATATCTTAGACTGCTTGTATGAGCAGAGGAAGGCGGTCAATGATTTCTTATTGCTGCAGAAATACAGGTCTACTTCCCGTTGTAACTTCCAAGTTAGCCATTGGCAGCTCATGTGTGACATGTACTGTTTGCTCAAGCCCGTTTTATTTGTCATTTCGCAGAACTATGGGATGAATGATGTCATTCCACTCCTTAACATCCTTGAGGGACACCTGAGCCCAGAAGTTTTATACACAACTAGGTGGTTTATCTGCCCAAGCTGGTGCTGCTCCAGCCCCAAAACCCCCAACCCCAGTCATGGCATTTTATAGTCTTAGTTAACCACTTTAAGTCTGAAGACTAGTTTTCTTCAGACCCCTTCTGAAGAAACCACCCAGCTGCAGTAGGCCATGAAGCAGAACCTCAACCAGCAGATGGTGGCATACTTGGACTACACCCTGTCAACCATAATCCAAGATCCCTTAAACTGCTAGGCATGCAAAATGGAAGTATGGCCACAACTGTCTGAGTTTGCTATGGGCATGCTTTCCTGCCTGGCCACAAGTGCGGCATCAGAATGGGTGTTCAGTGCGGTAGGGGACATAGTTACCCTAGGAGAAGTCGGCTTTCCTCCTATAATGTTCACAGACTAACCTTCATAAAGATGAATCAGCTATGGATCAAACAGGATTTCTAGACACTGGTGTCTGATGCAACAGAATAGATCATTCTACCACTAATAATCATACTGTAGTGTGCTGCCACACTGGAATATTGTGTAAAATGGGATGATACTTCTGGCCACGTGCTGCTGCCAACCTACCTATGCCATATGGGCATGTACATTAAAGAGAGAAGACCCTGCACATAGAAGTAACTAGGAGCAGCACATTATGTGTGCAACAAGCAACCAATGAGAGGAGCAGCATGCACAGCTATATGTACCACCTAATCAAGGTCGCCTATGGGATAGGCGGGGCAAAAGTGCACAAACATGCTACTCCCAAAACAGAAGCGCATTCACACCTGAAGGTGCCACTCCTTCAAGACTATTCAGAAAATCACTGAAAAAAATACAAAACATTGTGCATGAAATGATAATGAATATGCGGATGTGCATACAGTAGCTACATTTATAAAATCACAGAAAATAATGCACTATGCAAACACAACATATAGACTAAGCCTTTAATCATACAATATATTGAAGGAGAATCTCAGATTTTATTATAACAGAGTAAGTGCTTAGTCTGTATGTTTTATAAATGTAGCCATGCACATCCTTATATTCATTATCATATCGTGCAGGATGTTTTGTATTTTTTCCGTGAGCTTCTGCAATCTGCCACCATCTTGTGCTTTATGCCCCTGCTGCTGCTGCTGCCACCGTTTCCACTCTGTCATGGGACCAATATTGTCACTTTTACTGCCACCGCAGCTGCCCCCCTCCCCACTCTGTTATGGGACCACTATTGTTTCTGTTATTGCCACTGCTGCTGACTGTCCCTCTACTATTGTCCCTGTTTGGCCATGTTCACATCACCGTTCATTTTTCCATTCTTCTGATTCAATAAAAGAACAGAAAACAAAAAGATCCTGTATTTTGTGCACCTGTATGGCCTATTTTACACAGTCAGTATTTGGTCAGTATTTGATCAGTATTTGTAAGCCAAAAACAGAAGTGGGTCCAAAACACAGAAGAGATGCAAATATTTCCATTACATTTTATCTCTGTATCTTTGGTGGCTTTACATCTTCCAAATCATCCTTCAAAGTCTCCATGTCCTAAAAAAAAGTCAGCAAGATGCAGAGAGAGGAGAAGCTGGATGTTCCTGATGACATATTCTCATCGATATTAGATGATGTGGAAAAAGAGGAAAAGCAGATGGCAGAAGAAGGGCTCCTACCTGTATGGTGGGGTTGGAGAAGTGGGTATACCAGAGCTGATTAATATTCTGTGTTTACAGCTCAGATTACCTCCAGATGATTGCACTTGAAGCATGCAATGGTGATTTCCTCATCTCAAACAATTTATTGAAACAAAAGCCAACAACAGTGGTGGCTATACCTCCACAAAAAATGTCAGTGTCTCAATTACTTGTCATGTGGCCTTGAGCATCAATTATAGCTTGACAACAACGTCTAATGCTGTTCACAAGTCACCTTATTGTCTGCTAAGGCATGGCATCCCACTCTTCATGAAGGACTGGATTAATAATGTTATTCAAGTAGTATGGGCTTGTCATTGTACCATTCATAAAGTGTAGGACAGTTCTGTATTTACTAGACACTACTGTCCACACTGTAACACCACCACCACCAAAGGTTCATCTGGTGACAACAGTGGCTGATGCATAGCGCTCTCATTGACATAATTGACGGCCATCATTTCTGCTCAGCGTGAATCGACTTTCATCAGTGAACAGCACTGAGGCCCATTGGTCCCTTGTCCTGTGTACATGCTCCCTGGCCCATGCAACACAATGACACCTGTGGTCAGGTACCCTTACAGGTTGTCTAGCACGCAGACCATGCTGATATAAACATTTACAAATGGTCTGACGTGACACTTGGGTGCCTCTCGCCTCCCTTAAATGTGCCTGGAGTTGTGTGGCATTCATCATCCGGTCCCGCAGGACATTGTTCACAATTAAGCGGTTACCAGTGTGGGATGTGGCCAAAGTACATCCACTTCTATGCCTTTCTGTGACTCTTCCAATCTCTCTGTATCTCTGTTGCAACCTGCTGATGACAATTTGTGAAACTGTAAGCTTAGTTCCGTCTGAAAACGTCCGTCTTGAAGCCATGCAATGGCAAGGTACGGTTGATTAATTGTTACGTGCCGTGTTGGTCTTATGATGTCAAAATGTGAACAGCATAAAGAGGACTGTTTGAATACCACTTCTAATTGAACAAGGAAATTTATTGGGCGATTCATGGATCGAACAACTGTTATGAATTTTGCCATTAAGCTTGTTAGAGAAAAGCAAGTTGTGCAAAAAGTACTGAAACATTGAACAGTTGAACATGTGCATTCAAAAGTTTAAAGAAGGTCACAGGTAAGATAAGTGGCGGGCGGCGGCAGGGCCGAGGGATACGATCGCTTCCATTGTGGAACCACTCATAGCTCTGTATTTAACTGTATCTCTATATTCATCTGTATTGTGGAAGCACTCATCTCTCTATATTCAACTGTATCACAGGATGGCAATACAGTTGAATGCTGAGGCAGGACACAGGAGCAACATCTTCCTGCCCCTCTGAAAGGCTTCAGGCCTAGTGCCTGTAGTCTCAGAGGCCGTCCGTTTGTGATGGGCAGCATCAGAGGTGGATTGGCCATAGACCTTACAGGGAAATTTCCTGGTGGGCGATGCCCGGGGGCCACCTCAGCCCCTAATGGCCGCCCAGTGGAAGTTTATGGGGATGTATTTTGTGATGGACTGTGGTATTTGGCTCTGTTGGGGTGGTATAATGTGTCACAACATGGTTCTGCTGGTCCTGCCTTCCATCAATTTGGACCCCATTACAAAACGGGGCCACTTTTAGTATTTTTTTCCAGGACCACTTTAAGTTCCCAATCCGCCCCTGGGCAGCATCCAGTGCAGGACACAGGTCAGAAGAGGCCTGAGCCACATGGAGGTAAGTATGTGAGTTTATTTTTTTTTCATTTGACACCATGCTGTTTGGCCAATATGGGAAAGAGGGGAGAGGAGCACTATGAGGGCATCTACTGGGGGCACTATATAGGGGCATTATATACTGGCACACAGTATGGTGGGCACCATTGGTATGGGGGAGCGCTATGTGGGAATCTACTGGGGGCATTATATAGGGGCATTTTACACTGGCGCACATTGTGAGGGGCACTATGGGGAAGAAGGAGAGGAGCACTATGGGGGCATCTACTGGGGGCACTCTATAGCAGTATTTTATACTGACACACATTATGGGGTACTATGGGAACATTACCTCAACTACGGCATGAGAGGGGGTATATTTTGTACTGGCACACAAAAGGGGCATTGGCACACATTATGGGGGCACGATGGGTACATTGGCTCTACTGGGGGCACTAGGAGGATGTATTTTTGTATTGGCACACACAAGGAAGGCATTTTTGTACTGGCACACATTATGGGGGCAATATGGGGACATTGACTCTACTGGGGGCACTAAGAGGGAGTATTTTTAGTACTGGCATACAGTATTGGGCATTGGCACACATTACAGGGGCACTATGGGGACATTGGCTCTACTGGGGAGGTATTTTTTTGTACTGGCACACAATAGGGGCATTTTTTGTACTGGCACACATTATGGGGTTATTGTACCAGCGCACGTTATAAAAAAGCATTTTTTTTGTACTGGATCACTTTATAGGGGGGGGGGGGTTTGTACTAGCACACATTTTTTGTACTGGCACCCAAGTAGAATTATTACTACTAGGGGGCATTATGTTGAGCTTTATTACTACCGGGGGACTATGGGGAATGGGGAGAATTATTACTGTTGGTGGGACTTTTGGGAGCACTATTACAGTGGGGGGCACCCTGGCACAGTATCAGTTTAGCAGAATTATTTTTGGGGACATTATGTTTACTAGTATTTTCAGGGGGGGGTCTGTTTCTGCAGTATAGTATTGGCGAGCACAGCTCACACAGTATGGGGGGTTGGCAGGATGGGATGTTCAGAAGGTGAGAGGATGATAGAAAAGTAGGAAACTAAGATGTCTTTTTGTCAAACTCTGCAGAGACGTGACGCTACTGAAAGAAATCATTATGGCGGTCTGGTCTGAAAAGAGAAGATGAGAAAAGATAACATCTACATCAAAGGAGACATCACTGGATGTAAGATATATGTATATAATATTAGAAAGGAAGAGGTTAGGTTGTGAATTTTGAATGGGGGGGCGCTGTTTCAATTTCCGCCTCAGTCAGCAGAAAGGCTAGGTACACCCTGCCCCTGAGGTACCCCACTTGTGATGTTGACCCAATCACATTTTATGTACCATTAATAACCACCCTCTGTTTGCTATCACTGAGCCAGTTACTTACCCACATACAGACATTTTCTCCCAGTCCAACCATTCTCATTTTATATATGACATCCATCTAATACCTCCTCATAGAAACTGATTAGATTAGTTTGACAGGACCGATCCCTTATAAACCCATGCTGAAACTGCGTAATACAATTATTTTCATTCAGATACTCCAGGACAACATTTTAGAAAACCTTCAGACAGTTTACTCACAACAGATGTTAGACTTACCCAGGGCCGGCTACAGGTTCATGTGCGCCCTTGGGCGATAAAGTCTCAGCGGGCCCCCTTGTGACATTTTGCACAACACTTGCAGCAATGAAACTGCATGTATTATAGATGTTGCCAAATACCTTACACAGAGCATGCTACAGAGTGGATATATGTCAATCAGTCCTTATGAACCTACTTTTTGTTGCTACCCAGTGTTTCAGTTCCTCAGGTCTATTCACAGATATGTGCCACCTCACAGTAGATATGCCAAGATATGCGCCCCCCCATCCCCCCACAGTACATACGCCAAGATATGTGCCCTCTCACAGTTGATAAGCAAAGATGTGTGCCCCTTTCACAGTAGATATGCTGAGATTTGTGCCCCCTCACAGTATGTATGTCAAGATGTGTGCTCCCTTCACAGTAGATGTGCCCAGATATGTGCCCCCTCGCAATACATATGTCACAATATGTGCCCTCTTCACAGTAGATATGCCAAGATATATGCCCCCTCACAATACATATGCCCAGATATGTGCCATCTTCACAGTAGTTATGCCCAGATTAGTGCCCCCTTCACAGGAAGTAAAAAAAAAACAAATAATAAATCACCTGGCCCCTCTCATGAACTGTGCTCCCCATCAGCAGGATTATATGACCAGTGTTCCCTCTAAGCCTCTGCTGTTGCTGAGCAGAGCAGTTAGGTAATTGGGCAATACACTGTGAAAGGTGGGCAATCTCTTTCTAAATATGCATTCTGTTGTATCAACCATGGGGTAACCTGCTATACAGTGTGACCATAATTTAAAGGGGAATTTTGATCACGTTTCTGTGGATTTACAATAAAATTGCAACAGATTCTGACTCTCTTGAGAAAAATGGCAGTGTATGGAGTGATGGCTCAACATGTGTGGCTCCTT